>JAVSCE010003729.1:0-91759 GCA_032199065.1 Smutsia gigantea
AGATTGGGAACAAGACAAGGATGCCCACTCTCCCCACTTCTATTCAACATAGTACTGGAGGTCTAGCCACGGCAATCAGACAACACAAAGTAATAAATGGCATCCAGATTGGTAAAGAAGAAGTCAAATTGTCACTATTTGCAGATGACATGATACTGTACATAAAAAACCCTAGATTCCATTCCAAAACTACTAGAACTAATATCTGAATTCAGCAAAGTTGCAGGATACAAAATTAACACACAGAAATCTGTTGCTTTCCTCTACACTAATGATGAACTAACAGAAAGAGAAATCAGAAAAACAATTCCATTCACAATTCCATCAAAAAGAATAAAATACCTAGGAATAAACCTAACGAAGGAAGTGAAAGACCTGTACTCTGAAAACTACAAGACACTCCTAAGAGAAATTAAAGAGGACACTAACAAATGGAAATGCATCCCATGCTCTTGGCTAGGAAGAATAAATATTGTCAAAATGGCTATACTACCTAAAGCAATCTACAGATTCAATGCAATCCCTATCAAACTACCAACAGCTTTCTTCAATGAAATGGAACAAATAATTCTAAAATTCATATGGAACCACAAAAGACCCCGAATAGCCAAAGCAATCCTGAGAAGGAGGAATAAAACAGGGGGAATTACGCTCCCTGACATCAAGCTCTACTACAAAGCCACAGTAATCAAGACAATTTGGTATTGGCACAAAAACAGACCCACAGACCAGTGGAACTGAATAGAAAATCCAAACATTAACTGAAACATATACAGTCAATTAATATTTGATAAAGGAGCCTTGGATATACAATGGGGAGATGACAGCCTCTTCAGCAGCTGGTGTTGGAAAAACTGGACAGCTACATGTAAGAAAATGAAACTGGACTACAGTCCAACCCAATGCACAAAGGTAAACTCAAGGTGGATCAAAGACCTGAATGTGAGTCATGAAACCATAAAACTCTTAGAAAAAAACATAGGCAAAAACTCTTGGACATAAACATGAGCGACTTCTTCATGAGCATATCTCCCCAGGCAAGGGAAAAAAAAGCAAAAATGAACAAGTGGGACTATATCAAGCTGAAAAGCTTCTGTACAGCAAAGGACACCATCAGTAGAGCAAAAAGACATTCTACAGTATGGGAGAATATATTCATAAATGACGTATCCGATAAGGGGTTGACATCCAAAATATATAAAGAACTCATGCACCTTAACAAACAAAAAGCAAATAATCCAATTAAGAAATGGGCAGAGGACATGAATAGACACTTCTCTAAAGAAGAAATTCAGATGGCCAACAGGCACATGAAAGATGCTCCACATCGCTAATCATCAGAGAAATGCAGATTAAAACCACAATGAGATATCACCTCACACCAGTGAGGATGGCCAACATCCAAAACACAAACAACAACAAATGTTGGCGAGGATGTGGAGAAAAGGGAACCCTCCTACACTGCTGGTGGGAATGCAAATTAGTTCAACCATTGTGGAAAGCAGTATGGAGGTTCCTCAAAAAAACTCAAAATAGAAATACCATTTGACCCAGGAATTCCACTCCTAGGAATTTACCCTAAGAATACAGCAGCCCAGTTTTAAAAAGATAGATGCACCCCTATGTTTATCACAGCACTATTTACAATAGCCAAGAAACGGAAGCAACCTAAGTGTCCATCAGTAGATGAATGGATAAAGAAGATGTGCAACATATACACAATGGAATATTATTCAGCCATAAGAAGAAAACAAATCCTACCATTTGCAACAACATGGATGGAGCTAGAGGCTATTATGCTCAGTGAAATAAGCCAAGCCGAAAAAGACAAGTATCAAATGATTTCACTCATATGTGGAGTATAAGAACAAAGAAAAAAACTGAAGGAACAAAACAGCAGCAGACTCACAGAACCCAAGAATGGACTAATAGTTACCAAAGGGAAAGGTACTGGGGAGGATGGGTGGGAAGGGAGGGACAAGGGGGAAAAAGGGGCATTATGATTAGCAGATGTAATGTTGGGCGGGCACGGGGAGGGCTGTACAACTCAAAGAAGACAAGTAGTGATTCTATAGCATGTCACTACGCTGATGGACAGTGACTGTAATGGGGTTGGTGGGGGGGACCTGATGAAGGGGGTAGTTTCATCACCATAATATTGCACATGTAATTGTAGATTAATGATACCAAAATAAACTATAAAAAAAAGAAGAGGTTGTATATATACACAATAGAATACTATTCAGCCGTAAGAAAGAAACAAATCCTACCATTTGCAACAACATGTATGGAGGTGGAGGATATTACGCTCAGTGAAATAAGCCAGGCGGGGAAAGAGAAGTGCCAAATGATTTCCCTCATTTGTGGAGTACAACAACGAAGCAAAACTGAAGGAACAAAATAGCAGTAGAGTCAGAGACTCCAAGAAGGACCTAGTGGTTACCAAAGGGGAGGGGGGTGGGAGGGTATCGAGGGGTATTTGGTTTAGTACACGTGGTTTGGGGGATCACAGGGAAAACAGTGTAGCACAGAGAAGGCAAACAGTTAATCTGTGCCATCTTACTACCCTGAAGGACAGTGACTACATTGGGGTATGGGTGGGACTTTATAATATGTGTAAATGTAGTAACCACATTGTTTCTTCATGTGAAACCTTCATAAGAGTGTATATCAATAATACCTTAATAAAAAAAATAATTAAAAAAAAACGAACTAAGATGCTTGAGCCCCACCCCATATCTATGGCATCAAGGCCTCAGAGAATGAACTCTAGCGTCATAGGTTTTAGTAGCTCCACCAGTGATCCTGGAGCACGGTGAGTACTGAGGTTCATCAGAATCACCTGGTGAGCTTTCACACCCGACTGCTGTGTACTGACTGGACACCTGGAGGTTCAGATGCTTCGCTCTGGGCAAGGCCCATGAATCAAAGTCTTAACAAAAACACCAGATGCTGAGACACACAGGAATGATGAGTTTCATTGCTCTCTGCGGCAGTGGGGTGTCATACTTTAAAGTGCAGAAGACTCACCTGGGACTTTGTGAATCATAAGAGTTTGTTAAACCTCCTTGGTTTTCCTGCTGCTGTTTACCTTTTCACCATATCTGCCTATCAGAGAGTTGGCAGAGGCAAGAGTCAAGTTTGCTGCCTATAAGGTGGGTCCCAAACATAGCAATTCTGATTCATTCAGTGTAGGGTAGGGCTTTATGATCGCCTCCCCCTCCAGTTATAACTCTGAAGCAGACAGTCTGCAGACTGTGCTTTCCAAAACACTCTACTAAGGATACTCAGATGTATTAGACTCAGTACATGTTGTCAGGGAATTTGTAAATTAATAGAGGGAGGAAGAGAAATATAAACTGTCAGGAACAACTTCTCATGGCTTCTATCGCTATGATTTCAAGTAAAAAGAAAAAAAATGAGGGGAAATGTTTTGTTCTCACAGGAAAACATATATATATATATATAAAGCTTTCCTCAATGTAGGAAAAAGATTTAAAAGTTCCTGTAGAGTTTTAACCTATTCAATTATTTTTAAGTAATCCAATACAGATATAGCAAATATCACATCAAAGTTGTGACTGAAAATTATGTTATCTGAAAGCTATAATTAAAAAGATCATTGACTAACATGAAAACAGGAGTTATGACATTAAAATGTAATGATAATATACACATATACACACATGTAGAGATATATATGTATACACATAAATGTGTATATAATCATACATTTCCAAAGATCTGAAAGCATCTTACGAACTTCTCAGCTAAATGACTCATTCTGGCAAGCCTGTATGGAAACTGTCACAGGTAGATTTGACTATAAATAAGCAGCTACTAATTCTGGTCTTACAACTCTCAGGTATGAGTGTAGAGAATGTATAAAATCATTTTGCTACTAACGTGGGCAGAGAGCTAGGCCAGGATCGTGAGTTCAACAGAATGGAATGTGTATAAAGACTGTCATTTTGCACTGCATTTTTATGGGAGCTGAATGAGAGACAGAATCCCCTACTGGATGGTGTGCTCTGGCCATAGCTTGAAAGGGCAAATGTATCTGAGTTTGGCATGGTTTCCTGGAGGCGATAGGAAGAAGAGAACTTCATACTCTCATCCACAGCAACAGGCACCACACCACCATTTATTGAACACCTACTGTGTGTAAGGTAACGCAGAGCCCCTCCCTCACAGAGCTTACTTGTTAGTTGAGAAGACAGAGCATGCACTGAATGAGGTGAAGGACCGGTTTAACAGACCACATGCTCAACAGGAGGGAAACAAGAGCTGGGCAGGTCAGAGAGGCTTCCTAAAGAAAGTGGTAGTTGAGCTGGGCCTTGAAGAAAGGGTGAGACAAGGGGCCTCCTGTTTATTCATTCCACAAATATTTACTGAGCACCTGTGTGCCAGCTTCTGTCTTTGGCATCATGAATACAATGGTGAATAAAATTGAAAGTTTATAAAATCATAGAATTTATAACACTGTAATATGCACTGTGATAGGGTAAGCCCAGAAGAAAGGCACCTTATCTGGACTGGGGGATGGCGGTGTGAGTTAGAGAAAACTTTCTGTAGGAAATAAGACCTAAATTGATTTTTTTAAAAACAGGCATTAAAACAAGCAAGTAGTGGAAGAGTGTTCTAAGCAGTGGGGATAGCACCTTGTGAAGGCCCAGGGCAAGATAGGACATGGCATTCTTGCGGAGTGGGGGAAGTATGAGCCAAGGAGCAGTGGAAGAGACTGGGTATGTTCCAGGGACACTGTGGACGCCAGTCAGGGCAGAGATAGGTCTGGCAGGTTAGGAGGCAAAGGAGTCCTTATTCTGTCCTGGGAACGGTGGGCACTTACCAAAGGCTACCGAGCCAGGAGAGGGTAGCATGGCCAAGTGCTGGTTCAGGAAGATGAATCCCTGAGTGTGAGCAGGATGGCAGGATGCCTCAGTAGGATTCCTCAGGGCAGTCGAGGTTCCTTTCATCAAGGTTCAGATCGTTGTTTAATACATTCTTTCGTCTGACACTACACCCGTGCTTTGTGGTTACTTCTCCTCTCTTCCCCTATGTGTAGTACTTCCCAGTAGGATGGATAATTCTATGGAATCTGAATTGACTGTGCTCCTGCTGGATGAATATGAAGTTTCCATCTATGACCTGGACGGAGACATGCAAGGCCGGGAAATCTGGCCCAACTACTATGCACAGGCACACGGGCTTGTCTTTGTCCTGGATTCCAGCAACTTTGGACGCATGCAAGAAGTGAAGATCATCTTAACGTGTCTGCTGTCTGATCAAAGAGTGGCAGGGAAACCCATCCTAGTGTAAGACTCGGGCTTTGTGCCCAATTTCTCCTTCCCATTTTGCGCCTATACAACAGAAGTAGACAGAAGAAGGGCTGGGTGGTCCCTTTGTCACAGCCAGCTAGACTTCCTCTTCCCCTGGCTCAGTGACAGGGGATAGCCCCACCCTATGGGGCTATTTACAAGAGCCACTTTCTCCCACATCCTGCCATGGGGGAACATATTACCCGATTGTGCAAAGGTAATTTTGATGCTAAGCATCAAAGGGAAATGGAGAATATCTGGATCTTCCATCTCCATCCTTCAACTTCCCAGAAGACTGCCTTCCTGAATTTGCTTCTCTTTCCTGGCTTCAGTCTCTGACCCTGAGACGGTGGCAGAAAACAACCCCTACTTTGTATAATCCGTGCCAACGGGCTCCTCCCTTGGCAGACTGCCCAAGAGTCATGTAACTAGCACTTATTCTAGGGTAATAATTCAAGTGGCCTGTCGAGCCTCGCTCCTCCCCACTCTCTTTTTGCCTTTTTTGTTCCCCATTAGCACCCCCAACTCAAGCAAAAACAGAGTTTGGAAGAGTAACTTAAAACTCCAAATGGGTTCATATCCCAGTTAGCAATTCTAATTAAAGTCTGATGGCACAGTGTAGAGGATGTGAGAAATGAGGCCTGGGGTTATCTTGGATTCAAATTATTTGTGATCTTTCCTCCATTGAAAATTGGCTAGAAACATGTCTGGCTCATCTCACTGGGTAGGTCTTTAAAGCTAGTTCCTGGATATGCGGCAGTTGTACCAGAATTGGTTCTCCCCCTTTCCCTTCTTGCCTTCCCCATGGCCTCTATTTCTATTTCAATCTTCTGTCCTTCCTCCCTCCCCACTCCTATGCCCTGCTGTACCCTGGCAAATAAACAAGACAAGAAGGACGCCCTCCTACCTAGAGAAATGATGAAATACCTACTCCTAGAAAGGCTGGTGAATGAAAGCAAGTCCTGCTGCCGAGTGGTAAGTGTCAACCCCTCCCCTCCCTCACCCTCTTGAGCCCAGCTGATGCCTTCCTTGGCCCATTCCATAATCAAGCCCCATAATGCTGGGTCTCAGGCAAAGCCTCTTCCTACCAGGCAACATCTATAGTGATGACTTCTAATTTGGTGACAATAAATATCACATGTTATAATGCTTTCACTTGTTTTTCTCACTAGGCCTTCAAAACAGCTCTGTAAGTTATTTAGAGTTTGAATATCCTCACGGATAGGAAAGCTAAGACTCAGAGACTCTGAGTGACTTACCCAAGGTCATACGTCCAAGACATTATACCAGAAGCACTTTATTAAAGGACCTTAGCTTTCATATCTCTCATTTACCTTCTCAGGAGTAAATGCTGAGTGTCCCCTAGGAAGACTTAGAGCCTCTCTAGGCACAGCAGAGCTTATGCGTACCTCTGCCCTTTGGCTGAAAGTGATTGGATCTGTGGGCCCCAGAGATCCCAGCCTCCTGGGTTGGAACCTTCTCATCTCTTTTTGTCACAGGAACCCTGTTCAGCCATCAAGGAAGTCCAAGGAAAGAACCGTCAGCCCATAATTGAAGGGCTGCGCTGGCTGTTAGCTGCCACTGGGGATAAATATGGAGAGCTGTGTACTCACCAACTGCCACTCATCCTGGACATCCCAACCTCCAAGGGCACCAGAGGCTCTGGAGTTAGATGCTCATCAGACAGGTACTGAGCTGCCTCTATCAGGTACTGGTAAGAATAGATACAGAAGCCAATCTTCAACATGTGCAGGGAGTTCTGGGAAGTACTTGGATTCCGTGCAGTGCTGAGCAAGTCTCTCAAGATCAGCTGGGCCAAAAGGGGCTACAGCAGTGACCAGGAACATTCCAGCACTGTTAGGGACACCTTCCCCACCCCCCACCACAACTTGAGTGGTCACGTTAGTGGCATGAGTCGTATAAAGGTAAAGCAACCTATCAGCATTGGAGCTTCTCTAAAATGGGGATTCTCTTCCCTGGTTTGCCACATGGAGGAGAAGAGGAGCATGAGCCCCTTAAGGGGCTTTCTGGCAATACTGTACAGGTGAATGTCTTAAAGCTACCCCACATTCTCCTCTTCCAGTTCTCTGATCCTCCCAATAATAAGGAAAGATGAGAAAGAACGGTAATAGGGAGAAGAAGAAGAAAAATAAAGAAAACTGAGGTGATCAAGGTTCTGAGAAGCAAAAGGCCTAAATGTCCTTGCTCTGTGGTCCTTTTCATTGTCCAAAGGCCTATGGCAGGGAGGGGGCAAGAGTGGCATTCAATTAAGAAGCTCGAGGTGTTTTCACTTGTTTGTCCTTCCTATCTTCCTTAGCTTCACTACCAGGATGGGAATGTCCATAAAAAAAAGGCAGCATCGAGGACAATGCCCAATGGAATCTAGGCCCCTAAAGCCAATCCTACTGGTAAATGGTTCTTTAAATGTTACTGCCCCAGAGACCACTCCCTGAACTCTCAGGCACCAACTGACTTTTTTTCTCCATCTTCCTGTTGTATAGAAAGAAGGTTCAACATTAAGGTCTAAAAAGAATGTATCAGTAACATTTGCTTTAGATGAACCCATGGAGGAAGGTGAACGTTCTGTGGGTAATATGGCTTGGAACACTACTGAGCCTCACTGCAGTGCGAGTGATGACCTGCAGACCCCAGCTCCATGTGTTGAGAACCATCTTTTTGAACGTAATGCTTCATCACTGGTTAGTCAGAGAAGAAAAGACATACAAGCCTTCCCTCGCAATTCGTAGCACAGTATTCCTATTTTTAATCTGAAACTCTTTTCTCATATTCTGGTTGCTGGTCAGGAGAAGGAAAAATGGATCAAGTTCAGGGAGAGTGCTTGGGGACCACCATTTGGTAGCCTAGGATGATGCCCCAGGACTGGCTGACACTAGATCTGTCTTTGGATGGCTATAGGGTTGTCTTAAAGGATATGATTTCCAATGGTGGAAGTAAAAATTGGTACAACCTTTATGGAAAATACTTTGGTCATCTGTCTCTCTCTTGCTCTCCCTCTCTCAATATATTTATCAAGAACTTTTAAAATGTGGAAAACCTGTGAACCAATCATTTCGTTTCTTAAACTGTATCCATAATTACACAAAGACCCAAAAAAGTATGTTTGCCATTGTTCTAGCACAACATTGTGTACAACAGCTAAAAGCTGGAAACAAGCTCATGTCTAACAATGGGGAATGGGCTAATAAATTATGATCCATCCACATAGCAGAATGCTATGCAGACACTAAAAGGCTAAAGTTGACTCATGTTTACTGACATGGAAAGCTTTCCACAATCTGATGCTTTGTTACGGAAAATGGCAAGTCAGAGTATAGCATTTACAGGATGATGGGTATACGTGCATAGAATATCTGGAGGGAAATCACCAGAACATCAGCAGTGGTTTTCTCTGAGGGTGAGATAAGAGGTGATTTTGAGAAGTAAAACGCCTAGGTGACTTTCTTTGGATTTTTGTTTTATTGGAAATTTTCGTTTTTATAATAAGCACATATGATTTCTCCCAATACAATGAAGGCATTTTCTAAAAAGCTATGAGGACTTAAAGGCCCAGTGTAGTTAATGGCTACTCCTTTTCAGGGTTGCTTGGGACTCCAGTCTCCATGATGGTCAACCATCAATATTATGTCCTCTCTAATCTCCCAGGGATCTGGCCCTTCTGGCTACTCCAGAGCCTTTGGTTGTTCTAACTATGTAAGCCAGAGGGCAGGGGGCGGGGCATTGGGGGTGCAGGAGCTGGCCTTGGCCAGGGTCACTGAGAAGGAGAAAAGCATTGCTCCGGGAATGAGGGGTGAGGGTGAGAGTTGAGAGCCAGGAATCTGGTATAAGAGTGGAGGAAGTGTTTTTCTAGATGTAGTCAGAAAGTACTACTAAATCTTTGTTCAAAATTGAAATCCATTTTCATTTCTATAACCTCAGAACCCAGGGCAAAAAAGAGAATGGATACGTGGGACACAGAAGAGATGTTACTGGACAATCCTTGTGGATAAACCTTTGGATCCTGTGATTAGTAGTCCTTAAACACAGGGTAGAAGGGAGAGAGCAACAGCGAGAAAAAATCTGAGGCCACGGCTGGGTGGGGGTGCTTAGTGGGGTGCAGGCTACATCCCCTTGGAAAGTGGCCACCACCCTCCTGCCCTGGAGTGGTCTGAGGACAGGAAACCTGGCACACAGCTTCACTTGCACTGACTGGCTGTTTTCTTTCTCTCAGACTTTTAACAGAGTACTACAGAGAAAAATGGAGGGAAGTCAAAAGAAACATCTAAAATCCCTCCCTCGGTAAATGGGCTCATCTCCAGAACCATCAGGACTGCTCAGTTTTTCAGTTTCTACTTGTTAAATACCTCTACAGTCCCCTACAATGACACTTACTCTAACATCACATCTCTCAGAACTCCCATTGTTCCTGTACATCTACATTTGAGCTGTCAAATGAATTTTATACCCACCGAGAGGCCCAAGAAAACCTAGGTGGCATCCATTTGAGAATTAAGACGACCTTGGCAAAGAACAGAGACTTTCCATCTTTGCATCCAGATGGTCCTGACAAAGGCTGTGAACAACATGCCGTGGGTGACCAACTGCAATTAAGCCTTAGAAGTACAGGGACAGTTTAGAATTACATTTCTCCCCTAAGTTTCTTCAGTATAAGGGGACTGGCAGAAATAAAGTTTTCTGATGAGAATTATGCTCTGCTGACTCATGTTCAGTCACTCCTCCAAGAACAACTCGCTTTTAAATTCCCAGCCACTGTCTGTGGAGCCTGGCAACAATCCCTTTGCTGTCCCTTCAGGAATAGCAATTGCTGCCTCTCCTCACACTGTGGTTAGGTATGCAAAAGCTGTGCACACTTGAACGCGCTCAACCCTCCACCTCAAGGGGGTAGTGGAAGTGGTGGTAGTTATTGACCACCACTATGACTACTACTATCACCAGGTACCACAGCCACCATTTGTTGAGTGCCTTCTGGATGTCGGGCCCAGCACTGAGTTCTTCACATTCATTATCTTATTCACAACAGCTCTTGAGGGGAGGCAGTAGACCTGCCGGCATTTTACAGATGGGGAAACTAAAAGGGCTGAGAAGTTAAATAACTTGCCCATGGTCCCAGAGCCTGTAAGAAGCAGAGCAAGGCACTGAATCCAGATCTAGCTCTAGAGCTACTTTAGAGCAGAAAGATCTACCTGTGCTTTACTCAGCCTCCATTCAGGAAGAGAAAGCTATACTCAGGAAAAACAGTGAAGCTTAGCCAGGCCCATCCCAGGAGAATGACACCGATAGCAATAAGCACACCAATTGTAGTAATACGCACGATGACTGAGTACTTCCTTTTGTCAGGCGCTGGGCTAAGTGCTTTACATACATTATTGCCTTTCATTTTCACAAGCCTCTGAGGTCAGTTCTATTACCATCATCTTACAGAGGCAGAAACTGGTGTTCAGAGAGGCCAAATCATTCGTCCCAGGGTACCCACTAGGAAGCAGTGGAGTTCAAATGAAGGCCCAACTCCTAAACTCATGCTCTTAACTCCTACCCCATAGGGTCTCACCAGGCAGTGCAGGCCAAGTCGCCCATAGTTGTTTCCAGCCTTACAACCCCATCTGGAGGGTCTGAGACTTTCTAAGGCTGCATCATTTGCTATTATGCATTGCATATGGCTTTGTCTCCAAGGAAACCACCCCAGGCACCTTGTTGGTCTTTGACAGGATTCTGACTGAGGCTCAGCTTATTGATTGTGTAGCTGGAAGGATACAAAATCTTTAGTCCAACCCCAGTTAAACAGATGAGGACCTTGGGGTACAGAGAGGTTAAGTGGCTTGCCCAAGACTGTGTAGCTGATCACCGACAGAGCTGCTCCTAAAATCCAGATATCCTGTGTGCCGGAGCCAGTGCTCTATCTTCTATGTCCAAAAATACCACATCCTCCCTGAGTCTTCTCTGGCCATTCCTTATCCACCTACTTTCCTCCAGTTTGTCTGATACACATCACTGGAGAATTCTGCTGGCAATCATTCTCACCTCAGGATGCAGCAAATATCTCTGCTGAAGAAGAGTTTTATCAGGCAGGAGATGTGATTCAACAAATCAAGTTTCTCAAGAAAATTGGAATACCCACATTTCTCTGTATGGCATGTGTGTTTATGAGGCAGGCATACTTTCTCAGCCAAGAGGGAAGGGAAAGTGTGGCCAGAAGGGGGTGGGGGTGTTCCCTATGAATGTGGACAGGGTGGAGAATTTAAGTTGAAATGACTCTGACAAAATTCAATTCCAGGATGTTGGCACCCTTCCCTTTGTACTACGTATGTATTCCTGGGTGTCGACCAAATTTTCCCACATAGAATCTGTCCATCACATGGAGTTATTTAAAGAATATCTCCCAACTACAGCCAGAATACCCTAATTTATCTTTGACTGAATCTTAATTTTGTTTCCGCAGACTGTTACTGTACTTTCCAAACCTCTTACCAAGCTGGGTGACCTGGCAATTTCCCCCAGTGAAGACAAGAATATGAGTAACGTACCTCACAGGCTTGATGTGAGGCTCAAAGGGGACAAATCCATATAAAAATGCTTAGTAGAGTGCCTGGCACATAAGAAGTAGCTCATTACATGTTAGCTACTATTATTATAACTAGGGGAGGAGCTTAGATCATTAGACAGCTATACCCCTCCCCATTTGGGGGAGAGGTACCCTTTTTCTACAAAGAACAACCCAAAGAGAGATGTCTTGGATTCTAAAGTACAGAGAGCATAGAGACTCTAAGGTAGGCACAACCACTGCCAGCCACAGCTCCCAAATCCTTGCCTTTGAGAATCTTCAATCTGCCAAAGAAATCTTACAGATCTATACCTTAGCAAGGCAGCCCAGAGACCAAGATTAAGCATGTTTTTGAGCCTAGAGGGTGAATTTTCTTTCAAGCCAGTGGCTGCCTTGGAGTTTCTCTCCTTTTGTTGTCAAGGTCTTGGACAGCCTCCTCCAGGATTTCTTAAGCCTAGCTCCTGTCAGAGGTGCTCTGAACATGTGTGCCCCTGGCTCAGCATTCAACAAGCCCCACTTGGCCCTGGGTACTTGTCCATTTTGTCTTGCAAGACATGCCTGGGCTTCCTGACTATATAGAGAATGCAATATGCAGAGGTAGGGGGATCCCTCTGCTCTGAATGGTTTTCAACTCCTGAAATCTATTACCATTCTTCATGCTTATGTTGTTTCTACCCACCAGAAGTATCATGTCAGCAGGGTTGGTATCCAGTATGACCTGCAGAACACGGGTCATATAGCTTGTACGCAGTAAGGGTTAAGGAAGAAGAGTGGTAAGGTGAGCTGGGAGACTGGAAACTAGTCGTAGCTAACCTAGCTATAAATCCCCTGAAGATGTGAGTGTTTGGTGCTTGGGCCATACCATTTATGTTTTGAATATATCACCCTTCGTTCCAATTAGTGTATCCTATTAGAATCACTTGTTTTCAAGGCAGTTGCTACTGGTGAGATTTAACCAAGTGCCTTGAACACACCACCACTCTTCTCAGGAGACTCCTGCCAACCAGCATTCTTAACTATAAAATGCCATTATCCATGGGTGGGGTAGGGGTCAAGCGTGAACTCATTGCTTTGTCACTCATCCCTATAAGCCCTTTATGGGATGACCAAAACTTGGATTTCTGACAGAAAGGGGTGTAGAGAATGAGAGCTACTGTCCAGCTTTCCAGGACTTGAAATCATCCCCTCACACCCCCTTCATTTTCACAGGTGCCTAAAAGAACACAGCCATGGCACCCCGACCAGTGCATATTCCTTTAGCTGCAATAATCCATCCTCCCACTCCCCTTGCCATTTCTCTCAGATCAATTTCTATGGGAAACACAGGTGGAGCTGTTATCCCAGGCAAGCCAAAAGCAGTAGGAACTTCCTGCAGTTGGCATGAAGGGAGTATCAGCTGAGGGTTGAGGGTTGTGGGAGTCGGGGCTTGTATTTCCACCCCTGTGCCTATGAAGTGCCCAGCCCAAGTCCAGGGAGCCTAGGAGGCTCCGTTGTTGGGTGGTGGGCAGAGCAATGTTAACAAAGGACTCAAACAGTGCTGTGCGATGATGACTCAGGAATCCCATGCAATCCCACGCTCACACTAGTCGCCACTTCCAGGAACTAACAGACCTGGTGCTAAGAGACAGCAGGCCTTTTCTATCTGCTCAGGAAAGTGAGCCCAATCTTAAGAACTACCATGCTATTAGATACAATATACCATTACACAGCCATTAAAGAAGATGATTATGTGCACTATGCAGGCAAGAACCAGAATGCAAAATAATGCTAAGTGAAAACAGTGAAATAGGAATGAGCAGGTACACATGCTGATCACAATTATGGGAAACATACAGACAAGAGTTCCCTAAAAGAACCTGAGTGAATGAAGAGCACTATAAACCTTTTACATTCTGCTCCCCCTCCACCAATACCTTTTATAGTAATACATTCTTTAAATTGCCATGCTGAGCACACCAGGTTACAGAGACACCTGTCTTTCAGCTGACATAGGAGTTAATGCTGCAGATCATTTGATTCAGGGATTAGAGAAGCACTGGATGTTCAGGAGGCTGGCACTTTAAAATGGGCCGGATCCTGCCTCTTTCCCACTCTTCTCCCATTCAGGACTTAATTACCATTGCAGGCTTAGCACTACAATGAGACATTCCTTCCAAACACCTAGCCCACGAAACTCTAAGAGGGGAGCTTAAGAAAACGTATATTTAGAACTCCTTTAAGTCAGGCTGCTCTGTTTTGAACTAGGCTAGCTTATACTGAAAGGAACAGTTTGCAATAGGCTGCCAGAAATTCCGTATTGTAAAAGAATTGCTATGCGCTACCCATGCTCCTCTCACACCCCTTGTCACCTTGCTGTGGGTAGTGCTTAGTCAGTCAAACATCTAGTACATATCTGAGTATCTGGGTAAGCACTATTCTCTCCCTGGAGCCCTGGTCTCAACACCTGCCCAAACTTGGTTTTTCCAGAATTAGCTTTCAATCGGTATGTTTAGTTTTTAAAAGACTATACTTAGGTTCTTTTTTTAAAACCTTTTTATTTTGAAATGATTTTAGATTACAGAAAAATTGTAAATATAGTACAAAGAGTTCCCATATACCCCTCATCCAGCTTTCCCTAAAGTTAATGCCTCACATAGCTCTGATACTTTGATAAAAACCATGACATTAACATCAGCACAATACTATTTACTCATCTACTGACTTTATTCAGATGTCACCAGTTTTTCCACTAGTGTCCTTTTTCTGTTCAGGATTCAATCCAGGATCCCAGGCAGCATTTCTACTATGTTTAGTTTTTTTTAAAAACCCATCTCTAGAAACAAGTTTCCTTTTGGAAGGTAGAAAGGGTAAGCCAGGAGATGTTCTGGGCAATTTATGATCCTGAGCTATTCTACCCAGAAGGGAACTCCATCACTTCTGTACCGAAGTCCTTAATTCATGACACCTCATCAGTTATTTTCAGAAAACATGTCTTAACATTAGCACTTCTCACAGAAGCACAGAGGGATTTGACAAGTGGGTTATTTTATCAACCAATATTATGAGGGTGACAAAATGAGAGGGATGGTGTGGGGAAGTTGGGGTTCCTATGGCCAGGATCCTCACTGAACTTAAACCACCTGATGATGTAACTGGCCTGTTGCTAGGCTACTGCTTCCACACCTTTAGGCAATAAGCTATTATTGTGCTATATAGAGAGCTCGGCCCAGTGCTCTGGGCAAAGGCAGAGACACTGGTGCTTGACCTTCCGCCTGGAGAACAAGCCTGGTAATAAACCCTTTCACCCCTAAGAACGTTCTGCTGTCAATTTCTTTGGTCACACTGAATCCACAGCGAACTTGCCCAGGGGCTGAAACCCTTTGATAAGACAATTGGCGAAAGTCGGCAGGGTTCATTGTTGACCAAGGAAAAAGACAAGCTGCCCTTATGGGAGGGGTGCTTCAGCAGGCTGCCCCTGTGAATGGGGAGACAGTGGATTGTGCCCCAATGGGTATGTGGTCTGAGGTGGCTTGCCTCCTAGAGGACTGGGCCCCACCCCAGGACTGGAGGCAAGTGGAGGTGACACCTGAGGCAGTAGGGGTGCCCTTGGTATAGTAAGCAGATCCTTTGAGAAGCAGAGTGCCTGTGAGGCAGCGGGGGACTGTGGGTTGGCTGCTTCTCACAGTATTAAAAAAGTCTACAGAGAAGACCCAAGAAATGGTGGCACAAGAATGCGAGCTGCAAACTTCTGTGGATTTCCTGAGGAGAGAAATGGCATTGATGCAAGAGGAGGTGGCATGAGAACGCGGGCTGCACACTTTTGTGGATTCCCTGAAGAAAGAGATGGCATTGATACAAGAGCACCGGCAGCATTGGAGACAAGACAGCAGTGCTGCCAGGCGTTCAAGGAGGAAGAGGCCATCAAGGATAAAGATGAACTCCTGAGGGAAGCATAGGTGGAGATGGTACAACAACATCAGCTGTGAAGCATTGAGCTGAAGGTAAGAGACCTTCTGAAGACTGAGGTAGCATTGCTGCAAAGTACAGTAGAAAAGGTAAAGGTTGTAGCAGAGGAGGCACTCGGGGGAGGGGAGAGAAAGGTGCTATCAGCCCCAGAAACAGAGGAGCTAGAGAAAAATGAAGGGGCTCTGAACATGTATTGAAAGCACACCCAGTGGTTGTAAAGAAAATAAAGACCCAGCAGCTGAAAGTTCCCCAAGGAGAGGTGCAGCCCCCTCCCCAGGTGGTGGAGCACTCTATGGTCCGCCCCTATACTCAGGCTGAGCCGGTGGATTTGGGCTCCTGGTTTAGGCAGAAGCCCTTGGAGTCAATATCAGCTTGGCTCCTGCGTCTGTGGGACTTAGGGGTGGATGGAATTGTTCTGTCGGGGTCAGAGATGGGAAAGCTGTCTTCCCTGACAGTGCAGCCTTCCTTGAGGCAGTGATTACAAAATGCACATCAGACTCCAGGGAGTCACTCCCTCTTCGATTGGCTTACGGCTGCACTTCATGCTGTGTGGTCCAATCTGGGTGATCTACTATCCTCTCCTGTTAGATGGCAGACATAAGCTGAACTCCAACAGGTGTTATGAGAGCTAGGCATAAGAAATGCCACCTATAGTCCAGAGAATTATGGCCCACATGAAGAGATTTTCACTACTGGGATGAGAAATATTGTACTTCAAATGGCTCCTACATCCCTCTTTGGGTCTCTAGTGGCCATTCTTTCTCCTCACTTAGGGTATCCCATAAGGGAGGTGACATGTACAGTAGCAGACTTAGGAGAGGCTGAAGCAACGAGAATCTGGAAAGAAATAAGACCTGTTACTCACAAGAAGAATTTACAGGGCCCCATGAAGGTTACGAGGACCCAAATGTGGGTTGATTTAATACAGGCAGGAGCAGAAGGAAGGAAATTAGATGGAAAGCATGTAGATTGTAAGGCAAGAATCCTGGAGGGGTGGAGTGTGGGGAAGTTGGGGTTCCTATGGCCAGGATCCTCACTGAACTTAAACCACCTGATGATGTAACTGGCCTGTTGCTAGTCTACCACTTCCACACCTTTAGGCAATAGGCTATTATTTTGCTATATAAAGAGCTCAGCCCAGTGCTCTGGGCGAAGGCAGAGATGCTGGTGCTCAACCTACCACCCGGAGAACAAGCCGGGTAATAAACCCTTTCACCCCAAAGAACGTTCGGCTGTCAATTTCTTGGGTCGCACTGAATCCATAGCGAACTTGCTCAGGGCTGAAACCCATTGGCAAGACAGATGGCCTTATCTGTTTGCCATGCTTCATTTTTCTTCAAACTGTATTTAAACTTTTTACTAGACTCTATAATATTTGACTGTAACATAAATGCTGAGAAACACCCACACCAACAGAAAAGAGACTCTTTCCAATGTGTGTTTGAGTCTGATTGACTGAAATTAAGTATTAAAATCTTACAGACACTAAACTGATTAGGTTATTTTTGCTTGTTCATCTCAAGAGAGGGAAGGGAAAGCAGGCTATGACATTCATTCCTTCAACAAATAACCAGAGTATTAAGAATAACTCCCACTTAATGCACACCAACTATGTGCCAGGCAATTTGCAAAGTACTTTACATAAAACTGTTCCTCTGAATGGGTCACAACAATCCCATGAGGTAAGTACTATTATTATTACCTTTCTTTTACAGGGAGAGGGGCTGGGAACAGAGGGTTGGAGAGGTTAAGTAACTCAGCCAAGGTCACACAGCACCTAAGTGATGGAGACAGGATTCAAGGCCAGGTCAGCCTGATTCAAGTTGGTTCCTGTGGCCTGTATGCTATACTGCCTCTCTGAGCACCTGCCACATTTCAGACACTGGGCTGGGTATTAGAGACATAGCAGTGAACAGGATCTTGCCCTATTCCTTCAAACCTTACAGTCTAGCTGGAGGAGAAAGATGACTAAATAGCTAAGTATAATACAGCCCTCTCTTCTTCTCAGGTATTCCTTCGATTGGTTTTAAGTAAAGGCGATCAGTGAATGTAAGCAGTGAATGCCAAAACCTCTAAACATTTAAATTCCTTTTTTAGGTCTTCAGAGCAAAAACCTCTCCCCTCCATGTACCCTGAGGATTCCTAACAGTTCGGAGTGGACTTGAGGATATGGACATGTTACTCCATTGTGCGGCTCTGGGCTAGATGTCAGCACTGCCACCCCACTTAGTCTCTCTCCTCTGAGGAGAAACAATGGGAAATAAAATGTGGAAATATATATAATGATGGAATAAACTCAGCCGATGAAAAAAATTTTAAGTCTGGAACTTAATAATTATATTCCATATCAATTCTTCTGTCCATTTGCATTAATTGGTGAGCTGTAAGGGGGCTTCAGTTGGTTCATGACTGCACTTTATGGGCATGCCATTTTGAAATACATTTCTTAGAAAAATGACAGTGATGACCCTGTGAATTGTAAATTGGCAATGTAATTTTGATGGTGAAGGGTTGGAAGACTTAAATCTCAATCATTCTCTTCACCCTCCCAACCCCAAAACAATCAAATACCCTAACTCTGTGGTTCTTAACCCTTGCTGCCCATTGGAATCACTAGGGAAACATGAAAATTACCAATGCCTGTGTCCCACCCCCAGAAAGTGTGATGATTTAATTGGTCTGGGGTGTGGCCTGGGTTTTGGAGTTTTGAAAGATCCCCAGGGGATTTTATTGTGCAGACAAGTTTGGGAACCACAGCCCTAACCAGAGGATCAAAATAACCCTGGCTGCACATTCGAATCACCTTTGGGGGATCTTTTAAAAATTCAGGCGCTTGGGCCACACTCCTGACCAACTGAATTAGAGTATCAGGGGATAGGGACCATGCCCCAGGAACCAGGATTTTTTAGCTTCCAGATGAGTCCAATGTGTAGCCAAGACTGGGAATCACTGCCGAGGTAAAACTCCAAATCTGTAATGAGGGTGATGACAAAATTTGCATTCACAGGTTCGGTCTCTCTAAGATGAGCCTAATGAAGAGAAGCCAGTTCTGGATGATAGGGAGGAAGCAAGTGAGGACAAACCCTTAAAACAACTGTCCTACTCAAGTAGTGACTCTATAGCATCTTACTACACTGGTGGACAGTGACTACAATGGGGTGTGTGGTGGGGAGTTGATAATATGTGTGAATGTAGTAACCACAATGTTGCTCATGTGAAGCCTCCATAAGATTGTATATCAATGATACCTTAATAAACAAACAAAAAAAAAACCTCAACTATTCTACTGTAATAGTAAAGTGAGCTCCCTCTTCTCTTGCCATGTATGAGAGTTCATTTTAAGGTTTGGCTAGGATTACTAGCAACTGATGGTAAGTAAGCCCCGCTCTACCACAGCCACCAAAAAAACTGCAGAAAGAATGGGAAAGACAGTGCTTTAAAGGGATGAAAACCTTTGCAAAGGGCTGCTCAGAGACCTGGGATGTCTAGCTAAGGAGGAAGCAGAAAAGCAAGCTCTTTGGCCTATGTGTTACCCAACCAGTTAAGTTTTTATCTGCAACCCGATGTGCCCTTTTATTCATCAAGCCAAACACTGAACTTGGAGACAAAAACTGTAGACCATGATTCTCATCCCTACCTGCACATTAGCCATCTGGGAGCTTTTAAAATAATAATGTTAGGGCCACACCCAAAATGAATGAAATCAGAATCTCTGAGGGGATGATGCCCAGGATGACCAGCTCTGTTTTAAAAAGGTCCCCTGGTGATTCTAATGTGCCCCCATGGCTGAGAACAGTTGCCCTAAACCAGTGGTTCTCACACTAGAGTGTATATCAGATCACCTGGAGGGCACATTAAAACCCAGATGGCAGGGCCCACCCCCAGAGTTTCTGATCCAGTTGGGGTAAGGCCTCAAAGTCAGCACTTCTAAAGAGCTCCTAGGGGATGCCAATGCTGCTGGTCCAGGGGCCACACTTTGAAAGGCAAAGGCCCACCTAGATCACTGGTTCTCAACCTTGCCTGCAGAGGAGAATCTCGGCGGGGGGAGTCATTTTTTAAATACTGATGCCTAAGCCCCTCCCCAAACCAATTAAACTGGATTGTCTGGAGCCCAGGCATCAGTATGTTTAAACTGATCTCCAGGTGATTCTAATGCATGGTGAAGTTTGTGATCAAATGCCCTAGACATAGATATTTTACAGCTAGAAGAGATCATTTAGTACAAACCCTTAAGACTCCTGGGAATTTACAACTACTTTAGCTACCACTGGTCCACATATCCTAACCTCAATTACCACTGCTCTTCACAGTCATTATTACTATGCATTAATAATGTGATCAATTTAGGGTGACCAAATTGTTTTCCCAGTTTGCCCAGGATGCTCCTGGTTTTAACACTGAAAGTCTCAGGTTCAGAACAGATTAGGACAGTTGGTCACTGTACTAATGTCTTACAGCTCACAGACTGAACTATTAGATTTTGCTTCTAATATCCAGCATCCAGATCCTGTTTTCTAAATACCATTCTCCATTAAAAGGATCCAGGGGTCCTTGGAAATGGCTGATTCCAGGACTGGGGCAAGGAAATGTATGGTGAGCCTTGGAATTTTGTGCCAAAATCTAAGGAAATGCTCAAAGACTCCTGGAGCCATATCAAAAGGACATGGGAGCCAGCCTGAAGAGAACCCTGCTGGCCAAACTGGAGAAATTTGAGTGTTACAAAGAAAATAACAACTAAATGTGTAACACTGAATTTAAGTAAGAAAACATTGAATCAGTGATAATCAGAAACAAACAAAACGACTTTGCTACTATAGGAAGTAGCTGTGACGTCAGCTTCTTGCTCTGAAAACTGGTATTCAAAGGGAAAGAATTAGGCTTTTACCTTGCATTTTTGGTTCATGTTCTATAGAGGAGAAAAAGCTCATCTTTACAAAATAATGTCAGCTAAGAAATGTAGGTTGGATAACAGAATTAAATCACTGTAGAGAAAATGAAAGTTCCCATGGCCAGGATTCTCACCTGGCCCTGGGTAGTTTGCTCACTACACACGTGTGGGCAATATGTTATTACTGACTCTATAGAAAGAGCTCCACACAGGGCTCTGGGCTGCTGCATGGCTGAAGAGAGCAGAAGCTGGAGTGGTGGCAGCGCTGAGGACAGAGACTGAGACGGCTGTGGGGGCAGAGAGACCCAGAGGCAGAGACTGGCTTGCTGCATGCAGACTTGTTCTGGGGTGGACAGGATTCTAGCACTTGACCTGCCATCGCCGGGAGAATAAAGTTGGGTGTAAACCCTTTTGTTACTAGCTGAAACGTTTTTTATTTCCCAGGATTTTGTCTCAGAGGCTACGAAGAATGAAGCCAGCAGACAAGAGTATGAAGCAATCAGCAAAGCTCTTTCAATGGGTGAAAAGAGAAAGCAAGAACTCCTGCTAGCCAGGAGGGACTCCAAGACAGGATACCACCAGAGTTGCTCTATCGGGTTTATATTGCCTCCTGAGAGGAAGGACGTCCCACCCACCACCCACCACCCACCACCAGATGGAGAACTGAATGACATCACAACTCACTCCTGATTGGCTGAAAGTACAATGCTGCATTTGCATAAAGTAACTGAGGTCTATGTACCTTTGAATGATTGAGCTTCATTTGCACAGGGCACACAGAGCAGCTGAGGTCTATCGAAATGGCTGAGTTGGACAGGGGATTTTTACAAGGGTCCTGAACTTTATCTGCATGCGTCCCACCACCAGTTGCCTCACTTTCACTCCAAGAACATTCCATTGTCATTTTTTGGTCTCACTGAATCAAGAGTGAACTTACCTGGGGCTGAAACTCTCAGGCAAGACAATCACCAACTCAGGAAATACATTTTTAAAATTAGGAAAACAAATTACTGGGTAGGAAAGCAGTAAGAAATGGATGCTAAAATCTTTAGGTGAGAAGTTATTGAAGAACCAGACAGCCACATGGTGCTGAAGTAACAGCTTACATATCTCTTGTTAATTATAAAGAGAAAACTATGTGGAGAGTTCTGAGGGCCACCACCTTAACCATCATCTTTACTAAGAGTGGACATCTGCCATTACATGCCTCACGATGTGATGCAACATAAAGTATGTGGCACTACTTATGAAGCATTCTTGTCAAAAATGGTTAAATACAAATATAATCAAGCCCCTAGGCCCAACAACTCCTGGTTTACAGGAAATTCACAGGCAGGAAGGAGGAGCTGAGCACCATTATAAAGAAACAAACCATCCTGGCTTTCCCAGGACTGAGGGTACCCCAGGATGCAGGGTCAGTGCTAAAACCAGGAGTCTCAGGCAAACACAGGTGGTTGATCACACTATAATCAGACAGGTTACTAATGTGGGGCATACTTGGTCTTTAAAAGTCAGTGCCAATAAAAAGAAAGTATGGAGACTATGCTAGATTAAAAGAGACTAAAGAGACACTATGCCCAAATGCAACATGTGAACTGGCCATAAAGGACATTGAGGGGACAGCTGGGGATATCAAAATACACAGAGCAGTGCTACTCTGCCAGCCCATAGATGAAAATGAGCTATGTCACTAAGTGCACTGTCTAATTTGGCTGTTGGTAACAGGACTTTCTCAGTGAATGATGTGGCACACTGATGCACATTCCAATTCATGCTCCCCCTGTAAACTATCAAGCAGTCTGCAGACCACCCTTCTGGAAGCACTGGATTAGGTATTAGATAATATTGGTGAAGATCAATGAGTCACTGTTTATCTTTTTTGGCTGGGCTTTTAGTATTACAGTTATGTAAAGAAATGTCCTTATGCTTAAAAGATGTATGCTGAGTTACTTAAAGATGACATTTTATGATGTCTATAGCTTACTTCCAAATGGTTTATCAAAGAACATAGAGACAGATAAAGCAAATATGGCAAAATAGTATCACTTGTTGAATCTTTGTGGTGGACATACTGGTGTTCATTGTACTATTCTTTCAACTTTCCTGCATGTTTTAAAGTTTTCATAATAAAAATGACAGAAGAATAAATCTAAAATCTTCTTACAAGATATGACGAATAGAATTATCAGGAAGCTGATTATCCACAGTCAATCCTATATTTCTTTATTAGACATTCCTCATATGTAACTTAAAAACAGAAAGATGAGTAGATGTAGACAAAAGAGGTAATGAAAAGCACATTCCAAGCTAAAGAAACAGAATGTGAAAAGAACCAGAATGGCAGAAATTTGTCTTTTACCTTGCATTTTTGGTTCATGTTCTATAGAGGAGAAAAAGCTCATCTTTACAAAATAATGTCAGCTAAGAAATGTAGGTTGGATAACAGAATTAAATCACTGTAGAGAAAATGAAAGTTCCCATGGCCAGGATTCTCACCTGGCCCTGGGTAGTTTGCTCACTACACACGTGTGGGCAATATGTTATTACTGACTCTATAGAAAGAGCTCCACACAGGGCTCTGGGCTGCTGCATGGCTGAAGAGAGCAGAACGAACAGGAGAAGGAACACTCAGATGTAATTCCCAGGCTTCTGGCTTGATTGACTGCGTAGATTGATGTAATCACCAAGATTGGGATTATAGGAGCAAGAACAGGTTTGGGGGAAAGATGTAAAGCACTCAACATTAGGTATTTTGAGTTTGGGAAGATATCCAGGTGGACTCCATCTTGTAGGAAGCTGAATATGAAAATGAGAAAGGTAACTCTGGTTTCCAGCTCAGGTAACTAATAAGTAGGCTTCCTATTTACAGATATGGGGAACACAGGAAGAGAAAGTAGAAGTCACTTTACATTTACAAATTTAACCTGATTAAAGACGGCAGCATGAGAGGTGAGACACAGGCTTCCTGCTAAAACCGCATATAATATGAAAATAGAATTAAAACAACTAATCCTGAAAAAGCAACAGGAAAGAGGATTGCACCAGACTCCATACACCTGGAGAAAAGAGCAGACGTCACAGAACAGGGTAACGTACCAAAACTGTTGCCTGGCAGGACCCAAGCCCTTCCCCCACCCCAGCTCACCAGCGGGAGGAAGAGGAAATGAGCAGGGAGGGAGTGGAGGCCTTGGACTGCTGAATACCTAACTCCAGAGATCTACTCTGGGAGCACAAACCTACAATTTATGGTGCGTCCATGATACTCTTGTGATTATGGGGTTGGAAAGCTAAGACAGGCAGAATTCCTGGAGAGACTGAGATTCCAGCCACTTGTGGACAGCAGGGATCCATATCCGGCTGCTCTGGGACAAAAGAAAGATGGGCAGTCTGAGAGGCTTCCTACGAGGGCTGCTAGGGGGGCAAGGATAGCACAGAGCTTACTGCTCAGGAGAGAGGACAGGTAGACAAAATTGTTTGGGTGCACTCTGCCCAGCAGGTTGGGAGCTTTGCCATATAGACTCTCATATTTAAGGAGGAAAAAGAAATCTTCCTCCTTAGATGATCTTCAGGTGCTTCAGCTCCCTGGCTAGCTACACATCTCCAAGGACCCCCTCTATGATACACAGCCTACTGCGGTTTCTCCCGGCCACCCCGACCTGGCACGCAAACCGGCAAATCCTACCCTGGCATTAGGCCAGCCAGAGGGCATATCTGTCTACAGCAACTACAAATGCAAAGCACAGATGCGTCTACCTGTGTGCTCAGCCCACTGGTTCAGGCAGTGGAGACAGGCATAGCAGCCGGGTAGCAGGAAACAGCTCTTTCCTTCCCACACACACCAATACCACTCCCCTGCAACCCCTGACATTGCTTCAGGGGCTGAGCAGCTCCACGGAGTAAAAATTCTGGGCACTAGAGAGCACCATATACAAATATTAAACGCCAAAGGAATCTAGTTCAGAGTAAAATTATTAATACCACTCCTGAGAAAGATTTAAATGACATCGAACTCATGATTCTTCCTGAAAGGGAGTTCAAAATAAATATCATTAACATGCTCATGGAGGTATGGAAAGATATTCAAGAACTCAGGAATGAATTCCGGTCAGAGAACCAATTGTTGAAGAGCACAATGGACGGTATTACAAGCAGATTGGATATGGTGGAGGAGATGATAAATGAAATAGAAACTAGAGAAGAGGAATACAAAGAAGCTGAGGCACAGACAGAGAAAAGGATCTCTAAGAATGAAAGAATATTGAGAGAACTGTGTGACCAAAGCAAATGGAACAACATTCGCATTATAGGGGTACCAGAAGAAGAGAGAGAGAAAAAGGGATAGAAAGCGTCTTTGAGGAGGTGATTGCTGAAAACTTCCCCAGTCTGGGGAAGGAGATAGTCTCTCAGGCCATGGAGATGCACAGATCTCCCAACACAAGGGACCCAAGGAAGACAACACCAAGACATATAATAATTAAAATGGCAAAGATCAAGGACAAGGACAGAGTCTTAAAAGCAGCCAGAGAGAGAAATAAGATCACCTACAAAGGAAAACCCATCAGGCTATCACCAGACTTCTCAGCAGAAACCTTACAGGCCGAAAGGGAGTGGCATGATGTATTCAATGAAATGAAGCAGAAGGGCCTTGAACCAAGAATACTTTATCTGACAAGACTATCATTTAAATTTGAAGAACGGATAAAACAATTTCCAGATAAGCAAAGCTGAGAGAATTTACCTCTCACAAACCATCTCTACAGTGTATTTTGGGGGGATTGCTATATATGGAAGTGTTCCTAAGGTTTAAGAGCTGTCACCAGAGATGATAAAACCTCAGTAAAGAAAGTAGAACAGCTAATTACTAAGCAAATGCAAAAACTAAAATAACTATCTCCAAAGTCAATCAAGGGATAGACAAAGAATACAGAATATGATACCTAGTATATAAAGAATTGAGGAGGAAGAAAAACAAAAAGAACCTTTAGATTGTGTTTGTAATACCATTTTACATGAGTTAAGTTAGACTCTTAGATAGTAAGGGAGTAAACCTTGAACCTTTGATAACCATGAATCTAAAGCCTGCAGTGCCAATAAGTACATACCTACTGATAATCACCCTAAATATAAATGGCCTGAATGCAACAATCAAAAGACATACAGACACTGAATGGATAAAAAAACAAGATCCATCTATATGCTGCCTACATAAGACTCACTTTAAACCCAAACACATACACACACTAAAAGTGAAGGGATGGAAAAAGATATTTCATGCAACTAATAGGGAGAAAGAAGCAGGAGTTGCAGTACTTGTATCAGACAAAATAGACTTCAAAACAAAGAAAGTCACAAGAGACAAAGAAGGATATTACATAATGATAAAGGGGTCAGTCTAACAAGAAGATATAACCAGTATAAATATATATGCGCCCAACACAGGAGCAGCTACATATATGAAACAAATACTAACAGAATTAAAAGGAGAAATAGAATGCAATGCATTCATTCTAGGAGACTTCAACACTCCACTCACTCCAAAGGACAGATCAACCAGATAGAAAATAAGTAGGGAGATAGAGGCACTGAACAACACAATAGAACAGATGGACATAACAGACATCTACAGAACTCTACACCCAAAAGCAGCAGAATACACATTCTTCTCAATTGAACATGGAACATTTTCAAGAATAGATCATATACTAGGCCACAAAAAGAGCCTCAGTAAATTCAAAAAGATTGAAATTGTATCAACCAGCTTCTCAGATCACAAAGGTATGAAACTAGAAATAAATTATGCAAAGAAAATGAAAAATCCCACAAACACATGGAGGCTTAAAAGCATGCTCCTAAATACCCAATGGATCAATGACCAAATAAAAACAGAGATCAAGCAATATACGGAGACAAATTACAACAATAATCCAACACCACAAAATCTGTGGGACGCAGCGAAGGCCGTGTTAAGAGGAAAGTATACTGCAATACAGGCCTACCTCAGGAAAGAAGAACAATCCCATATGAGCAGTCCAAACTGACAATTAACGAAACTAGAAAGAGAAGAACAAATGAGGCCCAAAGTCAGTAGAAGGAGGGACACAATAAAGATTAGAGAAGAAATAAATAAAATCAAGAAGAATAAAACAATAGAATCAATGAAAGCAGGAGCTGGTTCTTCGAGAAAATAAACAAAATAGGTAAACCCCTAACTAAACTTATCAAGAAAAAAAGAGAGTCTACTCACATAAACAGAACCAGAAATGAGAAAGGAAAAATCACTACGGCCACCATAGAAATACAAAGAATTATTAGAGAATACTATGAAAAATTATATGCCAACAAACTGGATAAACTAGAAGAAATAGACAGCTTTCTATAAAAATACAACCTTCCAAGGTTGCCCCAGAAAGAAACAGTAAATCTGAACAGAACAATTACCAGCAACAAAATTGAACTGGTAATCAAAAACCTACCTAAGCACAAAATGCCTGGTCCAGATGAATTCACCGCTGAATTTTATCAAACATTTAGTGAAGACCTCATACCCATCCTCCTTAAAGTTTCCCAAAGAGTAGAAGAAGGAATACTTCCAAACTCATTCTATGAAGCCAGCATCATTCTAATACCAAAACCAGGCAAGGACACCACAAAAAAAGAAAATTACAGACCAATATCCCTGATGAACATAGATGCAAAAATACTCAACAAAATATTAGCAAATAGAATTCAAAAATACATCAAAAAGATCATCCATCATGATCAAGTAGGATTTATTCCAGGGATGCAAGGATGGTTCAACATTCGAAAACCCATCAACATCATCCACCACATCAACAAAAAGAAGGACAAAAACCACATGATCATCTCCATAGATGCTGAAAAAGCTTTTGATAAAATTCAATATCCATTCATGATAAAAACTCTCAACAAAATGGGAATAGAGGGCAAGTACCTCAACATAATAAAGGCCTTATATGACAAACCCACAGCCAACATTATACTTAACAGTGAGTAGCTGAAAGCTTTTCCTTTAAGATTGGGAACAAGACAAGGATGCGCACTCTCCCCACTTCTATTCAACATAGTACTGGAGGTCCTAGCCATGGCAATCAGACAACACAAAGAAACAAAAGGCATTCAGATTGGCAAGGAAGAAGTTAAACTGTCCCTGTTTGCAGAAAACCTGATATTGTACATAAAAAACCCCAAAGAATCCACTCCAAAACTACTAGATCTAATATCTGAATTCAGCAAAGTTGCGGGATACAAAATTAATATGCAGAAATCTGTGGCATTCCTATACACTAACAATGAACTAGCAGTGAGAGAAATCAGGAAAACAACTCCATTCAAAGTTGCATCAAAAAGAATAAAATACCTAGGAATAAACCTAACCAAGGGAGTGAAAGACCTATACTCTGAAAAGTACAAGACACTCATGAGAGAAATTAAAGAAGATACCAATAAATGGAAACACATCCCGTGCTCATGGATAGAAAGAATTAATATTGTCAAAAATGGCCATCCTGCCTAAAGCAATCTACAGATTCAATACAATTCCTATCAAAATACCAACAGCATTTTTCAATGAACTAGAGAAAGTCATTCTAAAATTCATATGGAACCACAAATGACCCCAAATAGCCAAAGCATCCTGAGAAGGAAGAATAAAGCTGGGGGAATTATGCTCTCCAACTTCAAGCTCTACTACAAAGCCACAGTACTCAAGACAATTTGCTACTGGCACAAGAACAGACCCATAGACCAATGGAACAGACTAGAGAGCCCTCATATAAATCCAACCATATATGGTCAATTAATATATGATAAAGGAGCCATGGACATACAATGGGGAAATGACAGCCTCTTCAACAGCTGGTGTTGGCAAAACTGAACAGCTACATGCAAGAGAATGAAACTGGATTATTGCTTAACCCCATACATAAAAGTAAACTCGAAATGGATCAAGGACCTGAATGTAAGTCATGAAACCATAAAACTCTTAGAAGACAACATAGGCAAAAATCTCCTGAATATAAGCATGAGCAACTTCTTCCTGAATGCATCTCCTTGAGCAAGGGAAACAAAAGCAAAAATGAACTTATGGGACTACATCAAACTCAGAAGTTTCTGTACAGCAAAGGACACCATCAACAGAACAAAAAGGCATCCAACAGTATGGGAGAATATATTTGTAAATGACATATCTGACAAGGGGTTAACATCCAAAATATATAAAGAACTTACACACCTCAACACCCAAAAAGCAAATAACCCGATTAAAAAATGGGCAGAAGATATGAAGAGACAGTTCTCCAAAGAAGAAATTCAGATGGCCAACAGACACATGAAAAGATGCTCCACATCACTAATCATCAGGGAAATGCAAATTAAAACCACAATGAGATATCACCTCACACCAGTAAGGATGGCCAGCATCCAAAAGACTAAGAACAACAAATGCTGGTGAGAATGTGGAGAAAGGGGAACCCTCCTACACTGCTGGTGGGAATGTAAGCTAGTTCAACCATTGTGGAAAGCAATATGGAGGTTCCTCAGAAAACTAAAAATAGAAATACCATTTGACCCAGGAATCCCACTTGTTGGAATTTACCCAAAGAATACAACTTCTCAGATTCAAAAAGACATATGCACCCCTATGTTTATCGCAGCACTATTTACAATAGCCAGGAAATGGAAGCAACCTAAGTGTCCATCAGTAGATGAAGGGATAAAGAAGAGGTGGTACATATACACAATGGAATACTATTCAGCCATAAGAAAGAAACAAATCCTGCTATTTGCAACAACATGGATGGAGCTGGAGGATATTATGCTCAGTGAAATATGCCAGGCGGAGAAAGACAAGTGCCAAATGATTTCCCTCATTTGTGGAGTATAACAATGAATCAAAACTAAAGGAACAAAACAGCAGTAGACTCAGAGACTCCAAGAAGGAACTGGTGTTTATCAAATGGGAGGGGTGGGGGGAGGGTGGGAGAAGGGGATTGAGGGGTATTTTGTTTAGTACACATGGTGTGGGGGATCACAGGGAAAACAGTGTAGCACAGAGAAGGCAAATAGTGAATGTGTGGCATCTTACTACACTGATGGACAGTGACTGCACTGGGGTATGGGTCGGGACTTGATAATATGGGTAAATGTAGTAACCACATTGTTTTTTCATGAGTAACCTTCATAAGAGTGTATATCAATACCTTAATAAAAAAATACTAGTTGAACTGACATTTACATTTTGTAAATCAATGTTTGCTGAATTACATATCCTTAGGCTGTTAAAATATTCAAAACATAATCTATATTGTCAGGCAAGTATCCAAGAACAACTCCAGAGCTGAAGAAATCATAGACGAGAGAAAGTCTGTTGCAATATCCAGTTTATTATAGTATATACTGGATCATCAGGGGATTCTGGAGCTTTCTGCCTCTATACTACACAGCACAATTTTAGGTATTCAGTCTCTTCTTTGACAGTCTTTCCAATAGAGACTCTACTATGACCAATTCTCCCTCCAAAGGCAAGAGCTAACTGATACTACTGCCCCTATGGATAACCATATTTTTAAAAGGTATTCTAGAAGCTTCAAAGCCTAGAAAACCCAAAGGAATGAAGCTCTACTGAGGTCATGCTGTTACCCTGCAATCACTTCAATGGCTTACTCTGCTGTTTAATAAAGCTATACTTGTTTCTACTTCTAATTCTTGGCTACCTCATGAACATACCCAGTAAAATCTCTGGGCAAATACAGAGACCCAAGTCAATGTGAAATTATTACCAGCTGCAGAGAAAAGCTGTTGACGGCACATCCACAGGCAGAATTAGAGGAGACAAGACTATAAAATAGGATCAAGGCAGCCATGACAGGCTAATGGCATGAGGAAGGAACAGTGCAGATCCAGGGCCAAGGGGTGGTGACAACCAAGCACACACTCATCAGAACAAGGGAACCTGAAAACTAAGGTTATAAATCTGCCTCAGATGGGAGGCCTACTATATTCTTCATGCTCATGATCCAAAGACTGGTTTCCCTGGTAATGCTCTCAAGGTCTACAATGCACCAATATGCCAAACCTGGAAATTACTGAACCTTCAGCCTTAACAGTCTTGGAGGAGGCCACTTATCTTGTGAAGAGGAGCACCAGCTCGCAGTGTGGGGTGTGTGGGAACAGATCCACAGGCACAGCTTGTCTCAGCACAAAAGGCTTACCGAGGAGCTTCTTAGCAGGGTTTGAAGGGCAGCACAGCCTGTAAAAACAGATCATATTATCAACTATTAGAAACCAAAAAAAACCTACAGGAACACCATTTCCTACAATGTAAGCCCTTCCTCTGCATCCCACAGCCACCTGTTTTTCTCTCTATAATAGCACTTACCATATTTAACGAACTACCTGGAGTTTTTTTTTAACCATCTTCTTCACTGGAGTATAGTCTTTTTGAAGGTAGAAACAAGGCAAAGCCTGCTTATTATTAGTCTCTGTGTTCTCAGTGTCTGACAGAGTAAGAACAGTGAATGGATCAAGGAATCAGGTCATATACTTCTCTATATGATTTGCACAAATAGGTAATTAATAAATATTACCGAATTAGATTATTCTACTGAAATTTTTCAGAGTATATTACTTTTTCCCCTTATTTCAAAGGTAGTCAAGGAAAAGTGAGAACAAAAATTCACTTATAAACTCACCATGCAGAGAAGAATGATCATTTGCTAACACTTTAGGATATATCTTTCCAAATATGTGCATTTAAATTGGTTTCTTAAAATGGAGTCACACTGCACATATTGTACACACTGCTTTACAACCTGTTTCTGCAGTTAATAATACCTCATGAACATTTCTCCACTATATGTAAAGTTGCCTCACTTTTATTGGCTATATGGTATTTCATTAAATAAATAAAATGTAGTTTATTTATCTAATTCCTTGTTATTGGAAATTTAAGCTGTTTCTAACTTTTTGCTATTTAAAAAGGTCCCTCCATGAATAGTGTTAATGGTTATACCTTTGTGCATATTTTTAGTTATTTAGTGGAACTGCTGAGTTGAAGAGCCTGTATGGTTTTAAGGCCCTAAGATGTGTATACTAAATGGTTCTAAAAACAGTTGAACCAATTTACATTCAAACTAACAAAGCAGAAGGGTTCTTGTTTCCCTTGCTAATACTCAATAGCTTAAATAGCACCATCCCATTAAAATCAGGAACAAGACAAGATATTCACTATGACTCCTACAATGGAACATTTTCTCATCCAGTGTAATAAGAAAAAAAAGAAAGAGACAAGACTTTTTTTGGTAATCATATGGCCAGCTACCAAGAAAATTCAAGATATTGAACTGGAAAATGAATAAAACTAATAAAAGAGTAAGGTAGTTGGACACAAGATCAGCAATAACCGCTTAGAAAATGTCATGAACAAGGTCCTATTCATAATGGCAATGAAAAGTTTACAATATCTTAAGAAGATGACCCATACTGGAAAAAATATATAGCTATAGAGAATTGCATTTTAAGACCCCAGTAACTGAAGAGACATACCACATGCCTGGACAGAAAAAAATACTGTAAAGATTTTAATTCTCCTTCAACTAATTAATAAATTCAGTATACTTCCAATTACAATCCCAAATGGATGTTTTTGATAAGTTGATTCTAGAACCCTATTATAAAATACATGAAAATGTTAAGAGTATACATCCTTTAACCCAACAATTCCACATCAGGGATTTATCTAACATATATTATCACATACACTTATTCATTACCTATATATACTTATTACACATATGGGCAAAGATAATTGCATGAGGATATTCACTGCAACATTGTGGTAATAATACAGTATAAACAACCTTAAAATTTACTAGCAGGGACTAGTTAAATGACATATTTATGTAAGTTAAAACTATATAGCTTATTTAAAAACTTAAGTAGACCTGTAAGTATTGATGCAGATTCTACATCATGGTAGAACAATCTCCAAAATCTATTGTTAACTGAAAAGCATGGTACAGAACAGTGTTTATAGTCTGTTTCTATTTGTGAAAAAAAAGAGAGAGGGATGGTAGTATACATACACACACTTGGACACACACACATATAGTCACAGAATATATTTGATAAACTACACAAGAAACTGGTAAGCATGGTGACACCTGAAGGTCAGGAGTAAGAAGGACTCATCCTTCACTGCATACTCTTTTGCACTGCTAGATTTTTTCTGCTATAGGCCCAGACTGTCATCTCAAAATAAATTTTTCTTGCTTTTCTGAGGACATGTTCATTGTTTCACTCAGTATGAGTGTTAGCCAAATCCTACATTAACTCTTAATTATTGCATTTTTAAATTCATTGTTTTGCATAGTGAATATTTTCATTTTATTCAAAAATGAAATAGCATAAAAAGATATACAGTGAAGTCTCCTTCCCACATGTGACTCCCATCTCCACAATTCTACCCCATCTACAGGTAACTACTATCCACAGTTTATGTAACTTGCCAGTTTCTCTATACATATACAAACACAGATCTATATTCTTCTCTGCATCCTCCATCCTTTTTTACAAAAACAGTTTACTATTATATGAACAATTTTACACACCTTGCTATTTCCAATTAGCAACATACCTTTGATCCAAAATCACAGCCACAAAATAAAAAAGTCTGGAATCTTCAAAATTAAATGCTCTTGTGCTTCAAAGGATACCATCAAAAAGTGAACACAGAACTCGCAGAACAGGAGAAAATTTTTGCAAATCATGTATCTGATAAGGCACTTAACATCTGAATACATAAAGAAATCTGAGAACTCAATAATGAAGGACAACCCACTTCAAAAATGGACAAAGGATCTGAATAGACATTTCTGCAAAGAAGACATACAAATGGTCAATATGCACATGAAAAAATGCTCATAACATTAGCCACTGGGGAAATGTAAATTAAAACCACAAGGCAATACCACTAGGATGGATATAATCAAAAAGACGGACAATAATAAGAGTTGTTGAGGATGTGGAGAAATTGGAACCCTCATACACTGCTGGTAGGAATGTAAAATGGGGCAGCTGCTCTGGCAAATGGTCTGGCAGTTCCTCAAAAGGTGAATACAGAGTTACCACATGACTCGGCAGTTACACTCCTAGGTATCTACCCAAGAGAAATGAAAACATGTCCACACAAAGCTTGCACGTGGAATGTTCACAGCAGCATAAGAGCCAAAAGGCAGAAACAACCCAAATGTCCATCAACTTATGAGTGAATAAGTAAAATGTGGTAAATCCATACAATGGATTATTTTGGCCATAAAAATGAATCAAATACTGATTCATGGTACAGCATGCTAAGTGAAAGAAGCCAGATGCAAAGAACCACACATTGTATGATTTCACTTGTATGAAGTGTGCAGAATAGAGACAGAAAGTAGATTCATGGGTGCCTAGGGCTAGGGAGTTGGGGAAAAATGGGGAATGACTGGCAATAGGTGCAGGGCTTCTTTCTGAAGACATGAAAATGTTCTGGAATTAGATGGTAGTGATAGATAACACAATTCTGTGAACACATCAAAACCACTGAATTGTATGCTTTAAATGGTTGAATTTTATGATATGTGAATTATATCTCAATAAAGCTGTTATTAAAAAATAACATACCTTAGGGATCTTTCCATATCAGTACATAGAGAACACCTTCATTCTTTTTTGTAGCCATACAGTATTCCATTGTATGGATATGGCATAGTTGATTTAACTAGTTTCCCACTGATGAACTTTCAGGATATTTCACTGTTTGCTGTTACAACATTGCAATAAAAAAAGTTGCACCTTTGTCATTTTACAGGTATGTCACTATATTTGTAAGATAAAGCCTCAGAAATGGAATTACTGGGTAAAGGGTATATACACATTTTAATTTTCATCTATATTGCTAAATAAATTTCCCTCCAATGGCATAGTGCCAGTTTACACTCTGAGCAGTGATTTTTTAAATTAATGTTTCCCCAGAGTATTGCCAAGAGTGGATTACCAAACTTTTGAACTTTTGCCAATCTGAGATGTAAAAAGTAGTTTCACAGGGTACTTCTAATTTTCATTTCCATCATAATGGAAGAAACTGAGCATCCTTCCATGGTTCATAAACACATTTATAATATTTTCTTTTCATAGCCTCTGTTCATTTTTCTTTGGAACTGTTTTTTCCATACCGATTTCCAGGAGTTTGTTAATCTTAAGAATAAAACTCTTTGTGATATGAAGTGCAAATTTTTTTCTAGTTTATATGTCATTTCCTGTCTTCATTTCTGGTGCTTTTTATCATACAAGTTACTGATTTTTTTCCACTGTTTTGTTGATGAAGAATTCACATACCATACGGCTCACCCATTTATACAGTTTAGCAGCTTTAACTATATTCACAGAGTTGTATACCCATCACAACAATCAATTTCATAATATTTTCATTAATCCAATAAGATATCATGTACCCCTTACCAGTCATTCCCCGTTTCTCCCCAAGCTCCCCCTACCTCAGCCCTAGGCAACCACAAATCTACTTTCTGTCTCTGGAAGACTTGCCTAGTCTGGACATTTCCTGGAAATGGAATCATACAATAAGTAGCCTTTTGTGGATGGCTTCTAGATCAGTCCCTTATCAGATAAATGATGTGCAAATATTTTCTCCTATTCTGTAGGTTTTCTTTTCATTTTCTTGATGGTATCATTTATAGCACAAAAGGTTTTTTAACTTTGATGATGTCCAATTATACACACAAACACACACACATACTTACACAAACATATGTATTTTTTGATATACATATTTTGTTGTTCTTGCTTGGGTTTTTGATGTCATCTAACAAGGTTTTGCCTGACTCAAGACCACAAAGATTTACTCCTATGTTTCAGCTCTTACATTTAGTTCTATGATCCATTTTGAATTCATTTCTGTGCATGATGTAATGAGGGGAGAAGTTATTTTTCTATGTAGCCAAATTTAACAACATTTTATTATATGGCTCCTGAATTTTCACAGAAAGGGCTTTCGCATCCCAAGATTATAAGGAAATTCTATGACTTTCTATGGTACACTTACGGTTTCCCCCGTTTACATTTAAATCTCTGGCTCCTTTGTAATTTGTCCTGATATACAATGTGAGATACAGTTCTAATTTTTATGTATTCCACCATGGCTACCCAGTTGTCCACCACTATTTATTGGATAGTCCAGCTTTTTCCCATTGATACTAATTTATCATATATTCAAAAACATTTTAAAATAATATAATAAAAATAAAAATAGAGGGCAAATGGAAGAGTAAAATGTGTGATAATACACAAGGAAAGAAGACTGTAAGAACATATGGGCCTCATGCTTTCATTCTGGGTAGCTCTTTGACAACTTTCTGCTTTTCTTCCATGGTTACAGATCTGTTCAGGTTTACTATATCTTCTGAAATTAATATTGGCCATTTGCATTTTCCCAGAAAATCACCCATCAGGATTTTCAAATGTATTGCGAGGGACTTGTACAAATTATTTTCCTTTAAAAAAATTCTTCACGTTTTTTTTTTCTGTTTTTCTCATGTAGGACTTTATATTTTTGTTTTATTCCTTTATATTCTTGATAGGTGTATTTATCTATAATTTTATTTTATTCCTCCAGTAACACCTCTCTGTTTATTTGTCAAGTCTACAGGGCTTTTTGTTTTGCAGTTCATTTATTTCCGGATCTATTTCAACAGTATTGATTTCTTCCCTCAGTTTCCTTTACATTTATTGTTCTTTTTCTAGCTCATTGACTTGAAAGCTCAATTCATTTAATTCACACTGATTTCACCCAGGCATATCATCTATACTTTATATCTACCTATGTTGTTTGAATATTACAAAGAAATTGTAATATTTACATGAAGTGAATAAGAGAGAGATGGAGAGAAAGACTACAAGAAGAAAGCATTTCAAAATTCAAAATATCAAAACAACTCACCAGGGCCAGAACTGGAGTGAAGCAAGAGGCATTCACTTTGGGCATAAAATTTGAGAACGGGCCCAAAAAACTCAATAATCAAGACAAATATTATTTTGATGCAATATTTTAGAAAATCAAATTGGAAAACTACAGCCTGTAGGCTGGTTGCCTGCTTTTATAAAAGGTTTTACTGGAACCAGGGCCAGGATTAGGGTAAGGTTTAGAGGCAGGGTTTAGCAAGTATAGGAATGGATCTCACCTTCTAAAAAACTCCTAATATTCTGTTCAGCATGGTTTTTTTTTTAACTAATTTTGGTTTCTGAAAACATTGCATTGAGAATGCATCTTGATTACTGAGATTTGGGGCACCCTCTTAAATTTTTCACTTGAAGTAAGTTGCTTTACTTGCCTCATCCAAGACTCAGCTCTATAATTATCTCGATGGTAGTATGACTTTTTCTCTTTCTTTACACTTCTCTGCACTTTCCAAATTCTACACAATAAGCATGGATTACTTTGATAACCAGGAAAAAACAATTTCAAAAAGAAGTGCAGACTCACTCAATGATATTCCTTATGGCTTCACCGTGGGGCTTACAGGAAACAAACACTAGTGTGTGGATGGCCCTGCAGTTTCGAACGGCTTGCACCACCTGGTAATCTGAAGGAAGAAACACATTGCTATTAATATAATTAAGCTATCGTGGTCTGGGTTATCATAAACTCCCAACTGGCCAGCAACTAGAGGAGAAGTCAGTTCACAGCCAGCCCACAGCCAGCCCATCAGGAGCACCGTTAGCATGGTGTGGGCACGAGGGACTAAAGCGAGTGGACATTATCGCATCACCCAACTAGTTCTGTAGCAGGAAAGCCATCATCCTTACGCAGTCCCGCCCGGGCTGGGTTCAGCACAGCAACAATTAACTGCCCGTTTTCTTTTGATTTAAGCAGCTGTGGCAAAATCTTCTCTGCTCGACCAGTGTGGAACTCACAGTTGGTGATGCCTACAGAAGAGAGACCCATGTGACATAACTCAAAACTCAAGCCCAACAATGCAGGATGCGGAGCTTCTGCTTTAAATAAATGTGCAGAAGCCAGGCCTCTGCCGTTTTCCATTTGAATCTAGAATACTTCTCAGTAACAATGAAAGAAATACTTTTGGACCTGCTTCCTTTCTTCCAAAGCACTTTCTCTTGCAGTATCTTGGTAGGCCTTTCAGCTCAAGCAACTAGACAGAATGTTACCTTACAGCTTAGTGACTCACACAATGTGTAAGTACCTCTACCAAGAAGAGAACCTTGACTTTTACTCAAGTGCTCTTTCTGTTATGTTGGAGGTTTTCACACAGCCTCAGGTGTCTGAGGTGAGGGAGAGACAACAAAGGGATCTGTTTTCTATACTGCAGTTTGGCATAATGTTTTGTTCAAAGAAAAGGTCCTGTTGCTAAAAATAGTTTGAAACCTATTATATTATGTTATGCTTTATGAGCGTAAGGTCAAGAATGATCTTCTTATATATTATTCAAAGCTTTGTCAAGTTCGCTTCCTATCAACTAGGCATGAACCTTTCCTCAGGCTCTTTTCCTAAAAAGAAAAAAAGATTAGCTATTGGGACCACTTTCAGAAAGCCAGCAGGACCCAACTCTGAGCACTCCAGAACATTCCCCTCCTTTCCTCCCCACAGGCTGTAGATAAGGAGATGCCCTTTGCCATACAACCCTTTCTGTAGCACGGAAACAACTACAGCTTTTAATTTCTGCCCAGACTGTGAGCAGTGTACCATTGAAGGCTGCAGTCCACCTGGCATCCTCTACCGCCTGCTCCACCAACTCAATCCCAAGGACCTGGGAGGAGTGCTGAGCCAGAGAGAGGCCAATCACGCCTGGGGAAGTAAAAGAGAGTAACAGAAGGGTATTTCAGAGTTTAAACCAGTTAAGGTCATACCTGCATCACTACCACCCCCTCCCAACCTCAGCTGCCAGGGCCGTGGGTGCTAGGTGGCTGGGGTTCGGCAGCTAAGCAGCATGTAGATTCTGCCCTGGGCTTCCACTTGCCAGTTCCACAGCAGATATCAAGCAGGATGGTATTAGAGTTCACTCCACTCAGCTCTCTCACGGTCTGATAGAGCATTTCCGCACCAGCCGTATTAATCTGGAAAAAGGCATCTGGAGAGATGCGGATCTTCAAGCCCAAGAGATCTTCAAAGATGTGCGGTTCCCCAAATAGGAGCTGGTAGGGGGATTGCTGATGGCTGCAGCGGGTCATGGTGCTGGAAAAGAGTAAAAGAAGAAAGCATCTACTATGCATCAGCTGTACTTCAATTTAAAAAAAAAAGAAGAAGAAGAAGAAAAAAGCACCTGGGAATAGCATACCATTCTATCTCTCATGGTTATTTGAAGTGGGAGGCCCCAGAATCTCATCCAGGAGACACAGCCTCCATGGCACAGCTCTGAGAGCTCTATAGGAGCTTCCCTCTCAAGGCATGGAGGTGCACACAGACACTCTCTCAACTACAGTCTGGCCTGGCTTTCCACGCCTGCCTGGACACAAGGGCCAGTACCATTTAGCTCAGATCCTCAGCCATCAGCAGCCTTGCCTCCACAGCCAACAGCCCAGCCAACGGCAAGCCATCAGCCTCCTGCTTGCTGTCTGGCTGTCCCAAGCTTACCTCTCCTGGAAGTAAAGTGATGTCAAGTCACAAACTGCTCCTGGTCCCTTGGTGAAAAATGCCTTTATTGTCTCCTTCTGAACACAGAGTTCCTCCTGCCCAGACCACAAAATGAGGAGTCAAGCAAAAACTCATCTTTGACAAATTTTCTCTCTGAGCTCTATAGTCATCACCCTGTAGCAGTCCAGACAAGAAGGCACATTTCTCAAATCTGATTATAAGTAACACTTAATATGAAGCAATGTTCTATAGGTCAAGAAAAAATAAGCTATTTTCACATCTCAGTAGAAGCACTGTTTGCATATCAGCTTGTGACAAACCCTATACAGTAGACTTGGCACATTCTCTGGTTTGAGCCTCTTTAGTAGTTCTCTAAAGAAAGTGTGAGTTATTGTTGCTGTAAACAAGGAGCTAAAGTCAGCTTTTGTCCCATCATGAAGAAGCCATACCATTCAATTCCCTTCATACTTCTTCACTTCAAATACCCTAACCACCCACAAAATACCACCTCAGAAGAGATGAGTAAAGGCAGAAAAGAAAAGAGAGGGCACAGAAGAGAGTGAGCATGGTAACTAAATACTTTTGTTTTTTCGGTTTTGAACATTTAAAAATTCTTACATCACTACAGAGAGACTATTAGCTTGATACAAGGACATATCACAATAAACGATGCTGGAGCCACACAGTTAAAAGGCCAGGAATCAACGACCCGGGTTCAAGCCCTAGCTTGATTATTTACTGCCTTTTTAACCTTCTATGGTTCCATTTGCCCATCTGTGAAACTAGGGTGATAAGACCTCTCACTCTCCCACCTACTTCACAACTTGGTTGAGGTGATCACACAGTTATGGGAATGTTAGAAAGCTCTCAGTATATTATAGATATAAAGTATTATATGGGTCATGAAATTCAGACTATATTACAGTCTCTATTAAACTGACTTTTGGACTCGGTAAAGTATCTACAAACTAACTTCTAAGGGCAATGTGAAAATACTTAGGTATCCCAAAAGCAGCAGGATACACATTCTTCTCAAGTGCACATGGAACATTTTCCAGAATAGACCACATCCTAGGCAACAAAAAGGGCCTCAGCAAACTCAAAAAGACTGAAATTGTACCAACCAACTTCTCTGATCACAAAGGTATGAAACTAGAAAAAATTGTACAAACAAAACAAAAAGGCTCACAAACACATGGAGGCTTAACAACATGCTCCTAAATAATCAATGGATCAATGACAAAATTAAAACAGAGATCAAGCAACATATGAAAACAACAGCACAACATCCCAACTTCTGTGGTACACAGCAAAGGCAGTTCTAAGAGGAAAGTATATAGCAATCCAGGCCTATTTAAAGAAGGAAGAACAATCCGAAATGAATAGTCTAAATTCACAATTATTGAAACTGGAAAAAGAACAAATGAAACCCAAAGTCAGTAGAAGGAGAGACATAATAAAGATCAGAGAAGAAATAAATAAAATTAAGAAAAAGAAAACAATAGAAAAAAATCAATGAAACCAAGAGCTGGTTCTTTGAGAAATTAAACAAAATAAATGAACCCCCAGCCACACTTACCAAGAAAAAAAGAGAATCTACATACATAAACAGAATCAGAAATGAGAAAGGAAAAAATCACTAGATACCACAGAAATACAAAGAATTATGAGAGAATACTATGAAAAATTATATACTAACAAACTGGACAACCTAGAATAAATGGACAACTTTCTAGAAAAATACAATCTTTCAAGACTGAACCAGGAAAAAACAGAAAATCTGAATACACAAATTGCCAGCGATGAAATTGAATCGGTAATCAAAAACTACTCAAGAACAAAACCCCGGATCAGATGGATTCACCATTGAATTTTATCAGACATTTAGAGAAGATATAATACCCATTCTTCTTAAAGTTTTCCAAAAAATAGAAGAGGAGGAAATACATCCAAACTCATTCTATGAAGCCAGCATCACTCTAATACCAAAACCAGGCAAAAACACCACAAAAAAAAGAAAATTACACACGAATATCCCTGAAGAACATAGATGCAAAAATACTCAACAAAATATTAGCAAACCGAATTCAAAAATACATCAAGAGGATCATACACCATGATCAATGGGATTCATCCCAGGGGTGCAAGGATGGAACAACATTTGAAAATCTATCAACATCATCCACCACATCAACAAAAAGGACAAAAACCACATGATCATCTCCATAGATGCCGAAAACACTTTTGACAAAATTCAACATCCATTCATGATAAAAGCTCTCAACAAAATGGGTATAGAGGGCAAGTACCTCAACATAATAAAGGCCTTATATGACAAACCCACAGCCAACATTATACTTAATAGTGAGAAGCTGAAAGCTTTTCCTTTAAGATCGGAAACAAGACAAGGATGCCCACTCTCCCCACTTCTATTCAACATAGTACTGGAGGTCCTAGCCATGGCAATCAGATAACACAAAGAAATAAAAAGAATCCAGATTAGCAGGGAAGAAGTTAAACTATCCCTGTTCGCAGATGACATGATACTGGACATAAAACACCCTAAAGAATCTACTCCAAAACTACTAGACCTAATATATGAATTCAGCAAAGTTCTGGGATACAAAATTAATGCGCAGAAATGTATGCCATTACTATACACTAACAATGACCTAGCAGAGAGAGAAATCAGGAAAACAATTCCACTCAAAGTTGCATCAAAAAGAATAAAATACCTAGGAGTAAACCTAACCAAGGGAGTGAAAGACCTATACTCTGAAAACTACAAGACACTCATGAGAGAAAGATACCAATAAATGGAAACACATCCCTTGCTCATGGATAGGAAGAATTAATATTGTCAAAATGGCCTCTTGCCTAAAGCAATCTACAGATTCAATGCAATTCCTATGAAAATACCAATAGCATTTTTCAAGAAACTAGAGAAAGTCATTCTAAAATTCATATGGAACCACAAATGACCCCAAATAGCCAAAGCAATCCTGAGAAGGAAGAATAAAGCTGGGGGGATTACGCTCCCCAACTTCAAGCTTTACTACAAAGCTACAGTACTCAAGACAATTTGCAACTGGCACAAGAACAGACCCATAGACCAATGGAACAGACTAGAGAGCCCTGATATAAATCCAACCATATATGGTCAATTAATATATAATAAAGGAGCCATGGACAAACAATGGGGAAATGAGAGCCTCTTTAACAGCTTGGCGTTGGCAAAACTGGACAGCTACATGCAAGAAAATGAAACTGGATTGTTTAACCCATACATAAAGGTAAACGTGAGATGGATCAAGGACCAGAAGGTAAGTCATGAAACCATAAAACTCTTAGAAGACAACATAGGCAAAAATCTCCTGAATATAAGCATGAGCAACTTCTTCCTGAATGCATCTCCTCGAGCAAGGGAAACAAAAGCAAAAATGAACTCATGGAACTACATCAAACTGAAAAGTTTCTGTACAGCAAAGGACACCATCAACAGAACAAAAAGGCATCCTACAGTATGGGAGAATATATTTGTAAATGACATATCTGACAAGGGGTTAACATCCAAAATATATAAAGAACTTACACGCCTCTACACCCAAAAAGCCAATAACCCGATTAAAAAATGGGCAGAGGATATGAAGAGACAGTTTTCCAAAGAAAAAATTCAGATGGCTAACAGGCACATGAAAAGATGCTCCACATCACTAATCATCAGGGAAATGCAAATTAAAACTACAATGAGCTATAACCTCACACCAGTAAGGGTGGCCAGCATCCAAAAGACTAAGAACAACAAATGCTGGTGAGAATGTGGAGAAAGGGAACCATCGTAAACTGCTGGTAGGAATGTAAGCTAGTTCAACCATTGTGGAAAGCAATATGGAGGTTCCTCAAAACACTAAAAATACAAATACCATTTGAAACAGGAATCCCACTCATTGGAATTTACCCAAAGAACACAACTTCTCAGATTCAAAAAGCCATATGCACCCCTATGTTTATTGCAGCACTTTTTACAATAGCCAAGATATGGAAGCAACCTAAGTGTCCATCAGTAGATGAATGGATAAAGAAGAGGTGGTACATATACACAATGGAATACTATTCAGCCATAAGAAGGAAAAAAATCCTGCCATTTGCAACAACATGGATGGAGCTGGAGGATATTATGCTCAGTGAAATAAGCCAGGTGGAGAAAGACAAGTGCCAAAAGATTTCCCTCATTTGTGGAGTATAACAATGAAGCAAAACTGAAGGAACAAAATAGTAGCAGACTCAGAGAATCCAAGAAGGAACTAGTGGTTACCAAAGGGGAGGGGTGTGGGAGGGTGGGTGGGGAGAGTGGGAGAAGTGGATTGTGGGGTATTATGTTTAGTACACATCATGTGGGGAATCACGGGGAAAACAGTGTAGCACAGAGAAGGCAAACAGTGAATGTGTGTCATCTTACTACACTGATAGACAGTGACTGAATTGGGGTATGAGTGGGGACTTGATAATATGGGTAAATGTAGTAACCACATTGTTTTTTCATGTGAAACCTTCATAAGAATGTATATCAATAATACCTTAATAAAAAAATTTTTTTTTTACTGGGCAGAGGATCTTAACAGACCCAAAGAAGAAATTCAGATGGCCAACAGGCACATGAAAAGATGCTCCTCGTTGCTAATTATCAGGGAAATACAAATTAAAACCACAATGAGATATCACCTCACACCAGTTAGGATGGCCAACATCCAAAAGACAAACTACATATGTTGGCAAGGATGTGGAGAAAGGGGAACCCTCTATACTGCTGGTGGGAATGCAAATTAGTTCAACTATTTTAGAAAGCAGCATGGAGTTTCCTTGAAAAAACTAAACATAGAAATACCATTTGACCCAGGAATTCCACTCCTAGGAATTTACCCTAGGAAAACCAGATTACAGATTCAAAAAGACATATGCACCCCTGTGTTTATCACAGCACTATTTACAGAGCCAAGATATGGAAGCAACCTAATTGTCTATCAGTAGATGAATGGATACAGAAGATGTGGTACATGTCCACAAGGGAATATTATTCAGCCATAAGAAGAAAACAAATCCTACCATTTGCAACATAAATGGAGCTAGATGGTATTATGCTCAGTGAAATAAGCTAGGTGGAGAAAGAGAAGTACCAAATGATATCAGTCATTTGTGGAGTAAAACAACAAAGCAAAAACTGAAGAAACAAAACAGCAGCAGACTTACAGAACCTAAGAATGGACTAACAGTTTACCAAAGGGAAAGGGACTGGGGAGGATGGGTGGGAAGGGAGGGATAAGGGGGTTGAGGGGCATTATCATTAGCACACATAATGTAGGGGGGTCACGGGGAAGGAAGTATAGCACAGAGAAGACAAATAGTGACTCTGTAGCATCTTACTATGCTGATGAGCAGTGACTGTAATGGGTTATGTGGTGGAGACTTGATAATGGGGTGAATCTAGTAACCACAGTGTTGCTCATGTGATTGTATATCAATGATACCTTAAAAAAAAATAAAATAATAAAAATAAAGCATCATATGGGTAGAACTGCAAAAAATAAATATTTAGGTGTTGTCACATGATAATCAGCTCAGTAACCTCGCCTCAGTCTCCGCGGTTTGAGTATATAAGCACCATGGTTAAAGAGTATCCCTGCTGTCTCCTCCTCAACCCCAAGCTTTCTTCCCAACCCACACAAATATTCTGGGGAGATTGGTGTCTGCTATCTGCCCTGAAACTAAAAACCAATTAATTGCAGGATAGTGACTGTAAAGGGTGCTCAAAAGCTGCCCCTTATCATCCTAGGAGTCTCACCTGCCTTAATTCCTGGGGATGGAAAGTGATGATGGCCATCGTGTGCCCTTGGCTATTGGTGCGGACCGTGAGCTCACGCCAATATTCACCTTCATGAAACAGAAGGCAGGGCTCCAGTGGGGACTGTCAAAGCAATACTTCATAGTACTAGGAAGAAAACAAGATTATAACACAGGCAAAACTAACACATTCCAAAGCTATTCATGCTGAGTGTCATGAGCTGAACTGTATGTATCCCCTGCAAAATTCATATGTTGAAGCCTTAAACAATCCAGTAACTCAGAATGTCACTGTCTTTGGAGATAAGGTCTTTAAAGGGGGCGGTAACTTAAAATGAGGTTGTCACGGTGGGTCCTAATACAACATGACTGGTATCCTTGTAAGAAGAGGAAATCTGGACACACAAACAGGTGCCAGGGATGTGTAAACAGAGGAAAGATTACACAAATACACAGTGAACAGGTGGCCATCTACAACCCAAGGAGAGAGTCCGCAGAAGAAACCAGATTTGCCAACATCTTGATCTTGGACTTCTAGCTTTCCTCACTGTCAGAAAATAAATCTCTGTTGGTTGAGCTGCCCAGTTCGTGGTACTTTGTTATGGCAGCCCTAGCAGACTGATAGTTTTGGCACCAAGAAGTGGGATGCTGCTATAACAAATGCCTAAAACTATATAATGGCTTTGGAACTGGTAATGGAGAGAGGCTGGAAGAATTTTGAGATGGAAATTAGAAAACGCCTAAACTGCCCAGAAGAGATTGTTGGTAGGAATACCAATGTTAAAGGTGATTTGGGTGAGATCTCAGAAAGAAATGAGGCACATGTTACTGGAAACTGGAGAAAATTCAATCCTTGTTATAAAGTAGCAAGGAACATGGATGAATTGTGTCCTAGTGTTGAGTGGAAAGTAAAAGTTGTAAGTGACCAACCTGGGTATTTGGCTGATATTTCTAAGTGACCAACTCGGATATTTGGCTGACATTTCTAAGCAAAGTTTTGAAGGTATGGCCTGGTTTCCCCATGCCGCTCACAGTAAAATGCCGAACAGAGATACACTGAAGGAATTGCTAAACAAAAAGAAACCAGAAGGACTTCCGGGAAGATGGCGGCGTGAGCAGGGCGGCAGACATCTCCTCCCAACGCTATATTTATCTATGAAAATACAGCAAATACAACTATTCCTAAAAGAGAGACCAGAATACACAGGAAAGCACACAGCATGCAGCTACACCCGAGAGGACTCAGTACCCCAAGAGGCGGGTAAGATACACAGCCGTGACCTGACAGGACCCAAGCACTCCCCCACCCCAGCGCACTGGTGGGAGGAGAGGATTCAGAGACGTGAGGGAGTGGAAGTACACCCCGCGAAGTAGCTAGCTCCGGTGATCTGCGCGGGGAGCACTGACCCACATCGCGCAGTGCAGCGGACATTGGAGAGACAGAAGGGCAGAATCTGAGCGGGAACGCAACAGGGTGCTTGCAGCCGGCTCCCGGGAAGGAAAAAAAAAAAGCACACGCTTTCTTCAGCGGTCTTATAGACACAGGAGCCCAGCGGAAGAGACGGATCACCCTGGCACACTCAGCCCAGCAGGCTGGGAGTCCTGGGGAGTTATGGACGCCTTAGCTGCCGACTGGGCAAGCATGGCCGTACTTACACTTCTCACTGAGATCAACAGCAGCACATTAGTTCCCACCCCGGCCAGAATGATAAAGGACCCTGCGGAGCAGCGTGGCCACGGCTGCGGAATAGTGGGGCAACAGTGCCACCTACAGCATCCCCACAGAATCTACTCCCAGTGGGCGTTTTTTTCCTTTTGTTTTGTTTTTGTTTTGCTGTTTTGTTTTCTTTTTTGTTTTCTCTTTTCTTTCTTTCTTTTATTTATTTTTCTTTCTTTGGTTTCTTCTTTTTTTTTCTTTTTTTTCTCTTCTTAAAATCTTAAAGAGCCCAGCTGACATATGTGGCAACTACCAGCGACCACTTCTATAGCCATGAAAAGACAGAGGAATATGGTTCAGAACAAAATCAACCAGACAACCCCAGAGAGGGAGTCTGAAGGGATGGAGATGCACAGTCTTCCTAAAAAAGAATTCAGAATAAAAGTCATAACAATGCTGATGGACCTACAGAGAAATGTGCAAGAGCTGAGGAAGGAAGTGAGGGAAGTGAGGAAAGACAATGCAGAAATCAGACAAGAGATACACGGGCTTAACAGCAGAATGGATGAGATGCAAGAGACTGTTAATGAAATAGAAATCAGAGAACAGGAATACAGAGAGGCTGAGGCAGAGAGAGATAAAAGAATTTCTAAGAATGAAAGAATACTAAGACAACTGTGTGACCAATCCAAACGGAACAATATTCGCATTATAGGAGTACCAGAGGAAGAAGAGAGAGAAAAAGGGATAAAAAGTGTCTTTGAACAAATAATTGCTGAAAACTTTCCCTCGCTGGGGAAGGAAATAGTCTCGGAGTCCAGCGAAGCCCACAAATATCCCACCACCACGGACCAAAGGAAGACAACACCAAGACACATAATTAAAATGGCAAAGATCAAAGACATAGACAGAGTATTAAAGGCAGCAAGAGAGAGAAAAAAGATCACCTACAAAGGAAAACCCATCAGACTATCATCAGACTTCTCAACAGAAACCTTACAGGCCAGAAGACAATGGCATGATATATTTAACGTTATGAAACAGAAGGGCCTCGAACCAAGAATATTGTATCCAGCATGATTATCATTTAAATATGATGGAGGGATTAAACAATTTCCAGACAAACGTAAGTTGAGAGAGTTTGCCTCTCATAAACCACCACTACAGGATATCTTAAATGGACTGCTCTGGATGGAAGCACTCCTAAGGCTAAAAAGATGTCACCAGACAAAATAAAAGTATAGCAAAGAAAGCAGACCATCCAAATACTAACTAAAGGCAAAGAATAAAACACCTATTATAGAAAGAATGGAGGAGGAAGAATAAGAAGGGAGAGAAATAAAGAAACATCAGATAGGGTTTACAATTACTTAACAAGAAAGTTAAGTTAGATTGTTAGATAGTAAAGAAGCAACCCTTGAACCTTTGGTAACCACGAATCTAAAGTCAGCAATGGCAGTAAGTACATATCTATCAATAGTCACCCTAAATGTAATCGGGCTGAATGCACCAATCAAAAGACACAGAGTAACAGAATGGATAAAAAAGGAAGACCCATTTATATGCTGCTTACAAGAGACTCACCTAAAACCCAAAGATATATACAGACTAAAAGTGAAGGGATGATAAAAGATATTTCATGCAAACAACAAGGAGAAAAAAGCAGGTGTTGCAGTATTTGTATCAGACAAAATAGACCTCAAAAAGAAGAAAGTAGCAAGAGATAAAGAAGGACATTACATAATGATAAAGGGGTCAGTGCAACAAGAAGATATAACCATTATAAATATATATATGCACCCAGCACAGGAGCGCAGGCATATGTGAAACAAATACTAACAGGATTAAAGGAGGAAATAGACAGCAATGCATTCATTTTAGGAGACTTCAACACACCACTCACTCCAAAGGACAGATCAACCAGACAGAAAATAAGTAAAGACACAGAGGCACTGAACAACACACTAGAACAGATGGACCTAACAGACATCTACAGAACTCTACACCCAAAAGCAACAGGATACACATTCTTCTCAAGTGCACATGGAACATTTTCCAGAATAGACCACATACTAGGCCACAAAAAGAACCTCAGTAATTTCAAAAATATTGAAATCCTACCAACCAACTTCTCAGATCACAAAGGTATAAAACTAGAAATAAATTTTAGAAAGAAATCAAAAAGGCTCACAAATACATGGAGACTTAACAACATTCTCCTAATTAATCAATGGGTTAACGACCAAATCAAAACAGAAATCAAAGAATATATGGAGACTAATGACAACAACAACACAAAGCCACAACTTCTGTGGGACGCAGCAAACGCAGTTCTAAGAGGAAAGTGTATTGCAATCCAGGCCTATTTAAAGAAGGAAGAACATTCCCAAATGAATAGTCTAAAGACACAATTACTGAAATTGGAAAAAGAAGAACAAATGAGGCCCAAAGTCACCAGAAGCAGGAACATAATAAAGATTAGAGAAGAAATAAATGAAATTGAGAAGAATAAAACAAGAGAAAAATCAATGAAACCAAGACCTGGCTCTTTGAAAAAATAAACAAAATAAACCCCTAGCCAGACTCATTAAGAGAAAAAGAGAATCTACACACATAAACAGAATGAGAAATGACAAAGGAAAAATCACGATGTACCCCACAGAAATACAATGATTTATAAGAGAATCTATATGCTAACAAGCTGGAAAACATAGAAGAAATGGACAACTTCTTAGAAAAATACAACCTTCCAAGACTGACCAAGCAAGAAACAGAAAAACTAAACAGACCAATCACCAGCGACGAAATCGAACTGGTAATCAAAAAACTACCCAAGAACAAAATCCCTGGACCTGATGGATTCACCTCTGAATTCTACCAGACATATAGAGAAGAAATGACACCCATTCTCCTGAAAGTTTTCCAAAAAATAGAAGAGGAGGGAATACTTCCAAATTCATTCTATGAAGCCAGCATTACTCTAATACCCAAACTGGGCAAAGACCTCACCAAAAAAGAAAATTACAGACCAATATCCCTGATGAACATAGATGCAAAAATAATCAACAAAATATTAGCAAACCGAATTCAAAAATACATCAAGAGGATCATACACCATGATCAAGTGCGATTCATCCCAGGGATGCAAGGATGGTACAACATTCGAAAATCCATCAACATCATCCACCACATCAACAAAAAGAAGAACAAAAACCACATGATCATCTCCATAGATGTTGAAAAAGCATTTGACAAAATTCAGCATCCATTCCTGATTAAAACTCTCAACAAAATGGGTATAGACGGCAAGTACCTCAACATCATGAAGGCTATATATGACAAACCCACAGCTAACATCATACATAACGGCGAGACACTGAAAGCTTTTCATCTAAGATCGGGAACAAGACAGGGATGCCCACTCTCTCCACTGTTATTCAACATAGTACTGGAGGTCCTAGCCACAGCAATCAGACAAAACAAAGACATACAAGGCATCCAGATTGGTAAAGAAGAAGTCAAATTGTCACTATTTGCAGATGACATGATATTGTACATAAAAAACCCTAAAGATTCCATTCCAAAACTACTAGAACTAATATCTGAATTCAGCAAAGTTGCAGGATACAAAATTAACACACAGAAATCTGTTGCTTTCCTATACACTAATGATGAACTAACAGAAAGAGAAATCAGAAAAACAATTCCATTCACAATTGCATCAAAAAGAATAAAATACTTAGGAATAAACCTAACGAAGGAAGTGAAAGACCTGTACCCTGAAAACTACAAGACATTCCTAAGAGAAATTAAAGAGGACACTAACAAATGGAAATTCATTCCATGCTCTTGGCTAGTAAGAATAAATACCATCAAAATGGCTATACCACCTAAAGCAATTTACAGATTCAATGCAATCCCTATCAAACTACCAACAGCTTTCTTCAATGAAATGGAAAAAATAATTCTAAAATTCATATGGAACCACAAAAGACCCCGAATAGCCAAAGCAATCCTGAGAAGGAGGAATAAAACAGGGGGAATTTTGCTCCCTGACTTCAAGCTCTACTACAAAGCCACAGTAATCAAGATAATTTGGTATTGTCACAAAAACAGACCCACAGACCAGTGGAACAGAATAGAAAATCCAAACATTAACCCAAACATATACAGTCAATTAATATTTTATAAAGGAGCCTTGGATATACAATGGGGAGATGACAGCCTCTTCAGCAGCTGGTGTTGGAAAAACTGGGCAGCTACATGTAAGAGAAAGAAACTGGACTACTGTCTAGCCCCATACACAAAGGTAAACTCAAGGTGGATCAAAGACCTGAATGTCAGTCATGAAACCATAAAACTCTTAGAAAAAAACATAGGCAAAAATCTCTTGGACATAAACATGAGCGACTTTTTCATGAACATATCTCCCGGGGCAAGGGAAACAAAAGCAAAAATGAAAAGTGGGACTATATCAAGCTGAAAAGCTTCCGTACAGCAAAGGACACCATCAGTAGAACAAAAAGACGTCCTACAATATGGGCGAATATATTCATAAAAAACGTATCTGATAAAGGGTTGACATCCAAAATATATAAAGAATTCATGCACCTTAACAAACAAAAAGCAAATAATCCAATTAAGAAATGGGCAGAGGACATGAATAGACACTTCTCTAAAGAAGAAATTCAGATGGCCAACAGGCACATGAAAAGATGCTCCACATCGCTAATCATCAGAGAAATGCAGATTAAAACCACAATGTGATATCACCTCACACCAGTGAGGATGACCAACATCCAAAACACAAACAACAACAAATGTTGGAGAGGATGTGGAGAAAAGGGAACCCTCCTATACTGTTGGTGGGACTGCAAGTTAGTTCAACCATTGTGGAAAGCAGTATGGAGGTTCCTCAAAAACTCAAAATAGAAATACCGTTTGACCCAGGAATTCCACTCTTAGGAATTTAGCCTAAGAATGCAGCAGCCCAATTTGAAAAGGACAGATGCACCCCTATGTTTATTGCAGCACTATTTACAATAGCCAAGAAATGGAAGCAACCTAAGTGTCCATCAGTAGATGAATGGATAAAGAAGATGAGGTACATATACACAATGGAATATTATTCAGCCATAAGAAGAAAACAAATCCTACCATTTGCAACAACATGGATGGAGCTAGAGGGTATTATGCTCAGTGAAATAAGCCAAGCCGAAAAAGACAAGTATCAAATGATTTCACTCATATGTGGAGTATAAGAACAAAGAAAAAAAAACTGCAGGAACAAAACAGCAGCAAACTCACAGAACCCAAGAGCGGACTAATAGTTAACAAAGAGAAAGGGACTGGGGAAAATGAGCGGGAAGGGAGGGATAAGAGGGAAAAAGGGGCATTACGATTAGCAGATATTAATGTTGTGGGGGCACGGGGAGGGCAGTACAACTCAGAGAAGACACGTAGTGATTCTATAGCATCTCACTACGCTGATGGACAGTGACTGTAATCCGTTTGTTGGGGGTACCTGATGAAGGGGTAGTTTAATAACCGTAATATTGCACATGTAATTGTAGATTAATGATAATAAAATAAATTATATAAAAAAAAATAAATGATTAGCATAAAATTAACATGTGCTACTCTTCCTTTTCTGGGCTATATTAACTGATCTCACTGAAGAATGACTCTAGAGCTGAATGTTTAATACCAAATTTAGTAGGAGCTTTCCTTGCATGTAATTACATTGCTCTGTCTGCAAATATCCTGCCTTGCTTTTTCTGGAGGCCCTCACCCTACTCTGACTACACCCACGGTCCCTGTCTCAGTGCCTAGCACATCTAGGTGCCCAGTAGGAGCTCAATAAATATTCAATGAATTGAACTGTATCCCACCTTGTCTACTGAAAGAGAAAGGTCATATCTTCACTCACCCCCCACCCCCACCCTATCTGTTCTGAGCATCCAAGCAAAGTCATTTAAAGCAGGACTGTCATTCGAGAAGGCAGAATCCTGAGGAGTAAAGAGGGAAAGAGATTAAGGAAGCTATAATGTAATTATTTAGCCATTAACTCTCTTATATTTATTTAGTCTGATAAAGCATGTTCTACTATAAAAGAGAAATTACATTTGTAAGAGGAAAAAGAAATATCCCATATTATAGAAAAGGTTAGATTCTTCAACTTGAAAGTCAATAAATGGACATGTCATGGATGATAAGCAATATTGTTAAATAAGAGCTGAAACCAAGATAACCTTTGCTTAACTTCGTTATCAGCAAACCAAATCACAAAGTGAGGTCTCTAGAAATTTGTCAGACATTCTCATTTTGGTTCAAGGAAAAGATTTCTAAGGCTACATCATTATCTTTCAGAAATAACATATATTTGAATCACTTCCATTAATCACTTTCTTCAGATGTGCTTTCCTTGCACCTAGGACTGCGTTAGAGGCTATGAGGGACAGACCGGCAGACCACACCCTCAAGATTGTTATGACCTGACGGGAACAAGACTCACAATGTGATACACAACAATGGGCTTTGGTAATTCTAGGAAAGCAGCAGATCCTCTTGGTAGTTAGGGAAGCAACAGTATTTGAGAATTGAGTTGAATGCATAGGATTTAAATAACTTGAGAGGAGTGTGGGCTGCAGCATGAAAACAGGAATAAGCCATATGTGCCCAAGGCCTATGAGGAGGCAAGCCCAGCTAGATGGGAGAGTGGTGCCAAAGTCATTACAAATCCAGCTGATTAGATCAGTAGGTGGTGAGGGGGTGTAATTTATGAAGGGCCTGGAGTGCTGGGATGAGGGGCTTGATCTAGTTCCCTTAACAACAGGTAGCTAATGAAGAGTTTTTAATGAAACGTTTATGCAAGAGAACTCCAAATGCTGTGTGTGGGATGGATGTTAGGGTGTAGTGACCTGGAAGCTGCAGGAGTTGGCTGCAGTCATCTAATTGGGAGGTGTTAAGTCTTTATACTAAGGCAGGCTACAATGCATTCTGCAAGAGTTCCTCAAAATGGAGACAGAAGCCCATCTGCAGAGTAATCAGTTGGGGTGACTGTAACAAATGCAGGTTCCCGAGCCCCACTCCAGAGTTCCAGAATCAAAATCTCTATGGGGTAGGGCTCAGAAATATCTGGGTTTTTAATATGTACCCCGGGCAACACCCATTAAAATTTGAGTCCTACTACCATGTATCAACTGAAATTCCAGTTGAGTTGAAGGTCAAAAAGACAAATCACAAAAACTCTGAAATAAAATATAGATGATTATGCATCTGAAATTTGGGCATAGCAGGACCTTCTAAACTGAAAACCTGTAGGGAAAAAAAAACGTTATACAGGTAGATTTTACTACATGAACCTTGAGAACTTCTACATGACAAAATTATAATTAAATTAAATCATAAACAACAAACAGAAAAGATATACAAGAAAAGGTCATTCATTATCTTTATTGCAGAAAGAGCTTATGTAAATTTGTAAGAAAAGCACAATTAACCCAGTAGAGACCTTGGCAAAGGCAAGGAGAGCTAATTCACAGGAAAAGAAATATAATTGCTCAAAAATTGCTTTCTTCTACCTCACTAGTAATGACAGAACATGCAAAGTATATCAAGTGGAGAATATTATTTTGCCTATTAAACTGGTGAAGATTAAAAATTAACTGATATTCCTCCAAGTACACCATGGACAGTGAAGCAGATGCTCTCACACATTGCTGGCAGGATTGCAAATTGATACAACCTTCCTGGAAAGCAATTAGAAACAAGAGCCTTTAAAAACTTAATACTATTTGCCTCAGAAATTCCATTTCTAGGAATCTCTTCTAAGGAAGTAGATATATGAGCAAAGATATGTCCAAAAGGTATCACGAATAAACAAAAATGCGTCTTCAAGTCCAACATTAGGAAAATAGGGAACGGTTACGTAAAGTATGGTCTGTGCATACAATATTACAGAGCCACTAAAAATTACACTCATGGTATGGTGTTAGAAGTCAGGATGGCATTACCTTTAGGGGGTGGGGAGTGGCTGGCAAGGGGCATAAAGGGGCTTCTGAGGTGCTAATAATATTCTATTTCTTCACCTGGGTGCTGTTCACTTTGGGAAAATTTATCATGCTGTATTCTTTTAATATGTGAACTTTTCTGTATGTATGTTATTTATACTTCAATAAAAATTTAACTTAAAATTGTGTCTTTGAAAAGTTTGTAATGACATGGAAATATGTGTAAAAGGCAACCTCAAGTGAAAAAGGCAGGACAAACAATTGTGCATTAAGTATGTAAAGAAAAAAATGCATTGGGAGCCAATACGCTGTTTACAGTGGTTGCCTCTAGATGCTGGGCTTGGGGGTGATTCATTTATTGGCTTCTTTTCCATTTCTGTACTTTCCAATTCTTCTAGAATGGACAGGCATTACATTGATAGTAAGAAAAACAAATCAGGGAAAAAGGTGAATTGATGAATTTTGGTGAAGTCCCCATAGTCCAGACTGTGAAACTGAGAAGTAGATTTCCAGTTCCCACAGATATGATATAGGCTCTGAAGAACTAACTTACATTAAGCAGATTTACAGGAGACTGGTTTAAAAGCCAAATTCCAGTGAGGATATAGTTTCCAGTGACTGAAATATTCTTATCTCCTATCTAGGGTTATACCTACAAGCTATTAATGTACCTGAGAAACCAAACCAGCAATTAGGGCACTTGTAATTTGAACATATGGAGTTAACTGTTTTTGAGGGAGCTCTTTGACTGGTTATTTGTAACCTGTCTACCAGACCAGTGTTCCTGTTACTTAAACAGTATTGGATAAAAACTGACTCTCCAATGTTCTTTTTTCCACCATCTCTAACTAGTTACCAGAATCTTCCGTCATTACAATATTACTTGCCTCCTATTTTCATCACATGTCACAGTTGCCAAGGTAACAACTCATCATACATGAATTACATTCTAAGTTGGGAGCTCCCAGGTGAGATGTAGGGAAGCATCTTAATCTCATTTGCAGTATATCTACAAATTATATTTACAAGGAGTCACGTCAGGGAAGAGTCACAGATGGCTAGTTTCATCCACTGTGAGCTTTGTTTTTTAAGTTTTCAACTGAAGAGTTTATCATTTCCTGATTTATGTGTCTAATTTTTTTTTAATTATATCTCTTAGGTTTGGAGATAAATATCACTTTTGGGGACTTTCAGTTTAGTGATACCCATCAAGAGTTTTTAATGACAGTACCTAGGAGAATGGTACTGCCGTTTACAAAACAGGGAAGTAAAGGGACTTTTGGGGGAGAGGGAGATGGTAGTGGAACGCCAAGTGACGGTCCAGTGGGCATGTAGAGAAAGAGTTAACATAACAGGAAAGCTCTTATGTTGTATGGGGGAAGATTACCCCGGAAACTGTCACCAAACTACCTAGGTACCTTTATGTTGTGGTTTCTAAAGTAACACAGATACTACCTCACATGTATTTGGCTGGTGCTTATATCCATTTTCTCACTGAGGAAGGTCCCAACCCTTTGCTTTTTATAGTGTTGAAATTTGCAATTCAATGTTAATAGCATCCCAACACTGGTGGCTCATCCCTCAGAGCTAGATGTAGAGAAATAACATGAGGACACTTACCTATGTCCTGCTCCACATTGGAAGGCAATCAGTACATGAATCTTGGCTTCATGCCTGGGACTCAGCCCCAAGGGCAGAAATTCTACAACTACCTAGAGACTATAATTTCAGTCCTCTCCAAATCACCATCCTCAGCTAACCCTTAATATCTCTACTTTCTTTACTGATGCTGTGCACCTGGATTTCTTTGAAGAGCCATTATTATGCTGAATGGAATGGTAGGACTAGATTGCTTTTAATGTATCCATCCCCCTTTTGTGTGCCATGATTCTGGGAAAAAAAAAACTGGTAAATGAAATGCTCTCTGCCCCATTCCCTTTGAGTTGTTTAAGATATCCTATTTGGTTGCTGGTCTTAAAATTAGGATCTTTTCTAAAGGAACCCAGTGACATTGGAAATGAAAGGGATTATTCAGAACAGCCCTTATAATAATCACAATAAGTATCCAACATTTCCTGAATCATTACTTGTTGCCTCACACTGTGCTCAGTGCCCTATGTGCATTATCCCATGTATTTTATAGATAAGAAAATTGGTAGTTGGATTTTACAGAGGACAAAACTGAGACTTAGAGAAGGATCGATAACTTGCTGAGGGTCACAGCACTAAGTGGTGGAACCAGAACTTGAATTCAGCTGTCTGATGCCCACATCTCCACTTTTAATCTTTTAACTTTTAACCAGCTGTGGGGAAGTTGGGGTTCCTATGGCCAGGATCCTCACTGAACTTAAACCACCTGATAATGTAACTGGCCTGTTGCTAGGCTATCACTTCCACACCTTTAGGCAATAAGCAATTATTGTGCTATATAGAGAGCTCCACCCAGTGCTCTGGGCGGAGGTAGGGATACTAGTGCTCAACCTACCGCCAGAAGAACAAGCCGGGTAATAAACCCTTTCGCCCCAAAGAACATTTTGTTGTCAATTTCCTTGGTCACATTGAATCCATAGCGAACTTGCCCAGGGCTGAAACCCATTGGCAAGACACCAGCAGTTCTTAAATTTTTGTGTGCATCAAAATTCCCTGGAGCACTGCTTAAAACACAGATTTTTGGGTCCCGTCTCCAGAGTTTCTGATTCAGTAGGTCTGGGCGGAGCCTGAGAATTGTAGTTCTAACAAGTTCCCGGGTGATGCTGATGGAGAGGATCTGGTGAAGGGCAGAAGTGCCTACAGCTGCACTGAAGCACAGACGGCTTGAGCTCTCCTCATGGCTCAGCACACAGGAACCCTGGGGATGTTCCGATCTGAGTTCCAGACACTGTCTCTGTCTCCCTGGGAAGAGCAGATGACAGGCTACAGACTCCACCCTGGGAGAGAACAGAGTTCAAAAGCTGCATTCACAGAACACAATATTTCTGGAAAGAGCTGGACATATTCTGGGTTAGGCTCAGTTTCTAACTTAGTCCTGATACCTACAAAAAGCTGTGCATGTAGAGTATTGTCTCGCCTGAGGGGGATTGCCCCTAGGCAAGTTCATTCTGGATTCAGTGAGATGAATAACAACACTGGAATGTTAGGGGTAAAAGGGTTTATAAAAAGCTTTAGTCTCATGGTGACAGGCCAAATACTGGAATCACGTCTGCCTCTGGGGACAGTCTGCATGCAGCAAGCCCACCTCTGTCTCTGCTTCCAGACCTCTCCACTGCCTCACAGCCTGAGAGCATTGTGCAGAGCCCTTTATGTAGAGTCCATGATAGCCCATTGCCGATATGTGTGCAAGCATGAACCTGTGAGCATTGCACATGCACTCTGGGCAAGCAGACCAGGGCCAGGTGAGGATCCTGGCCATGGAATTTCCATTTTCCCTACACTCCACCCCTCCAGGATTCTTGCCTCACAATCTACGCTCCCTCAGTCTTCCACCATAGCCCCTGTGCCAGAAAGCTGGAACATTGTAATCAGACTCTGCAACAACAGTGAAGGCTGGAACAATATACAAACAACAACAGAAATTATGATAATAACAGTCAGCCTCAAGCCTGAGGAGATTGATTGGTCATTCCAGCTGTATTCAAACCAGTTCTACACAGATGAGTTCATGACTTGCACTTTCTGTGCACACCCAGCAAGCAGCAGTTTTTGCTAGGCTGTGTACCTAATCCACACAAACAGTAGAGGAGATTAACCTTAAGGGTGATAAGACACATGTTTTAATGACACCAACAAAGGCAAATCTTGTCCATTAGGTAGGATGCATTCAAGAGAGTAGTCCTGTGATAGGACTGTGGCAGGAAGAGGGTCCGATCCAGGTCTACTCTACCATACATTTACCCCTCTCCCTGTGGGGGTTACTGAGAGATCTATGTGTAGTGCTACTAGAGGCGCATGCACTGCCCATAAAGATAAAACTTCACTGTAAGATGCTTGTACCTTCCAGCCACTTAGGGTACACCACCATGACCTTTGGGGGCTACTCTGCTATTACTCCAGGAATACACAGAAGGCCAGCCTCCAGGCCTTTCCCCCAAGATGCCAGGAGGGCCAGCCATTTCTGGTCCACATGCCAAAATGTCCAAGGCTACGTCCACTGAATGTAGCCTCTGGGGTTTATTGCAGTGGATGCTGGTAGCAAAATATTATTCTGATGGCCAAACCCTGGCTTCAATGATTCTTCCTTGGTTTGTAATTGCTATTGTATAGGGGAAGCAGCAATGTGCGTTAGCATGTCTATGGGACTCAATGCCCCTTTCCAGAGTTTTTCATTCAAACCCTGTAGCACTATCCATAAACGGACTGACTATCACTCTAGACTATTGGTGTCTGACTTCAGGCCAGATTTTAACAAACCACTGTACATCTCTATCATGCCTGCCCCAATACAATTATATGGTACATGAAACTTCTACTTTATCTCTAATTGTAGCATCCATTTTTATAGTGCATGTCCAGTAAAATGGGTGCCTTGATCACTCTCAATTATCCGTTGGCCATAGACTACAAAGACACTCTAGGCCTCTTTTTGGTCATTTGCTGGTCCACACAAGATGCAGGAAAAGCAACCCGAAGTCCACTAGCTGTGTCCACATCACTCATGACATATCAATACCCCTCTGATGTAGGCAGAAGCCCAATATAGTCTACCTGCCACCTGACAAAGGGCATCAGCCCCTTAACACTATTGTCTCATGTTTCTGTGGAACACAGCATAAGTCCCTTTTAGAGCATACAGTGCACTCCTGTCAGGCTCTGCTGACTTGTTCAAATGTCAAAGGCAGGCCCCACGGATGGTTTACAGCCCACATTGTCTTCTCCCCTGGGCTAATTCCTCTGCTTCACCATTTCCTGGGGATGCCAGGGGCAAATGGCCAATCACATGATATGCTGTAACTGTTTTAGCATGATTAGAGGCCCATAAGTCTTGCCACAATTCTTGCACTCAAAGGGGTTGATGACAACCAACCAGTTGGCATGGTGTCATGTTGATAGCCACGGACTCAAGCCTTGATAGACAGCCCAGCTTTACAGACAACTACAGGGGAGGGCTTATGGGTAATCACAAACCACACTGCCTGCAACTCAGCCCATTGACTGCTCTTCCCCTCTCCATCCTCCATTCATATTGTCTCAGTCTTAGGATAGAAAGCCATAGCCCTCCATTCTGGGGCTGGCCATGGCTGGAACCATCTGTGTACCAAGCAGCTTCAGGTATAGGGGCTCTCCTATCCCAATAAGGGCTCTCTGCTTCTAATGGCTCTAAAGCAAATTCTTCCTACCTTTCACTGGTATATAACACTGGCCCCAATAAGCATTGGAATTCTTCACTAAAGGAGCTAATAGAGAGGGCACTATGCTGCTGTAGGTATGCGCCCTTCTTGGCCAGTGTAGGCATCTGTGCCATGTCACTCTGCTGCATTTTTTTCTCTTTATTTTAATTTAATTTAATTTTTATTTTTTTATATTTTGGTATCATTAATCTACAATTACATGTGCAACATTATGGTTGCTAGACTCCCCACATCATCAAGTCCCCACCACATACCCCATTACAGTCACTGTCCATCAGTGCAGTGAGATGCTATAGAATCACTACTTGTCTTCTCTGAGTTCTACAGCCCTCCCAGGGCCCCCCCCAACATTACATCTGCTAATCGTAATGCCCCTTTTCCCCCCTTGTCCCTCCCTTCCCACCCATCCTCCCCAGTCCCTTTCCCTTTGGTAACTGTTAGTCCATTCTTGGGTTCTGTGAGTCTGCTGCTGTTTTGTTCTTCCAGTTTTTTTTTCTTTGTTCTTATACTCCACATATGAGTGAAATCATTTGATACTTGTCTTTTTCCGCCTGGCTTATTTCAATGAGCATAATACCCTCTAGCTCCATCCATGTTGTTGCAAATGGTAGGATTTGTTTTCTTCTTATGGCTGAATAATATTCCATTGTGTATATGTACCACCTCTTCTTTATCCATTCATCTACTGATGGACACTTAGGTTGCTTCCATTTCTTGGCCATTGTAAATAGTGCTGCGATAAACATAGGGGTGCATATGTGTTTTTCAAACTGGGCTGCTGCATTCTTAGGGTAAATTCCTAGGAGTGGAATTCCTGGGTCAAATGGTATTTCTATGTTTAGTTTTTTGAGGAACCTCCATACTGCTTTCCACAATGGTTGAACTAATTTGCAGTCCCACCAGCAGTGTAGGAGGGTTCCCCTTTCTCCACATCCTCACCAACTTTTGTTGTTGTTTGTGTTTTGGGTGGTGGCCATCCTTACTGGTGTGAGGTGATATCTCACTGTGGTTTTAATTTGCATTTCTGCTGCTTTTGAGTCCAGTCTTGTATCCGCCCCATAATGGGATAGATGGTTATTACCTTCATCAGGGCCATTCTAGTGATGGGTTCTGTAGCCAGCAAGGCATGGTACATAGCAGCCAATTGTTTCTCTGTTAAGCTGTACCATACTTCTGCTCCCTTCCAGAGTTGCTACCACAATCCAGTAGGTTGGAAAGTTCATTCAAGCCACTGCCAGAGACCCCAGCCATAACTGTCTTCAGTCACATGGACATCCAAAGCACAGGGCCTTGTTGGGTCTATCACACTCAAGGCCTGCATGGCCTTAACTGCCGGTTTTGCAGCGGCAAAGGCAAATGCACATGTCTCACCCCAGTCCCACCTGACACCCTTTCATACCAAAGAGCATAAGGACTTCAGAATTTGTGCCAAGTGTGATAAACACTCTTCAGTAGCCTAAAAGACCCAAAACTCTTGTAATAATGCCACAGTGTGGGATAGGAAAGGCCTGGAATTTATCTATGACTGCTTCTGGGATAATTTTGGTCTTACCTGACCCAAGAATGTGACTGACAAACCAGATTCCTGAACCTTGGTGCAGTTCACAGCACATCCTTTCTCCTGTCGATGTTGCAGCAGTCTAGATGCTGCACCTTCTAGGTCTGCAAAAAACCATAAGTAGCATGATATCATCAATATAATGGCACAGCCATACTGTTGGTGGTTTCTCCCAGGCTGCCCAGTCCTAAGCTACAAGTCTGTGACAGATGGTGAGACTGTGGAGGTACCACTTGGAAGGACAGTGAAAGTCTGTTGGTGTCCTTCCCACATGAAAGCAAACTGTTCCTGACTTTCCTGTTCTATGTCAGTGGGAAAGAAGGCATCAGTAAGGTCTACAACATAATGATATATCCCTAGTTCATGACTGAGGATGTCCATAAGGCCTGCAATAGAGGTGATGGCAGAGGGGGTGTGACTTTATTCATTTTTTGTAATCAACTGTCATATGCCAGGTAAAGTCCAGCTTCTTTACTGGCACATCACGGAATTAAAAGGGCTATGGGTGGGCTTTATAATACCCACCTTTTCCAGTGCTTGCAGGGTTTCTCCAATTTCTTTATGCCCTCCAGGCAGTTTGTATTGTTTGTTATTAGTCACCCTCTGAGGCACAGGCAAAACTGTGGGTGAATGCTTAGCATGTCCTCTCAGAACCACCTTCACCACATGTATTCTCAGTCTGAACTCACCTGCAATGGTTTGCAACCACAGGCCTTGCAGGGTATTTATCCCCAAGATATATTCAGGGATGGGAGAAATATACACAGTATACTTCTTTGGGGGTAGATGTCCTATTCACAGTGGGATTTGGGCATGTTTCACTCTGTTAGCCTTACCCCCATTTCTATCAATAATAGTGGGAGTCCTGGGAAACTGCTTAGGGTTGCCACAAATCAGTGAGCATTCAGCTCCTGTGTCTACCAGAGCCAGGACACATTGTACATTCACTGGGACCAGTGAATTTATATTTCAACATGTAGCCTCCAGTCCCCACCTCATACTTCTAGATGGGTGCCTTGACCCACCCCTTAGTCAAACCATATCCCTCAATTGTCTTCCTGTGTGGGTTAAGGTGAGGTGAGCTCACTGTCCAGCAGGGAGTCTTGCTGGCATATAGGCCAAGCTTGTGGCTCTGTCTCTGGCCAATGCTTCTTGATCCTCAGTGGCCAAAACTGCTGCTCTGGCTTCAATTGTTGCCACAGCTCCAGTAAGACTCTATTTAACTTCCCATCCAAATTCTCTATCTATTCCTACCCCTGTTAAATCAATCCACATCTGAGTCCTCGTGACCTTCATTGGGCCCTTTAAGGCCTTCCTCTCAGTAGCAGACCACACTCCGTTCTGTGCCCACATCACCTCAGCCTCCCCCAACTCTGCCACAGAACATGTAACCACATTTATGAGCTACCCTAAGTGAGGGGCAAGAGTGGCCACTAAGGGCACAAAGAGGGACAAGGGAGCCTTTTGCAGGACTGTATCCCTCATCCTTGCTGTAAAAAGTTCCTTGTCTGGATCATAATTTGCTAGGTTATAAATGGCATTTTTATGTCCAACTCCTATATCACCTGTTGGAGCTCAATATACGTCTGTCATCTAGTGGGGGAGGATGTTAAGTCACCCTGATTGTGCCATACAGTGCTAAGTGTGGCCATTCCCCACTCAGAGACGTGAGTGATTCCCTGGGGTCTGGTGTGCATTCTACAGTCACTGCCACAAAGCAGGATGAGTTATCAGGGAAGCCAGCTTTCCCATCTCTGATCCAACATGATCCCACATCCCAGTGGCACAGGGGCCAGGCTAATCTGGACTCCAAGGGTTTCTGCTGAAATCGGGAGCCCAAATCCACAAGCTCCACCTGTATACAGAGGTGGAGCATAGACCTGGGGAGGGGGCTTCACCTCTCCTGGAGGAACCCATGGTTGTTGCATCTTTATTTTCTTGACTATAACTGGGCAAGATTCAATAGAGGAGGGGTTGGTGTCTCCAGCACCACATCTACCTCTTTGTTCTCCCCCAGCTACTCTACCATTTCCAGGGCTAATGGCTGCTTTCTTGTTCCACAGAGTACCTCCTCTGTTACATCTTTACCTTTGCCACAGTGCCTTGTAGTGACACTATCTCAGTCTTCAATAGCTCTCTTGCCTTCCACTTAATACTACACAGCTGGCATTCTTGTGCTGCCTCTTCTTGTGCTTCTTGCAGGAGTATGTCATTCTTCTTCATAGCCTTTGCTTCTTCCACAGCACCTGCAGTGCCACTGTCTCATTCTGCAAAGAATCTTTTACCTCCTCCACAGCACCTCACAGCTCACGTTCTCACACTGCTTCTTCTCACGCTTCTCACAGGGGGTACATCCTTCTCCATCATGGCCTTTACCTCTTCTACAGTACCTCACAGCAATGCCATCTCATTCTTCAATAAATCTTTTACTTCCTCCACAGCATCTCACAGCCTGCATTCTTGTGCTGTCTCTTCTTGTGTTACCTTTACATCCTTTACCATCTCCATAGCACCTCTCAGCAATGCTATCTCAATCACCAATGAATTTTTTTCTTCCTTCATGATCTTTTACCTCTTCTTGTGCTTCTCACAGGAGCTCATTCTTCTCCTTTATTGCCCTTCTTAACACTGTGAGGAATAGCCAACCTATGTTTCCCTCTGCCTCATGGGCACTATGTTTCTTTCAGGAATTGCCTGTTTTGCAGAGGGCCTCCTCTACTGCCTCAGGTGTCACTTCCACCTCCTCCCAGGCCTGGGGAAGGGCCCAATCCTCTAGGAAGCAAGCCACCTCGGACCACAGGCCTATTAGTGGATACCTAAGTGTCTCCCCATCCGTAGGGGCAGCCTGCTGAAGTATCACTCCCATGAAGGCAGCTTATTCCATTGTTTTCTCGGTCTGCAGTGAATCCTGCTGACTACGAAATTGTCTCGCCTGAGGAGGATTGCCCGCAGGCAAATTCACTCTGTATTCGGTGAGACGGAGTAACAACAATGGAATGTTAGGGGTAAAAGGGTTTATAGCAAGTTTTATTTTCACAGTGGCAGGTCAAGTGCTGGAATTACTTGTGTAATTTAAACTGCCTCTGTGGCAGTCTGCATGCAGCAAGCCCTTCTCTGTCTCTGTCTCCAGGAGTCTCTGTTGCTTCACAGCCCCAGAGCACTGGGTGGAACTCTTTATATAGTCAATGATAGCCCATTGTGAGATGTGAGAGGAATTGAGTCAAACCCTCAACACATGTGCAAGCATGTGCCTGCGAGCATTGCACATGCATAGTGGGCAAGCAGACCAGGGCCAGGTGAGGATCCTGGTCACAGAACTTCCATTTTCTCTGCAAGTATCACCTTGGCTTTTGGAAGTAACTCAGAGTTAAAACTGAAGAGCAGTATTTGCTGAGTATATTTCCTGTCAGTTGGGATTTTGATATAACTGACATATTCGGGCAGATGCTGTGGAGGGCCTCAATTAATACTATTTGTGAAGCGGAGGAAAGAGCCATTACCATGATAGCTCTTCTCAGACCTTGTTGTTCACACCTACCGTAAAAGGACATATGTTGCCTACAGTAGACAGAGAGAGACATAAGTTGAACATAATACTTGCTACGCCATAACTTTGTTTCTCTTTCACTTTTCAGTCTTTTTCCACCATGTGCCTCATATTTCCCTGAGATTCAGCTGAGGTCACTGAGTTTTGAGGCAACAAAGCAGAGTGCAGTCTTCGTTAGCTTGGCTGCACATTAGAAGCACTTAGAAAGTTTTTTTTTAATGTCAGTGCTTGGGACCCCACCCCAGACCTGTTAAAGCAGAATCTCTGCATATGGGCCCTGCTTATCTGCAATAAAAACAAATTTCCAAGTGATTCTAATGCCAACCCAGGTTAAAAAGCAATAATAGTCAAAAAAATCGTCTCTGATATTGAGCACACTTCATTTCTTTTTCTTTTTCAATTTTTATTAAGGTATTATTGATATACACTCTTATGAAGGTTTCATATGAAAAAACAATGTAGTTACTACATTTACCTATATTATCAAGTCCCCACCCATACCCCATTGCAGTCACTGTCCATCAGTGTACTAAGATGCCACAGATTCAGTGTTTGCCTTTTCTGTGCTACACTGTTTTCCCTGTGAACCCCCACACCATGTGTACTAAATATAATAGCCCTCAATCCCCTTCTCCCTCCCTCCCCACCCGCCTTCCCACACCCCTTCCCTTTGGTAACCATTAGCCCCTTCTTAGAGTCTGTGATTCTGCTGCTGTTTTGTTCCTTCAGTTTTGCTTCCTTGTTATACTCCACAAATGAGGGAAATCATTTGGCCCTTGTCTTTCTCCGCCTGGCTTATTTCACTGAGCATAATATCCTCCAGCTCCAACCATGTTCTTGCAAATGGTAGGATTTGTTTCTTTCTTATGGCTGAATACTATTCCATCGTGTATATGTACCACATCTTCTTTATCCATTCATCTACTGATAGACACTTAGGTTGCTTCCATATCTTGGCTATTGTAGAGCACACTCCATTTATAATCTGCCACTTATGAGAAGATGACCCTGGGCAAATGACCTAACCTCTCTGAGCTTCAATTTCCCCACCTGTAAAAATTGGCATAATAATAAAACCCATTGTATTTGTTTCACAGGGCTGTCTGAAGGATCAAGTGGAGTGGTGTATGTAATGCACTGTAATTATACAATGCCTACCCTGCAGTTATACATCTAGCACACTAGATGGTAGCTAGCGATAAAATCAAGCTATCTCACTTCAGCCTACAGGGCAAGTTATGAGGTTGTGACCCTATGGGAAGTATGGATGCTATACTCACTCTACTGTGGATCAAACTGTCTTTCAATCAGAACCATTACGACAGGGCAAACGACTCTGCAGACATCTACTTTGTACATGTCACAGCAAACCTCTTCCACAACAAATGGGGGAAATAACACACCAAGTAAAAGCAAACCAGAAACAAAGTAACACTAATACTATAAGAGACTAACCCACAAAGTACCTGGAGGAAATAAGAGACCATTTGGGATGCTCAGACCACACTTTGAGAACCACCAAAAGAATGTACGATGATCTGTACCATAACCTGTGACCTCATTAGTGGTTACCCTAGAATTTCCAGATCATTCCAGGGTCACAGTACAAAAAAACTGGTATCTGTGGCCTGATGTCACTGGATTTACACATTTATATCAGCTCATCACTCTCTGAAGGCATGTGAATTTGTGACCCATGGTGCAGTCACCATCTAGAGACCTCTACAGATGAAGCAAAAAACTACAGGTATCTAAGTGGTGGGATGTTAGGAACAAGATGGATCAGGAACAGAATTTCTCAGGCCCTAAGACACGGCAAAAAGGACCAGTAGGTACTGGATCTCAGTTCAATTTCAAGTTCAAGTTTAAAAATCCCATGTTCTATTTCTCCTCCAGAGCTAAATGAAAATAAAGAATATCCATCTCAAACCAACAGCCTACATCATGATAAATGATAAAGTAGAAGTTCATATTATATAGCAGTTAATAAAATGGACTTTTGGTTTTAGGCTTACCTGGGTATCAAATCCTAGCTCATGAACATACAGGCATGTTACTGAGCAAGTTACTTAGTCAATCAAAGCCTAATAATGATTGTTCCTGCTTTTTGGGCTTGCTCTAAGGAATGAATGAGGTTATGTATGTCATGCACTTAGAATGGCATTTGACACAAGGTAAGCCTCGTCTACTAACTAAAAGCATTATGCTAAGTTAAATAAGTCAGAGAAAGACAAACACCATATTATTTTACTTATATCTGGAATCTATGAAGAAAACAAATGAACAAACAAGAAAAAACAAACAGACTCATAAATACAGAGAACAAATTTGGTTGCCAGAGGGGAAAGAGGTGGGGGAATGGGCAAAATAGGTGAAGGGGACAAAGAGGTACAAACTTCCAATTATAAAATAAATAATTCACCATAATGAAGCATACAGCATAGGGAATATAGTCAATATTGTAGTAATTTTCTATGGTAACCAATGGTCACTACACTTATTGTGTGAGCTTTTTGTAATGTATACAACTGTCAAATCACTATGCTGTACACCTGAAACTAATATAATACTGCATGTTAGCTATACTTCAATTAAAAATAAATAAATAAGTAAAAGCATTCTTACTAGAGTTGAAGACAAAGCTAGGCTGCTGCCATTTAAAAATGCTTAATAATGTTCTGAGTAACCAATATCACCCTCAGTCCTGGGCAAGAGGGGCTTTTTCTCTGGGACCCATGCTTTAGAGGATCCTTGTATTACAAATATGCAAAAGTGAATTTACTAAAGAAGACATGGGCATTTGCGTCACTTGGGATTGAATGCTCACCCAGTGCATGTAACCCTACACCTCTGCTCTCCTGACTAACATCATTCAAACGTAAGGGCAATACTTCATATCTCTTGCCCTATTTGCTTGAAACAAAAGGCAAATGCATCCAAATGCCAGGAAGTTTTGTGAGATAGCTGCTGCTGATGTCATAAGCTGCTTTGGTGTTTAGGGAGAATTTGAGCAGGAAAAGTGCTTAGGAAGAGAAAAGACAAACTAATTTGTCAAGTCCTTCCTCTCTCAATAGCGATTGATTCTTCCATAGCAATGACTGTTTCCCAGTAGTAGCAAGCACTGGCTTTCTTGCTTCTCTTTGTGTTCCATTTCATGGTTCCCTGATATGTGTAAGTGGACCTCCAGTTGTACTCTTGCACCAGGCCAGGCAAGTGTTATAACCTGGAAAGTAGTTGACAGTAAAATGTGAAAAAGAAATGAGGTATAACTATTGGAAGAGAGACTAAAATCATCATTATTTGCAGCTGATTATGATGTCTATCAGACACCACCCAAGGGACTCATTTGAAGCACTCATAGATTTAACAAGAGAGTTCAGAAAAGAGCTCAGCCGAGTGCTGAATACCAATCCATCGTTTTCCTATAATTCAGCAACAACCAATTAGAAGATACAATCGAGAAAAAACTCCATTCATAACAAAAAAATTAGCATAAAATCCCTAGGGACAACTTTTTCAAAAATTCATAGGCTCTACACAAAGAAAACAATGCTATTTGTGTATCTTTCAGCAACTAGGATTTTAATAAATAGAAATTGTATTTCTGGATGGGAAACCTAAATTTTGCAAGATATCAACTTAAAAAAATGTACATGTTTAATTCAATCCAGTCAAGGCACAAAGTTATTTTTACCTTGATAAAGTGATTATAAAGTTCACCTGGAAGAATAAATAGGGGAGAATGACAAAGAAGTTTTGAAAAAAGTAATAATGATGGAAGAGTGGGCTTATAAAATATTAAAATGTACACATAAATAATAATGTTTAAAACATTATAATACTATCACAAGAATCAGCAAACAAGTCAGTGGGACAGAATAGAAAGTCTTGAGACTGAACTAGTAAAAAGATAAGAACCTGATATACAATAAAGGAAGCTTCACGAACCACCAATGACAGAATTAGTCAATAGTATTAAATATAAAAAAATGAAAGTATAAAACAGCTTTAAGAAAATATAAGCAAATGTTTAATCTTGAGATTGGAAAGAATTTGCCCAGCATAAAAACAATGAAAAATAATCACAAAATTATTGCTAGATTTGACTCCATCAAATTTATTGGCACACACAAACTGGGAAGAAGTATTTAAAACATGATTGATTTTGGTATGATATAAAGAGATCTTACAAATAAATAAAAAAACACCAAAACTCAGAATAAAAAAGGGAAAAGGAGGTAAACAGAAAATATACATATGGCCAACGAATATATGAAAAAATGTTCTGATACACTAATAATCCACAAAATACAAATTGTTAAAGAATGAAATTGGTGAAGAAGAAAAACACACTGAAATTCTCAATGCAGATCTGATGTAGTGATGAACACACACTTCTATATTGCTGATGAGAGGGTAAATTTCCTTTCTGGAAAGCATGTTAGTAATATGTATCAAGAGTCTTTTAAATATTCTTATTTAACTATTTTTTAATTTTCATTTTAAAAAGTCTATATTGAAGTACGTACAATAAAATGCACAAATCTTAGTGTACAGCTCAATGAATTTTCACAGGTGCATACACACGTGTAACCAGCACCCAGATCAAGATTTCAAACATTCTTTTCTTTTAAAAATGAGTTAAAGAGGCAGCTGCAGCAAACTGAGGAACAACACAAGTTCAAGTTGAATACCCCAACAGGTGGTGGCCCTACCTGGACTCAGGGAGCTTCTTCATTCCTTGCTTTGTTTTCTCTTTCATAAAATGGAAAAAATTAATAGTACTAACCTCACAATATGTGCAAGTCACTTAGCATACTGTCTGGTATCCTCTAAGTAATAGGTAAATGTTAGCTATTATTAAGTATATACTTATGCATATGTACACACACACACACACACACACACACACATGAAAAGTTTGTAGTTTTGACCCATTCAACTTCTAGGAATTTATCCTAAGGAAAAATTCGGGAATTCAGACAAAGGTTGATATATAAGAATGTACATCACATCTTTATTTGCACAGGCAAAAGCCACAGAAATAACATGACTAATGAGCAACAGGAGAATAAATGAATTATAGTACATTCAAATGATTCTGAAGTATTCTTCAATCATTTCAACAAGATTGTTTTTGAAGACAGTCAGATGATATAGAAAAATGCTAACAAGTGAAGAACAAATGAGGCCCAAAGTCAGTAGAAGGAGGGACATAATAAAGATTAAAGCAGAAATAAATAAAACTGAGAAGAATAAAACAAAAGAAAGAATCAATGAAAGCAGGAGCTGGTTCTTCGAGAAAATAAACAAAATAGATAAACCCCTAGCCAGACATATCAAGAAAAAAAGAGAATCTGCACACATAAATAGAATCAGAAATGAGAAAGGAAAAATCACTACAGACACAACAGAAATACAAAGAATTATGAGAGAATACTACGAAAAATTATATGCTGACAAACTGGATAACCTAGAAGAAATGGACAACTTTCTAGAAAAATACAACCTACCAAGGCTGACCCAGGAAGAAACAGAATATCTGAACAGACCAATTTCCAGCAAAGAAATTGAATTGGTAATCAAAAACCTACCTAAGAACAAACACCTGTACCAGATGGTTTCAATGCTGAATTTTATCAAACATTTAGTGAAGACCTAATACCCATCCTCATTAAAGTTTTCCAAAAGGTAGAAGAGGAGAGAATACCCCCAAACTCATTCTACGAGGCTAACATCACTCTAATACCAAAACTAGGCAAAGAGACCACAAAAAAAGAAAATTACAGATCAATATCCCTGATGAACATGGATGCAAAAATACTCAACAAAATATTAGCAAACTGAATTCAAAAATACATCAAAAGATCATCCATTGTGATCAAGGGGGATTCATCCCAGGGATGCAAGGGTGGTACAACATTCGAAAATCCATCAACGTCATCCACTACATCAATAAAAAGAAGGACAAAAACCACATGATCATCTCCATAGATGCTGAAAAAGCATTCTACAAAATTCAACATCCATTCATGATAAAAACTCTCAACAAAATGGGTATAGAGAGAAAGTACCTCAACATAATAAAGGCCATATATGACAAACCCACAGCCAACATTATATTTAACAGCAAGAAGCTGAAAGCTTTGCCCCTAAGATCAGGAATAAGAAAAGGATGCCCACTCTCCCCACTTTTATTCAACATAGTCCTGGAGGTCCTAGCCATGGCAATCAGACAACACAAAGAAATAAAAGGCATCCAGATTGGTAAGGAAGAAGTCAAACAGTCCCTGTTTGCAGATGACATGATATTGTACATACAAAACCCTAAAGAATCCACTCCAAAACTACCAGAACTAATATCTGAATTCAGCAGAGTTGTGGGATACAAAATTAATACACAGATATCTGTTGCATTTCTATACACTAATGGTGAACTAGCAGAAGGAAAAATCAGGGAAACAATTCCATTCACAGTTGCATCAAAAAGAATAAAATAGCTAGTAATAAACCGAACCAAGGAAGTGAAAGACTTATACTACAAGACAACCATGAGAGAAATTAAAGAAGATACCAATAAATGGAAACACATCCCATGCTCATGGATAGGAAGAATTAATATTGTCAAAATGGCCATCCTGCCTAAAGCAATCTACAGATTCAATGCAATCTCTGTCAAAATACCAACAATATTCTTCAATGAACTAGAGCAAATTGTTCTAAAATTCATATGGAACCACAAAAGGTGCCCGAATAGCCAAAGCAATCCTGAGAAGGAAGAAAGTGGGAGGAATTACACTCCCTGACTTCAAGCTCTACTACAAAGCCACAGTAATCAAGACAATTTGGTATTGGCACAAGAACAGACCCATTGACCAATGGAACAGACTAAAGAACCCAGATATAAACCCAAACATATATGGTCAATTAATATACGATAAAGGAGTCATGGACATACAATGGGGAAATGAGAGCCTCTTCAACAGCTAGTGTTGGCAAAACTGGACAGCTACATGTAAGAGAATGAAAGTGGATTATTGTCTAACCCCATACACAAAAGTAAACTCAAAATGGATCAAAGACCTGAATGTAAGTCATGAAACCATAAAACTCTTAGAAAAAAACAGGCAAAAATCTCTTGGACATAAATATGAACAACTTCTTCATGAACATATCTCCCTGGGCAAGGGAAACAAAAGCAAAAATGAACATGTGGGACTATATCAAACTACAAAGCTTCTGTACAGCAAAGGACACCATCAACAGAACAAAAAGACATCCTACAGTATGGGAGAATATATTCATAAATAACATATCTGATAAGGGGTTGACATCCAAATTATAAAGAGCTCACACACCTCAACAAACAAAAAGCAAATAAGCCAATTAAAAAATGGGCAGAGGAACCTACCAGACACTTCTCCAAAGAAGAAATTCAGATGGCCCACAGGCACATGAAAAGATGCTCCACATCACTAATCAGAGAAATGTAAATTAAAACCACAGTGAGACATCACCTCATACCAGTTAGGATGGCCACCATCCAAAAGACAAACAACAACAAATGTTGGCGAGGATGTGGAGAAAGGGGAACCCTCCTACACTGCTGGTGGGAATGTAAATTAGTTCAACCATTGTGGAAAGCAGTATGGAGGTTCCTCAAAAAACTAAACATAGAAATACCATTTGACCCAGGAATTCCACTCCTAGGAATTTACCCTAAGAATGCAGCAGCCCAGTTTGAAAAAGACACATGCACCCCTATGTTTATTGCAGCACTATTTACAATAGCCAAGAAATGGAAGCAACCTAAGTGTCCATCAGTAGATGAATGGATAAAGAAGAGGTGGTACATATACACAATGGAATATTATTCAGCCATAAGAAGAAAACAAATCCTACCATTTGCAACAACATGGATGGAGCTACAGGGTATTATGCTCAGTGAAATAAGCCAGGCGGAGAAAGGCAAGTATCAAATGATTTCACTCATCTGTGGAGTATAAGAATAAAGAAAAAACTGAAGGAACACAGCAGCAGCAGACTCACAGAACCCAAGAATGGACTAATAGTTACCAAAGGGAAAGGGACTGGGGAAGATGGGTGGGAAGGGAGGGATAATGGGGAAAAACGGCTATTACAATTAGCTTTCTTTCTAAAAAAAAATGCTAACAAGTTTTAAAAAGGGTGTAAAAATTACTCTACTGTGGGATCAAATTTTGAAAAACTAATTTATGAATTTTTATGCATAGGCATTTAAGGAAAAGAGTCCATTAAAATACTGACGAATCCAAATGCTAACAATGTTTATCTCTGCATGTTGGCCTCATGAGTTTTTACTTTGTATTTTTTATTATTCAGCATTTTATACATTTTTATAATGAATAGTATTATTGCCATTATTATGTAATTTGAAAAGAAAAATAGTATATGTATATATATTTTTTGAACAGTTGCTTAACTATGTGGATGGGCTTCCCTGAGGGCTCATGTTACTGCTATATTCAGTTTAGGACATTCGGAAAACAAATATAAAGACAAATATTCCAAAAGTCATTCCAAACTTTCAAAAAACTCTTCAAAGTTCTTTTTTTTGTGTATAAAGAAATTCTCTCCTCTCTTACAAATTCTACTCTTTTATGATACAACATGCCCTTTGGGAGCAGGGGCTATGCCTCATTTATCTGTATATTTCTACAGTGCTTAATTCACTTGTATGCAAATTGTAGGGACTCAGTAATTTATAGGTTGAATTATAATCAGAAGACAGTGAAATTCTTCTACCATAAAATGTAGATTGTTAAATTTTAAAGTGTTACCACTTTCAGGGATATTTGCATTTATTCATCAATATTTCCCAGTGAGGAGACATTTAGGAACCAAAGGTTGAAGCCTGGGATTTCCTTCTAAATAATCCAAGGGCTGGGATGGAAGAAGGACTGGGGGGAAAGTACCCAGGGGTCTAGATAAAATGAGATTGCAAGAGGTTAATTGCTGAAGTGAGGTAAAAGGCAAGTAGGGATTCACCATATTACCCTCCTCGTATTTGTATGTTTAAAATTTTCCATAATAAAAAGTTTTAAAAGAAAAAAACAATTTTCCCAGTGAAGATATATTAAGATCTGGTGCACAAAAAGGCACTGTTCTGATAGGGAAAATTTACAAGGACAGCAATTTACAAGGACAGCAATCTAGCCCAGGTGGCTCCCCTCTGTCTCCCCCTCAACACAAACGAAAACACTCCCTTGACTTCCCTCTGGGCCAGCACCCATTCCCAAGGTTCACTCCGTAAATTCACTCCCCCTTGCCTGCTCGCTTGCTGTGCACGTAGGAATGTTACAGATACAGAAGCAGAAAGATATAGATTGCTCCCTTTGTCTTTGTTCGGGGCTCAGACTTTTGGGAGATTATTCCCCTCTGAACCCGCCGGTGTGAAATAAAGCCTCAACACTCCAAGACCTCCGAGTGCTGCTTGGTTCTTGAGTCAGTGATCCAGTCCAGGCTTTCAAGTATTTTCCGTAACAGTTCTAGGTACTATGGGGGATACACAGAACTTGTTCCTACTTTTCAAATGCTTAAAATCTAAACTAACTGTGGAGTGGATTAGAAAGGCAGAAGAAGCAAGAAGAGAACTATGTCCATTGATGTATCACTGTATGTTAGACACTGTACTAGGCAATTTACTTATGTGGAAATCTTTCAACAAACCTGAGGCAGAATTTTCATCTACATTTTATAAATGTGGAAATGGAGGATCAGATAAGCTAAGTGACTTATCCAAGTTCAAGTTAGTGGCAGAGCTGGGATTTAAACCCTGGATCTGAGTGTGAGTCCAACCTATTCTCTCACCCTTAATAAATACTGCCTCCCAGAAAAGGTGTGTGTGTGTGTGTGTGTGTGTGTGTGTGTAATTCCAGTGCTCAGACTCTGGAAATGACTGCCTGGGTTTGAATTCTGGCTCTTCACTTACTCATATGCTCTCGGGCAAGTTACTTAGCTTCCCTGTGCCTCAAAGGCCCATCCACAATGTTGCTGTAAAAATTAAATGAGTTAATACAAGTAAAGGGCAGTGTCCATAGCACTTAGTAATTGGTAAAAAAGTATTGGTTATTATTACAGGAAATAAGAAGAGGAAATCATATCCAGCTGGGAATGGATCAGGAGAGGCTTTATAGAGGGAAAAGAAGGCCTGAATAACTAGAGGACTATAGAGATGAAAAGTGCGCCTGGTAGGAAGTGGTAGAAAGGACGTCTTCCCTAATTCCCCATTCTAGAGGCAGCTCACTGATTGAACTCAAGCATAAACTGCCTTTTCCCCACTGAAGACTCGAAGTTTCCACCTCAGGTTAGGGCTTCATTTAACTTCCAGACTGCTTTTGGCCAGTGAGGAGTGAGCGTAGGGCATTAGGACCCAGCGATTGTTGCAGTGTGAGAGAGGTTGAATCTCAATCACTCAGTTTTTCTCTCGAGCTCCCTCCTCTCTCTTTGTCATTCTAGGTGCCTGCTGCCTCCGCAGCGTCCCTCTAGCTCTCTCTCTGCTAACTGCCTGCGCCTTGGGGTGTGCAAAGCCGAAGGATTAATTAGGACCTGCCTCGGTGATCCCATGGCATCCCCCAGAACCGTAACTGTGGTGGCCCTCTCAGTGGCCCTGGGACTCTTCTTTGTTTTCATGGGGACTATCAAGTTGACCCCGAGGCTCAGCAAGGATGCCTACAGTGAGATGGTAAGTGAAGCAAATGGATGGTGAGGAGCGCACCCCCAAGGGATTATGAATACCCCTCCCCTTCATTCCTTCTCAGGCCACAGTCCCATCCCCTTACCTACCTTCACCCAGGACCCTCCCTAAGCCCCAACAACTTTGCAGCTGCTTTTTCTCTCGTGCAAAATCATCTGTAATCCCCACCTTGCCTCCTGTGGTTGTCCAGGACCCGGCCCTCTGCAGCTTTTCCCTCTGCAGAGTTGGAATCACCGAAGGTGACTGGCCAAAACATCGCCTCTGCAACCTGGGGGCTGGGCTGCTTTCCCTAGTTGGGTGTGAAGAGGGCTTGTTCCCGTGCTGTGGAGTACGAGGAGATGGCAGATGGCAGGGGATGTTTCCAGCCCTTTTGGTCTGTTACCTTTTGGACAGGAGCTATTTCATCTCTGGGCTTTGCCGGGAGCAATTGTTCTGGAGCCACTGGATGCCAGCTGGGGGAGGGGTTGCCCAATGAATGCCTCCTACCCCCAAGTAAACCAGAAGGCTGCGATCTATGTGATACCTGTCACTGGCAGGAGCCCTTCCCTCCTCCCAGCACACCCAAAGTCTGGGCAACCAGTTTTCAAGTCTGATTCCTTCCCTTGGAGCTGAGAGTTTAGCACGCTGGAGAGCTTCTTTATCCTCAGGAAGAACAAAGGGGTTTTGAAAAGCTGGGGAGAAAGTACTACTAAAACAGCAGTTTTTAGGAGTGGGAAAGAGATTCCTCACCCTGGATGGAGACTGATGGTATTCCCCTGGCCTCCTGGGCATGCGTCTGTATCCTGTAGACAAAGCAGTCCTGACCCGAATAAAGGTCACTGAGCGCCAGCTTCTTCCCTTTGCTTCAAGGGAGAGCTGGATGTTTTGTTTTGTTTGTGGTCTTATCTGCAAAGTCTGCTTTTTCTCTCGTGCAAAATCATCTGTAATCCCCACCTTGCCTCCTGTGGTTGTCCAGGACCCGGCCCTCTGCAGCTTTTCCCTCTGCAGAGTTGGAATCACCGAAGGTGACTGGCCAAAACATCGCCTCTGCAACCTGGGGGCTGGGCTGCTTTCCCTAGTTGGGTGTGAAGAGGGCTTGTTCCCGTGCTGTGGAGTACGAGGAGATGGCAGATGGCAGGGGATGTTTCCAGCCCTTTTGGTCTGTTACCCCACCGCCCCCCTCCCCACCTGTCCCTTTGCCTCTTCTTTTCCCTCTTAAGCTTCTCATTGCCTCTGTCAGACTGCCAGCAATGGGTGGGAGCCCATTACTGGGATCTCAAGGTCAAGAAGGAAAGGAACTTAGGTGAGGAATGAGAAAGGAGAGAGAAAAGAGGAAAGAGGGACTCCGCCGTTAGGGCTGAGGCAAGGAGGAAGAAATAGCCCCACACAGTGCCAGGAATACATAGCGCACCTGGAGCCCACTGCAGAGCCTTCCAGGACCCGTCAACGTACACAGCAAATAGATGGAGACTGGCAATTTGTAGGTGTTCACAAAATGTTTGCAGGCAGCTCTGGCTTCTGTCTCAGGGTTTGAGCTGGTGCTTCCATGTCTCCCCCACCCGAGGGTGACCCTGGGGTGGGGGAGGCTTACTGGCACTCCAGGGGTCTAGCTCTAGCTCCAGTGGCAAATGCTAATGTGTTTCTCCCTCTCCCTCCCCTCCTTCCAGCATGTTTGACCACATGGAAATGAAATCAGGTCAAAACCAAGTATCCAAGGCAGCCTGCATTGGGGAGGAGAGGAGAAGTGGGGTAGCAGAAGCCACGAAAGGCAGAGTGACTGGGTGGAGAGAAAATGCCACAGAACTTTTATCTTGGTGGTAGTAGTTGGGTATTAGATTATAAATAAATGAATATGCTTTCCTTTCTTTTCCATATATATATATGTATGTTTGTATGTTGGTGTTTGTATGTTGGTGTATGTGCACCTCAGGTATTTTTAAGGTTTTCCTTTTCCTGAGAGATATATTATCCTTCTTCAGCATACTCCCTGTGCCCCAGACCTTGCTCAGCTGCTTTAGGGTCCCCCAAGCAGCACCCTAAGTACAGAAGTAGGCTCTGCAGGCAGTCCAACTAAGATGGAGTCACTGGGAAGCTTCCTAACCAGCTTGGCAGACACTCATCAGGAGGACCAGCAACAAATGGGTCTACAGTAGCTTTCTTCCTAGTGAGTGAAACTGTCCATATTTGAATAGGTATAATTTGATACAGCAGTATAGAACCTGTGTGTGTGTGTGCGTGTGTGCACATGCACACACGCACACACACACACAGTTCTCAGGGGCCTCTGAAGGAATAGAAGAACTATGTCTAGCTGGGAGTTAGACTTCAGAGTAGTATAAAGTTTGAGCAGGATTTTTCAGTTTGCCCTTTTCCAGGGTCCCCTCCTGTGTTGAGCATTGGGTCCCAGGCTGAAGATGGCTGTCTGGCATGGGTCCCACTACGTATTGCCTGGGCTAGCCCAGCTTTATTCTTGAACCCATATGAAATGGAGGAAAGTCAGTTCAAGTACGATGAAGGTGCTCAATTTATATTTGTTGAATGGATGGCTGAATGAATGATTCATTGTAGCATTATCTTGGCTGATCACCACCCTTCAGATTTCTCCAGTTGACTCTTGATTATGCAGTTCAGAAGCCATTTCTTCCTTCTTAGACGGGGGCAATAGACCCTCAGGATCCCAACCCTAGATCAACTGGGATCATTATCTGGGATATTCTGTTTTCCATTTAGGAGTGATCCCTCTGCTGTGATGGAGTAAGTCATGTATTGACTGCAGTAGTTGTTTTAAGATTATCTGTTCTTTAAAGCATCTCTGTCAAGTAGATTCATTTTATTATTCTTATTTTAACTGATGGGTAAACTGATCCAAGATCAAAGGGTAAGCTGTTGTTGGAACAGAGATTAGAAACCAAGTGCCTGGCTCAATACTCTTAGCAGAGTAGTCATTATTAGTTACAACTGCTTATTTGGATGTCAGAATTTACAATTGATTCCTGAAACTATCTGACACATACTTGCTCGTTGTTTTGTAACAGTTCAACTGCCCCAATCCATACTTTGGGGCTTCATTTCACTTTGAAACCAATTTTTTAAATTAAATTAATTTTTTTTTTTTTTTGCTTTTCTGCCAACTATTTTTTTCTTGTTCTAAAACCATTAGTGTTACACTTCAGGGTTGCCCCCTCAACTTTAGCAGTAGAGAATCACTGCCAAAAACCAATCAAACAATGACTATGAACTTCTTTCGTGTCTCTACCACAGAAGCCCAGAAAAGTTAGTGGAAAGAGTCCAGGCTTTGAGTCAGTCATATATATTTGGGTTCAAGTTCTGACAGTCTTAGTGCCTCAGTTTCCTCATCTACAAAATGAGGACAATAATTCCTACCTCAGAAGGCTGTTGTAAATATTGATGGGGATTATATTTGAAATTATCTGGCACAGAGTTTGTATATACTAGGTGTTCAGAAAATACCCTCAGTGAGGTGAGGATGACAATTAATTCTATTTTATGCAGTGTTCCTGACTAATTTGAATGATCAGTTAAAGAGATTGAAATGAGGCACTTAGAAGAGCAAGATGCTATTTTCATGTGCCCTGGTGAACAGACCTTTATGAAATCGGCTAATACTGAAAACTCCAGACTTGCTGCTGGGTAATGCACAGTGGATTCCATGCAGAACTTTCAGATGTCTCTCAGAATAGCCCATTTTGTGTATGTCACCCATACCTCCTCCAGGTTTAGCAACTGTCATTATGGAGCACTCTAAAGCCCACATGAATTTAACATGACTGATCACTCTCTTGACTAAAGGCCCTCATTAATTCACTTGAAATTGGGAGCCAGCACTTATAAATGCTGCTAGGCAGTTTTCTGTGCAGTGATGGGGAACATATGAATGGTGAATGGTTGGCTTGATCTAAATTTGTTTTTTCAGCTCTTTGTAGCATTGGTTCCATCCTGTAAACACAAGAGGCTACATATGGAATGGTAAGAAAATACCAAAATCCTGTCACAGTGAAGTAACTACTATCCAAGGGACTTTGTCCCTGACGAAGAAGGGCCAGTCTCTGCTTCTTTGCCTCCCCTCATAGGGAAGGTTTGTTGATTTGATGGACCTCCTTATCTGTGGCTAAATGCCCTCCTGTTTGTGTAACCATGGAGAAACACTCCAGATATGTTTGGGCAGTTGATTTCATGGCCATAGGTGATCTTTTATGCTTCTAATCATGGCCATTAATTGCTTCCCAACTAGGTAATAAGATGGTCACTCACTGATGTGTAGACTGCCCTCTGAGGTGATACGGTTCGGGTATTCCCTCAGAGAGGAAACTGACCCTGAGATATGAAGTGACTTTGCTTAGTTCCCACAGCTACGCATCCCAAACTAAACTACATTGGAGCATATGCCAGGGAGCTGATAGCCTCTCGGTGGCCCACAGCTGTGCTTGTTTCATAGTGACCTTTGACTGACAGGAGATCAGATTTCTGCCCTAAGGTGCAATCTAGGAGGGATCTGCTTTGGTTCATAGGACCAGGTTTGCCAGCTTCCTTTTCAGGTGGGCATTATATGACACTGGAAAACAGAATTGCTTAAGACGTGTTTATCAATCACATGGATATTTGCTAATTAAACATATAATGACTTTTTATTCCATTTAAGAAATGATCTATGATTCACGGCTCTTTCTTCCTACAGAAATTCAGGAGAATCATGCTTGAGTCAGTAGATTCTGCAGCATGTATGTAGCCTTTGTGGTCTAAGACAGCAACCAGGCTGAGATTTTTAGCTCAAATATATTTTTGCCAGTGGCCCTCTTCTAATTTCGTACAGCTTTTTTCCTGTAAATCTTATTGAAGTCTAATATCTTTCTGAAATATGCACATAAGTATACAGCTCCAGGAATTTTCAGAATACTCCTGTGCAACCAACACCCATATCAAGAAACAACATGACCAGGACCCTTGCAACACCCCTCATGGCTCCATCCAGTGACTTCTTCCCCAAGGAGGCAATACTATCCAATACAAGATAGTAATTATTATCTTGACTTCTACAAAAAAAGTTAGTTTTACCCATTTTTGATCTTAATACAAATGGAATGATAAGGTATATTAGCTAAATTATATATTTTTCAACCTAATTGGCATAAGCAAACTAAAGTGAATCAAACCACTTGCCCTGCATTCCCATTTTGTCCTGTTGCTGGCTCACATCATTTTATTAATTGTGAGTGATGAGTAGTATGAGACAGTTTTCAGCTGTTCATGTTTAATGTCATTAATATGACATCATGGACCCTGGGGTGTTAGGAAGAATAAATAAAAAGAAAAAAATATGATACACAAATGCTCCATATGCTCTTGACGCTTGTTTGAATCATACCTCCTCATAAGAATGGACCTGCTTGATTCATCACCGTTATCATAAAACTGATTACTGTGCCTTGCAGACGTATGGATTTCTCATTGTATGGTTCATTAATGATAAAATGTGGCTGGCCCTTGGTTGATGCCATGATGCATGAGCCTTTGACTAAATCTACAAAATACTCATTTAATTTAGAAGAGGGGAACTGATGTAATCTACTCAGCAATTCCTCCAAGCAATTTAGGGGCAAAATTAAAATTGGAATTTAGCCTATCTGAAGAATGTCAGCCCAAGGATATTGCTGGATGATTGCCTTTGATTAAAGGGGCTTGAAACATTTGACTAAACACTTCTCTTTCCTGCTTTTTTTCCCTAGAAAGAAACTATGGTTATGGGGTCTGGGCCATTGCAATGGAAAAGAAACAGTCCTTATGAAGTAAATTGCAAGAGCCTTTGGGGAGATTGACTCAGTCAACTCATTATTCCTACTATCAGAACAATTAGTCTTTAGAGATCTAGTTACTATACACTCAAGACATATGACCCATCTATTGTTAGAAGTGAGGTGGCCCATATCAAGCATCGATGGGGCTGGCAATAGTAGGATTCTTTTGATGTCTCTATCCTACTCCACAGGAAGGAGAATAAAGGGCTTCCTATAATGTCAAAACCCCATCCAAGCTTAGTCCCATCTGTAACAAATTAAACATTCCCGGTCTGGAGTCCTACAGAATAGATTCTATTTGTACCTACTCAGCTTTGAACTAAGGATTTGATGAAATGGCTTATCCACATGTAGTTTCCTCTTAAGAAAGGAAGGAAAGAAAAACGCCACAGCTGCATAAAAATATCCACAGCTGCAGTTTAAGAGGTTAGATAAACTGAAAAAGTAATATGGAGTTACACCAAATGGAAAGAACAAAAGATTGCTAAGGTCATAGGAATTTTATTAAAGATGTGGAATTTGGCACCAGGCTACAGATTCCACTACTGTATAGATAAGAATCCATTCTTTGGTGATAGGTGGTTAGCTCTAGCCACAAAAGGAGCATTTCCAGCTATTCAGCCAGCATCTGAAAGTCTTGGCTCCCAATTGACTGTAAGAAACTCATCTTGCCTCATGTGTTCATCTTGTCAGAAGCATACACTTAGGATTTAGGAACTCTCTCTTGGGAAGCTTTGTGTTGTTAATTAGAAATAATCCTTAAAAATGTTAAGGAAGCCTCTTGGGTCTAGATTTCTTTCCCTAAAGTGTCCCGCTGCTACCATCATCAGAGTGCGGAGGGGGAGAGAGTGGGCAGGTGACATCTAGGTTAATAGTGAAAGGAATCAGGCGTGCTTCTCATTACCATCAGGTGCCCTCTGAGCTCTGCTCTGCTCCATGTGGGTCTGCTCAGTTCAACCCAGGATTTTACTCTGCCTAGTCAACCTCTCCTGTAATTTCTCTCTGAAAATCCCTGATTTAACTTAAGATGGGAAGAGGGAGGTAGAATAACTAACAATTTGTATTTCTTTATATGCTCAGGAGTAGGGTAGGGACTAGGGTGAGTCGCAGTTAAATGAAGACAGAATCTGACAAGGCCAGGATTAGGAAGAGGTAAGTGAGGCACTTGTGCCAGTACAGATCCTGCCTTTATTTAAAGTTTTAATATTTTGTTTGTCATTGATACTGTTTGCCTTAGTCAGTGAGTGTTTTGGTGTCCTCTTAAATTTTGTATTCAAGGCAAATGGCCTCACTCCACCTTAGTCCCAGTCCTGCTCAGGAAAATGAGGCTCAAAAAGGTCAAATAATTTGCCCATGGACACCCAACTAGAAAGTGAAATAGGATTTGAAGCCAAGTCCGTTTGTATCCAAATCCAAGCCTTTTTCACTAACTCATCAGTCTTTTAACAGTCCTCATAGAGGATTATCTCATACCACTCATGATAATTAATCCATGAAATAAAGGTGTACTCACTTGTTCAGAAGTGAGAGAAATGATTTAACATTTGTTCCAAACCTAGAGTGTGTGAGCACTCTTCTAAGTACCAGGTGCTTCTGAGAGGTCAAGTTGGCTTTCTGCCCGATTCTTATAATACTTGTCTTGCATCTGGCACTTTTGACTATTCTCTTAAAACTCTTGTCTCCCATGACTCCATCTGTCCTGGTTTCCCTCCTACTTTTCTGACCGCAGTTTTTTCTGTCTACTTTGTGGACTCTCTTCCTATTCCCATTTTTAAATGTCTCTCACCCAATTTCCTCCACTGTATACATTCTACCTGGGCATACTGATGACTAACCATTCTGTATCTTTACCACAGACCTCTCTTACAGAGCTTGCCTACTAGGTATCTCCACTTAGATGTCTTAGAGATACTTCAACTTAAAAACTAAAATTGAGTTCCTCATTCCTTCTTGCCTCATGCCTCTCACCTCCAACCTGTTCCTTTGGATGCATTCTCAAACTCGGAGAAAGGTAACACCCTTCTACCAAGACATCAAAGCCAAAGACCAGAGAATCTTGACTTCTCCCTTTCTGTGTCCATATCCAATAAGATGTCAAATGCTGTTGATTTTGCATTCAAAGTATCCTTGACCCTGTCCCCCTCCGTCTATTCTTACTGTCATTGCTCTAGTCCAGGTCTCTCACCTGGTCTCCTTGCTTTCAAGTGTACTACTCCCAGTCCATCCTCCACCCTATTTCCGGAGGACCCTTCCTTAAAAGCAAATTATGTTCCTCCCCATGGCTTATAGGATAAAGTCCAGCTCCACAACCAACATATATAGTTCTGCATGATCTGATTCATATCTGTCTCCCCTGACTCATGTCTCACTCTCTTTCTTCCCTCCCCCAACCTATGCTGAACAGTATTCAGGGACTTAGTTCACCCAGCTTCCTTTGCTTACAATGCCTTTTCCTTATGGATCTTGCAACACTTCCTTTTCTTTTAAGATTCCACTCTAGCTTTTCTCAGTCTCCATCTAGGGAGATTTGACCACTCTGGCATGCCTCCACAGTACACTACATAATTTTATCCAGCACTCATAACATTTATTGCACATATGTATGTATATAACTATTCTTCTTATATAAACTCAAGTTTCAGAAAGGCAGGGCCTTTGAATGATTGATATCTGTACCCAGAGTACCTAGTACAGTGCCTAGCACAAGGAGACACTTAATATTGAGTGAATTAATGGACACTTAATGAAAACAAAGCAGTTGGCCAACCCAATAAGACACTTGGTAAAATCTCATCAATTTACTACAAAATAAGAATCAGGCCAATCTGAATAGTGAAATATATGATTATCTAATACTCTAAGGTTAATATAATTCTATTATTTTGTAATATATCCAGTGACTCCATCCTCTGGTCTTTGAAGTCTCCCTTTGGGCTACAGTTAGACCTTGTTCAGATCTCTACTCTATACCACTAACCATGCTGCTTTATAATGTTGTTTATAGATTCCCCTCAGTAGACTTAGAGGTTCTTGACCCTGTCTGACTTATCTCTCTATCTCCATTGCATAATCCAAGTAGGTGTTCAAGAAATACCTGTTGAATTAAAATGAATGAATTTGAACCAGGCTGATCAAAGCAGTATCTTGTATAGACCTGGGGATTTATCTCAATGCTCATGAAAATGACTTTTGTCTTACTGTATTTCAAATGTATATAAAAGGCTAACGTGTGTCTATTTAAATTTTTCTGTTTGCTTAGCACACACTTTTAAATTTTTTTTACAGATTTTACAAATATAAACTAAGGCACACGGCTTTTTAAATGATCACATTCCAAATTAGGGAAGTCCACATTAGTGAGGCTTTACTGTGCCTTGCCTTGCTTCATTTTGGTTGGTATTCATATGTATCTGGGTTTAGATAAGGCAGGCACTAGAAAATGTGGAGGGGCTAAAGCTGTACTGGTTTTTATGGGCCCACTGAATTTTCTTTTAAAATTCTTAATGTTGTTTATAATTAGAAAAGTGCTTTTAAACTATAAAGCCAAATTCTTACCCTTGGTGCCATTACCAACGTTTAAATGACAAGTTTCTCAGAGGTATGGTGGCCTTTTTCTTATCTTAATTCTGAGGCTTTTATTGAGCTTAGTAAAAACTGGGACACTCTTGGCTGGTGTGGATAGCGGATGGTGGAAAAGGAGGACTTGGCTTATGTGTTCTTTGTTTTAATGTTAACATCACGGTTAATGCAGTGATTTCCTTATGGTATTCCACCCTAGAAACGTGCTTACAAGAGCTATGTCCGAGCCCTCCCTCTGCTGAAGAAAATGGGGATCAATTCCATTCTCCTCCGCAAAAGCATTGGTGCTCTTGAGGTGGCCTGTGGCATTGTCATGACCCTTGTGCCTGGGCGTCCCAAAGATGTGGCCAACTTCTTCCTGCTCTTGCTGGTGTTGGCTGTGCTCTTCTTCCACCAGCTAGTTGGTGATCCTCTCAAACGCTACGCCCATGCCCTGGTGTTTGGAATCCTGCTCACCTGTCGCCTGCTGATTGCCCGCAAACCAGAAGACCAGTCTTCTGAAAAGAAGCCCTCATCGCCCCCGGGAAATGCCGGGAATGCAGGAAATGCCGAAGAGCAGCCCTCCTTATATGAGAAGGCCCCTCAGGGCAAAATGAAATTGTCATAGGAAAGCTGAAGTGCAAAAGTGGACCCTCCAGGCAGTTGCCTCCATGCTACCCAGGAAGATGTCAGTGTGTGTGTTTTCATTTCATTTATTGATCTTGGGGGAAAGGGAAAAATATTTATCTGCAAGTTAATGGATTGGCCTGTGAACATCTATACCCTAAAATGAGCTCCTCACATAGACGTATGTATGTGCACCACCTTTAATCACTCTGGGGCAACTCACATCTTGCTGCATGTACGTGTATGTGGCTAACTATTGAAGTGTATTTGTGAGATGGACTCCGGCAAGCATGATGACTGTGAGATTATGTATGGGAAAATGTATTTACTCTGTGTGCGTGTGTGTGTATGTGTGTATGCATGCACATGCAGAGGAGAAGGCTCTGATCTTGAACTAATCCCGCATATGTATCTTTCCCTTTATAGACTGATTCTAGCCCAAGGCAGATAAAAATAAACCTCCTGTAAGGAGAATCCTACTTCTGGTATAAAACAAGTATGTATTCCCATGAGATGGGGGAGTTGCTCAATAGATTAAGCTGAAAACTTAAATTTACCACTTTATGAGAAAGTTCCTTCAATTTGAGACATTGAGTTATATGTAAAATGAATCAGCCTCTACTTTAATAGTTGTTTAAATTTTAAATACTCCATATTGAGTTTAATTAAAATAAGGGATATATGCAGTCCACAGATAACCTAATTGTTCAAGTGATAAAATGGGAAGTTTCACCTTGCCTTTGTCCAAACCCAACCTACCAAGCTCCTTTATTCACAGTTGGAAACCGAAGCAGTAAACCTGTTACCAGACATCTTCTTCAGGTTTTCTTAAGCCCAAACTGCCTCTCTTTCACTGTTCTCAGCAGCGAACCAGGGTTTGGCAGCTGCTCCACTGTTATGGTTGAGAGAGCAGGGATTAGTCCTGTTAGAAGTCTGTGAATCTCAAACTCTAGCTGTTCTCTTGAATCATCTGAAATTTGACAGAGGAGCTGGATCCTTGCCAAACCGATTCATTACTCCTATTGAATCTTCACTGAACTTTGCTAGTGTAAGCAGAGATCATAATTACTCCCTTGGTGGTCTCCTCTACACCTCTTCATCATTCCAGTGGGTGGAGTTTAGCTAGGGGAAAGATATTTGACATGAGTTAGTTGGATTAAGCAGTATGAAAATTTGTTTTCTTCATTACATACTGCTGTTTTTCTTGTTAGATGTGCTTTGATGGTTTTAATATTATTGTGCCAGGGATGGGGGAAGGGATGGGGGTGTTGTGTGTGGGGAGTACAAATTATTGTATTTTCTTCAATGTCATTGTTCTTGTTAATTGATACCTCTCTGTCTTCTTATTTCTCTCATTCTTTCAAAATAAATTTTTCTGAAATTTGGAGGAAACTGTCTGAATAAATAATGAAAATCTGGAAAGGAAGGGTCATATTAAGGGATTCAGTCTCTTTTACTTTTGAGTCTGGATGAGGGAGAAGAAAGAGAAGGGAGAGTATACTCACTTAATATACTAATAAGGTTACCAACATGCCAATCTCATTTAAGTTCCTCCACACTTCTGTGATGTCAGCACGGAAGACAGGAAGCCAGAGAATTGGGATCTCAGTGCAATTTCCAGGTTTGGGAGTTCTGCTTCATTAGCTGATGCCAAAGGAAGGTGGAAGAAAAATTGCAGGTATGTTAAATAAAGGTGAACCATTGTCTCTCACTATATAGGTGTCCACAAGTGGCACAATTTCCAGTGCCACAGACATGTCTCAGGGCAAGTTATTTCACCACTCAGGGTGTCAATTTATTATCTACAAAAAAGAAGGGGATTGAAAGGTTAAAATCCCTTCCATTTACATTTGAGTCTATGAAATGATTAGAAGTATGGAAAATAACTCAAGAAATTTTGTTTTACTAGATGAGGAAAAGCAGTTACTCATAGAAAATATTAAACACTCAAAATCATGCATGATTAGGTAAAAGTTCATGAAAGTACTCTGAAAACCATATAAGATGTGGTAAAGTCATTCTGCTGTAGTCTTTCCTAAATACACCAATTTAATCTTTGGTTTTTCATCCCCCTAAGATTGAAGTTTCTTCCTACAGTTTATAGCTATGTTTTGGCCTCAAAAAATCAGTGAGAGTCATTCCAACTCTCTGATTCCATCTCAGTAAGACTTTAAACTAGGGACTAAGCTCAGGTCTGAGATTAAGCCCTGTTGCTGTTTTAGTCAATTTCTTTAAGGTCCGTCGATTCCTCAAAGTTAGGAATCTTTAACAGTTGACTGGCCGGTTACCTGCACGCATGCCTGGCTCAGGCCAAATGTCCCCAGCAAACCTTGGAAGGTATTCATGCCCATCTTTGGCAAGAGGGCAGATCCAGCCGTTCTTTCCTCCTACCCGCCAGCTTCCTATGTGGAAGGCGACAGCTTCAGAGATCCCAGATCCTTTGACTTAAGTCTCTTGCCCAACGTAAGGTAAGCAGCCTTTATCGCGAAGTTTGCAGTTTCGTATTTTCCTACAGATTCAAAGTCCCGACATTTGGGGGTCACCTGGGCAAAATGATTACTATAATTGATCTTGTTAAGTTTAAGAATCGAGACATTAATTACCACATTTTACGCAAAAAGACGAATGCGGACATTATTAGGACAGTGGGAACGCCAGCCAATCAGTTGGCTCCAGCAGTAACCGCCACTCGCCCCGCGCCCGGGTCCAGGAGGGTGGTGCAGACGGCTCTTCAGAATTGGGTCTGCGAAGCGTTGGCGCGCGCGCCGCCTCGCGTCATTTAGTTATAATCCAACCAATCAGGTTTCAGCATAACGCACGCCGCTCCACCTAGGCTCCGCCCTAGTCTCCCCGGAGGCGCATGCGCGGGGCGGGGCGTGTTTATTTGAATCAGAGAGGCAATGTTTGGACTCCAGAGGTTTTGGGAGTGAGGAGCGTTTCAGGTGAGTACTTTTAAACACCGCGCGTAATTCCGGGGCCTTAAGAGCGAAGGGAATCTCCTGACTTCTTAGCAGGAGTATTCTGCAAGGTGTGGCTGGGGTCGGGATTTCCTCCAGCCCAGGAATCTGCCCTTGAGTCTGTCTGGGCCCTTTTGGTTCTCCCTTCTGCCGCAGGCTGTGAAAGGGCGGATTCTTAAGCGGTGGGAAGGTTCAGCTGGCTGCGATCAGAAGCTGCTTGATCGCCCTTCTTAACAGAACCGTAAGAAAGAACTTGGAATCTGGAATTTCCCACTGGGTTAGACTAAGACGTATTGCTTTCCTCATCTGGCCTTACCTGTTCTAGGGAGGTGGGATTGAGTAAGTGTCATCCTGACCATTCCCTTGTTTTTCCCGTTTGAATCTCAAAACTTAGAAGTCATTCTAGGTTCCTCGCTTTCCTTTTCCCTATATCCAGTTCTTTTATCACGGCCTTGCTCAGACTACCTCCAAAACATATCGAATAAAATCATTTTCTACCTCTTCCACCGGTATTCCTTAGGCCTAGTTCAGATTTTAGTCATATCTCTTCTAGACTTCTGCGACCCTTTTAATAGGTCTGTTTCCACTCTTTGACTCTTTTTTTAAAATAATTTATTTTGGTATCATTAATCTACAATTACATGTGCAATATTATGATTATTAAACTACCCCCTACATCAGGTCCGCCCCACCAACCCCATTACAGTCACTGTCCATCAGCAGCATAGTGAGATGCTATAGAATCACTACTTGTCTTCTCTGAGTTCTACAGCCCTCCCCGTGTCCCCCAACATGACATCTGCTAATCGTAATGCCCCTTTTCCCCTCTTATCCCTCCCATCCCACCCATCTTCCCCAGTCCCTTTCCCTTTGGTAACTATTAGTCCGTTCTTGGGTTCTGTGAGTCTGCTGCTGTTTTGTTCCTTCAGTTTTTTTCTTAGTTCTTATACTCCACATATGAGTGAAATTATTTGACACTTGTCTTTTTCGGCTTGGCTTATTTCACTGAGCATAATACCCTCTAGCTCCATTCATGTTGTTGCAAATGGTAGGATTTGTTTTCTTCTTATGGCTGAATAATATTCCATTGGGTATATGTACCACATCTTCTTTATCCATTCATCTACTGATGGACACTTAGGTTGCTTCCATTTCTTGGCTATCGTAAATAGTGCTGCGATAAACATAGGGGTGCATATGTCTTTTTCAAACTGGGCTGCTGCATTCTTAGGGTAAATTCCAAGGAGTGGAATTCCTGGGTCAAATGGTATTTCTATGTTTAGTTTTTTGATTAACCTCCATACTGCTTTCCACAATGGTTGAACTAATTTGCATTCCCACCAGCAGTGTAGGAGGGTTCCCTTTTCTCCACATCCTCGCCAACATTTGTTGTTGTTTGTGTTTTGGATGTTGGCCATCCTCACTGGTGTGAGGTGATATCTCATTGTGGTTTTAATCTGCATTTCTCTGATGATTAGCGATGTGGAGCATCTTTTCATGTGCCTGTGGGCCATCTGAATTTCTTCTTTAGAGATGTGTCTATTCATGTCCTCTGCCCATTTCTTAATTGGATTATTTGCTTTTTGTTTGTTAAGGTGCGTGAGTTCTTTCTTTATTTTGGATGTCAACCCCTTATCGTATATGTCATTTATGAATATATTCTCCCATACTGTAGGATCTCTTTTTGTTCTACTGATGGTGTCCTTTGCTGTACAGAAGCTTTTCATCTTGATATAGTCCCACTTGTTCATTTTTGCTTTTGTTTCCCTTGCTTGGGGAGATATGTTCATGAAGAAGTCACTCATGTTTATGTCTAAGAGATTTTTGCCTATGTTTTTTTCTAAGAGTTTTATGGTTTCATGACTTACATTCAGGTCTTTGACCCACCTTGAGTTTACCTTTGTGTATGGAGCTAGACTGTAATCCAGTTTCATTCTCTTACATGTAGCTGTCCAGTTTTTCCAACACCAGCTGCTGAAGAGGCTGTCATCTCCCCATTGTATATCCACACTCTTTGACTCTTAACATCCTATTCTCCATACTGCAGCTAAAACGGTCTTAAAACATAAATCAGATGGTGTCACTCCCCTCCCTAACACTCTTCCCTTTCCCCATAGTTGCCATACACTTAAAATACAAACTCCTTACTCTAGCCTACAGGTCCCAATTTAGTAGTCCCTGGCTGCCTTTCTGGTTTCATCTCCCACTACCCTCTACCTCTTTGATGACACAGTACCCTCTCCCTCCTCTGCTTTGTTGCTATTTCTCTAACACACAAAACTCTTGTTTTAAGGTCTTAGTATGTCTTGCCATTCCCTCCCCATGAAATACTTTTCCACCAGATCTTCACATGGCTGGTTCCTTCTTGACATTCAGATCTCAGCTGGAAGGTCACATCAGAGAGGCTTTCTCTGAACAGTTACTCCAAAGTAGCTTCACATTCCCACCCTGTTTCTATCATATCACTGTGTATTGTGGTCAGTATTAGTTATTATTTACTGACTCACACTCCTCCTTAGTGCACTCCGATAAGTTTCATGAGAGCAGAGACCTTAACTGTATTATTTTTTTATCCCTGATTTGGCATATTGATGATGTTAAGTAATTATTTATTGAATGAGTGAATTATTTAACAGGGAATGTTTCTGTTCTGAGAATCCTTTGGCCACCGGTTTGACTTTTGAATTATGCAGTTTTAACCTAGCACTGACAAAGTAGGGAACATAATAGATTAAAAACAAAATAAGAAGGGGCGGAGAGAAAAAGAG
>JAVSCE010003730.1:0-113312 GCA_032199065.1 Smutsia gigantea
AGAAATGGAAGCAACCTAAGTGTCATCAGTAGATGAATGGATAAAGAAGATGTGGTACATATACACAATGGAATATTATTCAGCCATAAGAAGAAAACAAATCCTACCATTTGCAACAACATGGATGGAGCTAGAGGGTATTATGGTCAGTGAAATAAGCTAGGTGGAAAAAGACAAGTATCAAATGATTTCACTCATATGTGGAGTATAAGAACAAAGAAAAAATACTGAAGGAACAAAACAGCAGCAGACTCACAGAACCCAAGAACGGACTAATAGTTACCAAAGGGAAAGGGACTGGGGAAAATGGGCGGGAAGGGAGGGATAAGAGGGAAAAAGGGGCATTACGATTAGCAGATGTAATGTTGGGGGGGCACGGGGAGGGCAGTACAACTCAGAGAAGACAAGTAGTGATTCTATAGCATCTCACTACGCTGATGGACAGTGACTGTAATGGGGTTGGTGGGGGTACCTGATGAAGGGGTAGTTTAATAATCGTAATATTGCACATGTAATTGTAAATTAATGATAATAAAATAAATTATATTTAAAAAATAAAAAGAGCAAAGAATCTCATAGGCAGCCGACTGCTGGAGCATGCTAAGAATTTTGACATGTAAATATATTCTAAGATTAGTAGTCATCCTTAAAGGTCTTTCGATAAGAGAGTGACAGGATTAGGTCTACATTTTGAGACGCACGCTACCTTTAGCATAGAGAGCAAATTGGAGCTGGGTTAGAAGCCAAAATGGACACAGGAGACCATTGCAGTGTTCTGGGCACAAGATGAAGTTAGGTTGGTGGTAGCATGGAAAGAAGGATATAAAAAGACTTGAGAGAGATTTACAAGGTGAAATGCACAGATTGGTAGTGATATGAGGGACTAGGAGGAATGGTGTCAAGAGTGACTCATGAGGTCTCTGATCAGCCTAAGAGGATGGTTGGTGGGGCCATTTTCTGAGATAGGCAACAAGGGAAGAGGACTAGATTTAAGGGAAAGATCATGAGTTCAAGGAAGGTGAAGGCTAATAAGTAACCATCAGATTCAGTGAGTCAAAGGTCACTGGGGATTGCGGCAAGATCATTTCTTTGCAATGATGAGGCAGGAGCTCTGCTGGAGAGGTTGAGAGAGAATAGAGCTGATAAATGGAGACAGTAAGAATTCTTTCAGAGAGGATTAAAGATGGCGGTGTGAGAGGTAAGACAGAAGCCTCTTCCTAAAACCACATATAATACAAAAATATAATTAATACAACTACTACTGAAAGAGAAACAGGAAGGAGACCTGAGCCAGACTGCATACATCTGGAGAAAACAGCAAACGTTATGAAACAGGGTAATGTACCAAAGCTGTGTGGCCAAGCAGGACCCAAGCCCTTCTCCCACCCGAGCTCACTGGTGGGAGGAAGAAAAATGGCGGAGAGGGAGTGGAGGCCCCGGACTGATGACTACCTAACTCTGGAGATCTGCTCTGGGACCACAAACTAACATTTCATGGTGCTTGCATGATACTCTCATGATTACGGAGTTGGAAAGCTAAGACAGGCAGAATTCCTAGAGAGACTGAGATTCCAGCCACTTGTGGAAAACAGGGATCCATATCCGGCTGCTCTGGGACAAAAGAAAGGCAGGCAGTCTGAGAGACTTCCTAACAAGGAAGCCCTTAGCAAGAGGGCTGCTAAAGGGGCAGGGATTGCACAGAGTTTACTGCTCAGGAGAGAAGACAGGTACACAAAATTGTCCGGGTGCACTCTGCTCAGCAGGTTGGGAGCTTTGCCATATAGACTCTCATATTTAAGGAGGAAAAAGCAATCCTCTTCCTTAGACGATCTTCAGGTGCTCCAGCTCCCTGGCTGGCTACACAGCTCCAAAGAACCCCTCCTTGATATGCAGCCTACTGCACCTTTCTCCCAGCCAGCCCCACCTGGCTCATAAACTGGCAAACCCTACCAGGGTGTTAGCCCAGCCAGAGGGAAAATCTGTCTACAGCAACTACAAACGCAAAGCATAAAGGCTTATACCTGTGTGCTAGGCCCACTAGTTCAGGCAGTGGAGACAGGCATAGCAGCTGGGAAGCAGGTAACAGCTCTTTCCTCCCCCCAGGAACCAACCCCATTTCCCTGCAACCCCCGACATTGCTTCAGGAGTTGAGCAGCTCCAGGGAGTAGAGCTTCTGGTCACTGGAGGGTGCCATATACAAATATGAAATGCCAAAGGAACCTGGATCAAAGTAAAATTATTAATACAACCCCTGAGAAAGATTTAAATGACATCAACCTCATGACTCTTCCTGAATAGGAGTTCAAAATAAAAATCATTAAAATGCTCATGGAGGTATGGAAAGATGTTCAAGAACTCAGGAATGAATTCTGGTCGGAGATCCAATCATTGAAGAGCAAAATGGAGGGTATTCAAAGCAGATTAGATACGGTGTAGTAGATGATAAATGAAATAGAAACTATACAAGAGGAAAACAAAGAAGCTGAGGCACAGAGAGAAAAAAGGGTCTCTAAGAATGAAAGAATATTAAGAGCATTGTGTGACCAATCCAAACAGAGCAATATTCGCATTATAGGGGTACCAGAGGAAGAAGAGAGAGAAAAAGGGATAGAAAGCATCTCTGAGGAAGTAACTGCTGAAAACTTGCCCAATCTGGGGAAGGAGATAGTCTCTCAGGCCACGGAGATGCACAGATCTCCCAACACAAGGGACTCAAGGAAGACAACACCAAAACATATAGTAATTAAAATGGCAAAGATCAAGGATAAGGACAGACTATTAAAAGCAGCCAGAGAGAGAAATAAGATCACATAAAAAGGAAAGCCCATCAGGCAATCTTCAGACTTCTCAACAGAAACCTTGCAGGCCAGAAGGGAGTGGCATGATGCATTTAATGCAATGAAGCAGAAGGGCCTTGAACCAAGAATAGTTTATCCAGCAAGATTATCATTTAAATTTGAAGGAGGGATTAAACAATTCCCAGATAAGCAAAAGCTGAGAGAATTTACCTCCCACAAACCATCTCTACAGTGTATTTTGGAGGGACTGCCATAGATGGAAGTGTTCCTAAGGTTTAATAGCTGTCACCAGAGATAATAAAACCACAGTAAAGAAAGTAGAACAGCTAATTACTAAACAAATGCAAAATTAAATGAACTATCCCCAAAATCAATCAAGGGATAGAAAAAGAGTACAGAATATGATACCTAATATATAAAGAATGGAGGAGGAAGAAAAAGGAGGAGAAAATAAAAAGAACCTTCACATTGTTTTTGTAATAGCATATTAAGTGAGTTAAGTTAGACTCTAAGATAGTAAGGAAGTTAACCTTGATCCTTTGGTAACCATGAATCTAAAGCCTGCAATGCCAATAAGTACATACCTATCCATAATCACCTTAAATGTAAATGGACTGAATGCACCAATCAAAAGACGTGGAGTCACTGAATGGATAAAAAAAAAGATGCATCCATATGCTGCCTACAAGACACTCACTTTAAACCCAAAGACATACACAGACTAAAAGTGAAGGGATGGAAAAAGACATTTCATACAACAGATGGGGAGAAAAAAGCAGGAGTTGCACTACTTTTATCAGACAAAATAAGACTCCAAAACACAGAAAGTCGCAAGAGACAAAGAAGGACATTACATAATGATAAAAGAGTCGATCCATCAGAAGATATAACCATTATAAATATCTATGTGCCCAACACAAGAGCACCTACATATGTGAAACAAATACTAACAGAATTAAAAGGGGATAATAGAATGCAATGCATTTATTACAGGAGACTTCAAAACACCACTCACTTGAAGGACAGATCAACCAGACAGAAAATAAGTAAGGAGACAGAGGCACTCAATAACACATTAGAACAGATGGACCTAACAGACATCTACAGAACTCTACACCCAAAAGCAGCAGAATACACAACCTTCTGAAGCGCACATGGAACATTTTCAAGAATAGATCATACTAGGCCACAAAAAGAGCCTCAGTAAATTCAAAAAGATTGAAATTGTACCAACCAGTTTCTCAGACCACAAAGGTATGAAACTAGAAATAAATTATGCAAAGAAAATGAAAAATCCCACAAACACATGGAGGCTTCACAGCATGCTCCTAAATAACCAATGGATCAATGACCAAATAAAAACAGAGATCAAGCAATATATGGAGACAAATGACAACAATAATTCAACACTGCAAAATCTGTGGGACGCAGCGAAGCCTGTGCTAAGAGGAAAGTACATTGCAATACAGGCCCACCTCAGGAAAGAACAAACCCATATGAGCAGTCTAAACTCACAATTAATGAAACTAGAAAAAGAAGAACAAATGAGGCCCAAAGTCACCAGAAGGAGGGACATAATAAAGATTAAAGCAGAAATAAACTAAATTGAGAAGAATAAAACAATAGAAAGAATCGATGAAAGCAGGAGCTGGTTCTTTGAGAAAATAAACAAAATAGATAAACCCCCAGCCAGACTTATCAAGAAAAAAAGAGAGTCTACACACATAAACAGAAGCAGAAATGAAAAAGGAAAAAATCACTATGGACACCACAGAAATACAAACAATTATTAGCAAATACTATGAAAAATTATATGCTAACAAACTGGATAACCTAGAAGAAATGGACAACTTTCTAGAAAAACAAAATCTTCCAAGGCTGACCCAGGAAGAAACATAAAATCTGAATAGACCAATTACCAGCAAAGAAATTGAATTGGTAATCAAAAAACTACCCAAGAACAAAACTACTGGACCAGATGGTTACACTGCTTAATTTTATCAAATATTTAGTCAAGACCTAATACCCATCCTCCTTAACGTTTTCCAAAAATTAGAAGAGGGAATAATCCTAAACTCATTCTATGAGACCAACATCACTCTAATGCCAAAACCAGGCAAAGACACCACAAAAAAGAAAACTACAGACCAATATCCATGATGAACATAGATGCAAAAATACTCAACAAAATATTAGCAAACCAAATTCAAAAATACATCAAAAAGATCATCCATCATGCTCAAGAGGGCTTCATCCCAGGGATGCAAGGATGGTACAACATTCGAAAATCCATCAACATCATCCACCACATCAACAAAAAGAAGGACAAAAACCACATGATGATCTCCATAGATGCTGAAAAAGTATTTGACAAAATTCAGCACCCATTCATGATTAAAACTCTCAACAAAATGGGTATAGAGGGCAAGTACCTAAACATCATAAAGGCCATATATGACAAACCCGCAGCCAACATTATACGTAACAGCGAGAAGCTGAAAACTTTTCCTTTAAGATTGGGAACAAGACAAGGATGCCCACTCTCCCCACTTTTATTCAACATAGTTATGGAGGTCCTAGTCATGGCAATCAGACAATACAAAGAAATAAAAAGCATCCAGATTGGCAAGGAAAAAGCCAAACTGCCCCTGTTTGCCAATGGTATGATATTGTACATAAAAATCCCTGAAGAATCCACTCCAAAACTACTAGATCTAATATCTGAATTCACCAAATTTGCAGGATACAAAATTAATACACAGAAATCTGTTTCACTCCTATGCACTAATGGTGAACTAGCAGAAAGAGAAATCAGGAAAACAATTCCATTCACAATTGCATCAAAAAGAATAAAACACGTAGGAATACATCTAACCAAGGATGTGAAAGACCTATACCCTGAAAACTACAAGACGCTCTTAAGAGAAATTAAAGAGGACACAAATAAATGGAAATTAATCCCATGCTCTTGGCTAGGAAGAATTAATATTGTCAAAATGGTCATCCTGCCTAAAGCAATCTACAGATTCAATGCAATCCCTATCAAAATACCTATAGCATTCTTTAATGAACTAGAGCAAATAGTTCTAAAATTCATATGGAACCACAAAACACCCTGAATAGCCAAAGCAATCCTAAGAAGGAAGAATAAAGTGGGGGGTGGGGGGGGGGGCTTCCTGACTTCAAGTTCTGCTACAAAGCCACAGTAATCAAGACAATTTGGTCCTGGCACAAGAACAGACCCACAGACCAGTGGAACAGAATAGAAAATCCAAACATTAACCCAAACATATACAGTCAATTAATATACAATAAAGGAGCCAAGAATGTACAATGGGGAAATGACAGCCTCTTCAACAGCTGGTGTTGGCAAAACTGGACAGCTACATGTAAGAGAATGAAACTGGATTACTGTCTAACCCCATACACAAAAGTAAACTCAAAATGGATCAAAGACCTGAATGTAAGTCATGAAACCATAAAACTCTTAGAAAGAAACATAGGCATAAAACTCTTGGACATAAACATGAGCAACTTCTTCATGAACATATCTCCCCGGGCAAGGGAAACAAAAGCAAAAATGAACAAGTGGGACTATATCAAGCTGAAAACCTTCTGTACAGCAAAGGACACCATCAGTAGAACAAAAAAAAATCCTACAGTATGGGAGAATATATTCAAAAATGACATATCCGATAAGGGGTTGACATCCAAAATATATAAAGAGCTCATGCACCTCAACAAACAAAAAGCAAATAATCCAATTAAAAAATGGGCAGAGGATCTGAACAGACACTTCTCCAAAGAAGAAATTCAGATGGCCAACAGGCACATGAAAAGATGCTCCACATCGCTAATTATCAGAGAAATGCAAATTAAAACCACAATGAGATATCACCTCACACCAGTTAGGATGGCCAACATCCAAAAGACAAAGAGCAACAAATGTTGGCAAGGATGGGGAGAAAAGGGAACCCTCCTACACTGCTGGTGGGAATGCAAATTAGTTCAACCATTGTGGAAAGCAGTATGGAGGTTCCTCAAAAACTCAAAATAGAAATACCATTTGACCCAGTATTCCACTCCTAGGGAATTTACCCTAAGAATGCAGCAGCGCAGTTTCAAAAAGACATATGCACCCCTATGTTTATCACAGCACTATTTACAATAGCCAAGAAATGGAAGCAACCTAAGTGTCCATCAGTAGATGAATGGATAAAGAAGAGGTGGTACATATACACAATGGAATACTACTCAGCCATAAGAAAGAAACAAATCCTACCATTTGCAACAACATGGATGGACCTAGAGGGTATTATGGTCAGTGAAATAAGCCAGGCAGAGAAAGACAAGTGCCAAATGATTTCCCTCATTTGTGGAGTATAAAAATGCAGCAAAATTGAAGGAACAAAATAGCAGCAGACTAAGTGACTCCAAGAAGGAACTAGTGGTTACCAAAGGGGAGGGGTGTGGGAGGTTTAGTGGGGAGGGTGGAAGAAGGGGTTTGAAGGGTATTATGTTTAGTACACATGGTGTGGGGGATCACGGGGAAAACAGTGTAGCACATAGAAGGCAAACAGTGAATCTGTGGCATCTTACTACACTGATGGACAGTGGCTGCATTGGGGTATGGGTGGAGACTTGATAATATGGGTAAATGTAGTCACCACATTGTCTTTTCATGTGAAACTTTCATAAGAGTGTATATCAATAATACCTTAAGAAAAAATTAAATAATAAAAAGAATTATTTCAAGAAAATGGGCTATAGATGGAAAGGTACATAGGGCAGATACAGGAAATTGTGGATCAAGGGAGATTTTGTGGAATTTAACGGGGAAAATTGAACCTGTTTAAAACCTGGTGGGAAGAGTCCTACTTCTGATATGGAGGAATCAGCTTCCAACTGGCCAATCCTCCCACAGATAAAATCTATACACTGGGAAACATATACAAACAAGTAAACAAACAAAAATCCAACTACCTGAGGGCTCTGGAAAGTGAACCCGAGTAGGTAGATTTTGGAGAGGATTCAGCATATGAAAGAAGCAATTAGTATGTGATGAATTTCCACTTTTTGTAGATTTTACCTCCATCCCCCACAAAGCACAGCATAGGGTGGCTGACACTACAATAGAAAACCCTGCCTTTCTGGCAGAGGAGGAAGGGAATAGAGCTCAGAGCAACCGAGCTGCTGAAAGGGATAAATCCTGGAAAAAAGAAAGGAGAGAGCCAGAGAAGAGGAACCCATAATTCTCTATATAACCCATGCCCAAGTCTCTATTCGTGCCTAACCACACGTGGGCAGGGAATCCCTGCTTCAGAGAAAGGCATCAGACAGACCTGAGCAATTGCTTGCTGCAGGTAAGACAGGGTTTGTATTTTGAGTATAACCAGAAATATGGCCTGCTGAAAGAAAAATATCAACAGTTCTCTGGGGGATAAAATAGAATCCAGAGTCTCCTCAACAAAACCTTCAAAATATTCAGGATATGATCCAAAATTATTCAACATACAAAGAACCAGGAAACTGTGACCAACTCCAAAAGGAAAAAACAAGCAACAGAGGCCAATCCCAAGAAAATTCCGATGTTGGAATTATTGACAAGGGTTTTAAAGTAGCTATTGTAACTATGTTCATGTATAAAAAAAACACATTTATAAGAAATGAACAGATAGGAAACAACAGCAGAAACCTAGAAAATAGAATCAAATGAAAAAAGCAAATGGAAATTTTAGAACTAAATATCAGGAATAAAAAAAAATCACTGCATGGACTTAATGAAGATCTCATGGGAAAGAGAAAATGAACTTGAAGATAAATTAATAGAAAGTAACCAGTCTGGAGGACTTCCGGGAAGATGGCGGTGTGAGCAGGGCGGCAGAAATCTCCTCCCAACACTATTTATCTACGAAAACACAGCAAATACATCTATTCCTAAAAGAGAAATGAGAATACACAGGAAAGCACACAGCGTGCAGCTACACACGAGAGGACTCGGCACCGCAAGAGGCGGGTAAGATACAGAGCCGCGACCCGGCGGGACCCGAGCCCTCCCCCACCCCAGCGCACCGGCGGGAGGAAAGGATTCAGAGCCGGGAGGGAGTGGAAGTGCACCCCGCGAAGTAGCCAGCCCCAGTGATCCACGCGGGGAGCGCTGACCCACATTGCGCAGTGCAGCGGAGATTGGAGAGACAGAGGGGCAGGATCTGAGCGGGGAACGCGCCAGGGTGCTTGCAGCCGGCTCCCGGGAAGGAAAAAAAAAAGTGCGCGCTTTCTTCAGCGGTCTTAAAGAGACAGGAGCCCAGCGGAGGAGCCGGATCGCCCCAGCACACTCAGCCCAGCAGGCTGCGAGTCCTGGGGAGTTTCAGATGCCTTAGCTGGTGACTGAGGAAGCGTAGCCATACTTACACTTCTCACTGAGATCAACAGCCTCCTAGTCGTTCCCACCCTTGCCAGAGCGATAAAGGGCCCTGCGGAGCGGCGCAGTCACAGCTGTGGAATAGTGGGGCAATAGCGCCACCTACAGCATTCCCACAGAATCTATGTCCAGTGGGCATTTTTGTTTTGGTTTTTTGTTTTTGTTTTTCTTTTTTTCTGTTCTTTCTTTTTTTCTTTCTTTCTTCTTTTTTTTCTTTTCTTTTTAAAGTCTTAAAGAGCCCAGCTGACATACGTGGCAACTATCAGTGACCAATTCTATAGCCATGAAAAGACAGAGGAATATGTTTCAGACCAAAATCAACCAGACAACCCCAGAGAGGGAGTCTGAAGGGATGGAAATGCACAGTCTTCCTGAAAAAGAATTCAGAATAAAAGTCATAACCATGCTGATGGACCTACAGAGAAATGTGCAAGAGCTGAGGGAGGAAGTGAGGGAACTGAGGAAAGACAATGCAGAAATCAGACAAGCGATCGACAGGCTTAACAGCAGAATGGATGAGATGCAAGACACTATTAATGGAATAGAAAACAGAGAACAGGAGTACAGAGCAGCTGAGGCAGAGAGAGATAAAAAGATTTCTAGGAATGAAAGAATATTAAGAGAACTGTGTGACCAATCCAAACGGAACAATATTCGCATTATAGGAGTACCAGAGGAAGAAGAGAGAGAAAAAGGGATAGAAAGTGTCTTTGAAGAAATAATTGCTGAAAACTTTCCCTCACTGGGGAAGGAAGTAGTCTCGCAGTCCACCGAAGCTCATAGATCTCCCAACACAAGGGACCCAAGGAAGACAACACCAAGACACATAATAATTAAGATGGCAAAGATCAAAGATAAAGACAGGGTATTAAAGGCAGCTAGAGAGAGAAAAAAGATCACCTACAAAGGAAAACCCATCAGACTATCATCAGACTTCTCAACAGAAACCTTACAGGCCAGAAGAGAATGGCATGATATATTTAACGTTATGAAACAGAAGGGCCTCGAACCAAGAATATTGTATCCAGCACGATTATCCTTTAAATATGATGGAGGGATTAAACAATTTCCAGACAAACGAAAGTTGAGAGAGTTTGCCTCTCATAAACCACCACTACAGGATATCTTAAATGGACTGCTCTAGATGGAAGTACACCTAAGGCTAAAAAGATGTCACCAGAGAAAATAAAATCATAGCAAAGAAAGCAGACCATCCAAATACTAACTAAAGGCAAAGAATAAAACACCTATTATAGAAAGAATGGAGGAGGAGGAATAAGAAGGGAGAGAAAGAAAGAAACATCAGACTGTGTTTACAATAACTTAACAAGAAAGTTAAGTTAGATTGTTAGATAGTAAAGAAGCAACCCTTGAACCCTTGGTAACCACGAATCTAAAGCCAGCAATGGCAATAAGTACATACCTATCAATAATCACCCTAAATGTAAATGGACTGAATGCACCAATCAAAAGACACAGAGTAACAGAATGGATAAAAAAGCAAGACCCATCTATATGCTGCCTACAAGAAACTCACCTCAAATCCAAAGATATACACAGACTAAAAGTGAAGGGATGGAAAAAGATATTTCATGCAAACAACAAAGAGAAAAAAGCAGGTGTTGCAGTACTTGTATCAGACAAAATAGACTTCAAAACGAAGAAAGTAGCAAAAGATAAAGAAGGACATTACATAATGATAAAGGGGTCAGTCCAACAAGAAGATATAACCATTATAAATATATATGCACCCAACACAGGAGCGCCAGCATATGTGAGACAAATACTAACAGAATTAAAGGAGGAAATAGACAGCAATGCATTCATCTTAGGAGACTTCAACACACCACTCACTCCAGAGGACAGATCAACCAGACAGAAAATAAGTAAAGACACAGAGGCACTGAACAACACACTAGAACAGATGGACCTAACAGACATCTACAGAACTCTACACCCAAAAGCAACAGGATACACATTCTTCTCAAGTGCACATGGAACATTTTCCAGAATAGACCACATACTAGGCCACAAAAAGAACCTCAGTAATTTCAAAAATATTGAAATCCTACCAACCAACTTCTCAGATCACCAAGGTATAAAACTAGAAATAAATTTTAGAAAGAAATCAAAAAGGCTCACAAATACATGGAGACTTAACAACATTCTCCTAATTAATCAATGGTTAATGACCAAATCAAACAGAAATCAAAGAATATATGGAGACTAATGACAACAACAACACAAAGCCACAACTTCTGTGGGACGCAGCAAAGGCAGTTCTAAGAGGAAAGTATATTGCAATCCAGGCCTATTTAAAGAAGGAAGAACATTCCCAAATGAATAGTCTAAAGACACAATTACTGAAATTGGAAAAAGAAGAACAAATGAGGCCCAAAGTCACCAGAAGGAGGGACATAATAAAGATTAGAGAAGAAATAAATAAAATTGAGAAGAATAAAACAATAGAAAAAATCAATAAAACCAAGAGCTGGTTCTTTGAAAAAATAAACAAAATAGATAAACCCCTAGCCAGACTCATTAAGAGAAAAAGAGAATCTACACACATAAACACAATCAGAAATGAGAAAGGAAAAATCACGACGGACCCCACAGAAATACAAAGAATCATAAGAGAATATTATGAGAATCTATATGCTAACAAGCTGGAAAACATAGAAGAAATGGACAACTTCTTAGAAAAATACAACCTTCCAAGACTGACCAAGCAAGAAACAGAAAAACTAAACAGACCAATCACCAGTGACGAAATCGAATTGGTAATCAAAAAACTACCCAAGAACAAAACCCCTGGGCCTGATGGATTCACCTCTGAATTCTACCAGACATATAGAGAAGAAATAACACCGATTCTCCTTAAAGTTTTCCAAAAAATAGAAGAGGAGGGAATACTTCCAAACTCATTCTATGAAGCCAGCATCACTCTAATACCAAAACCGGGCAAAGACCTCACCAAAAAAGAAAATTACAGACCAATATCCCTGATGAACGTAGATGCAAAAATACTCAACAAAATATTAGCAAACCGAATTCAAAAATACATCAAGAGGATCATACACCATGATCAAGTGGGATTCATCCCAGGGATGCAAGGATGGTACAACATTCGAAAATCCATCAACATCATCCACCACATCAACAAAAAGAAGAACAAAAACCACATGATCATCTCCATAGATGCTGAAAAAGCATTTGACAAAATTCAGCATCCATTCCTGATTAAAACTCTCAACAAAATGGGTATAGACGGCAAATACCTCAACATCATAAAGGCCATATATGACAAACCCACAGCTAACATCATACTTAATGGCGAGACGCTGAAAGCTTTTCATCTGAGATCGGGAACAAGACAGGGATGCCCACTCTCTCCACTGTTATTCAACATAGTACTGGAGGTCCTAGCCATGGCAATCAGACAAAACAAAGACATACAAGGCATCCAGATTGGTAAAGAAGAAGTCAAATTGTCACTATTTGCAGATGACATGATACTGTACATAAAAAACCCTAAAGACTCCATTCCAAAACTACTAGAACTAATATCTGAATTCAGCAAAGTTGCAGGATACAAAATTAACACACAGAAATCTGTTGCTTTCCTATACACTAATGATGAACTAACAGAAAGAGAAATCAGAAAAACAATTCCATTCACAATTGCATCAAAAAGAATAAAATACCTAGGAATAAACCTAACGAAGGAAGTGAAAGACCTGTACTCTGAAAACTACAAGACACTCCTAAGAGAAATTAAAGAGGACACTAACAAATGGAAATGCATCCCATGCTCTTGGCTAGGAAGAATAAATATTGTCAAAATGGCTATACTACCTAAAGCAATCTACAGATTCAATGCAATCCCTATCAAACTACCAACAGCTTTCTTCAATGAACTGGAACAAATAATTCTAAAATTCATATGGAACCACAAAGGACCCCGAATAGCCAAAGCAATCCTGAGAAGGAGGAATAAAACAGGGGGAATTACACTCCCTGACTTCAAGCTCTACTACAAAGCCACAGTAATCAAGACAATTTGGTATTGGCACAAAAACAGACCCAGAGACCAGTGGAACAGAATAGAAAATCCAAACATTAACCCAAACATATACAGTCAATTAATATTTGATAAAAGTGCCTTGGATATACAATGGGGAGATGACAGCCTCTTCAGCAGCTGGTGTTGGAAAAACTGGACAGCTACATGTAAGAGAATGAAACTGGACTACTGTCTAGCCCCATACACAAAGGTAAACTCAACGTGGTTCAAAGACCTGAATGTAAGTCATGAAACCATAAAACTCTTAGAAAAAAACATAGGCAAAAATCTCTTGGACATAAACATGAGCAACTTCTTCATGAACATATCTCCCCGGGCAAGGGAAACAAAAGCAAAAATGAACAAGTGGGACTATATCAAGCTGAAAAGCTTCTGTACAGCAAAGGACACCATCAGTAGAACAAAAAGACATCCTACAGTATGGGAGAATATATTCATAAAAAACGTATCTGATAAAGGGTTGACATCCAAAATATATAAAGAACTCATGCACCTTAACAAACAGAAAGCAAATAATCCAATTAAGAAATGGGCAGAGGACATGAATAGACACTTCTCCAAAGAAGAAATTCAGATGGCCAACAGGCACGTGAAAAGATGCTCCACATCGCTAATCATCAGAGAAATGCAGATTAAAACCACAATGAGATATCACCTCACACCAGTGAGGATGGCCAACATCCAAAACACAAACAACAACAAATGTTGGCGAGGATGTGGAGAAAAGGGAACCCTCCTACACTGCTGGTGGGACTGCAAATTAGTTCAACCATTGTGGAAAGCAGTATGGAGGTTCCTCAAAAAACTCAAAATAGAAATACCATTTGACCCAGGAATTCCACTCCTAGGAATTTACCCTAAGAATGCAGCAGCCCAATTTGACAAGGACAGATGCACCCCTATGTTTATTGCAGCACTATTTACAATAGCCAAGAAATGGAAGCAACCTAAGTGTCCATCAGTAGATGAATGGATAAAGAAGATGTGGTACATATACACAGTGGAATATTATTCGGCCATAAGAAGAAAACAAATCCTACCATTTGTAACAACATGGATGGAGCTAGAGGGTATTATGCTCAGTGAAATAAGCCAAGCCAAAAAAGACAAGTATCAAATGATTTCACTCATATATGGAGTATAAGAATAAAGAAAAAATACTGAAGGAACAAAACAGCAGCAGACTCACAGAAACCAAGAACGGACTAATAGTTACCAAAGGGAAAGGGACTGGGGAAAATGGGCGGGAAGGGAGGGATAAGAGGGAAATAGGGGCATTACGATTAGCAGATATAATGTTGGGGGGGCACGGGGAGGGCAGTACAACTCAGAGAAGACAAGTAGGGATTCTATAGCATCTCATTACGCTGATGGACAGTGACTGTAATGGGGTTGGTGGGGGGGACCTGATGAAGGGGTAGTTTAATAATCGTAATATTGCACATGTGATTGTAGATTAATGATAATAAAATAAATTACATTAAAAAAAAGAAAGTAACCAGTCTGAAAGTAAGAGAGAAGAAAGATTGGAAATTAAAAAATAACACAGAGACCTGTGGAACATGTCTAACATATGGGTGACTGGCACCCCAGAAGGAGAAGAAAGAGAGTGGGACAGAAAAATAAATATTTAAAACCTTATAGGAGGATCCATTCAGGAGGCAGAGACTGAATATACAGGAAAGAGACCACAAATGCTAGAAGTTTCTATAGAAGGAAGGAAGGGATGAAATCCAAAGTGTAAACGTAGAGATTTGGCCAAGGCAGAAAAGACGGCTGCACTTGCATTGCAACCGGGGGAAAGAGGCTAGGATGGGACCACACAGGGGGCTTGACGTCCTAGAGGGGGATTTTCATTTGATGGCTTCTATTTTCCCTGTTAAAGAGAGGAACTGAGAGAAATAAGTCAGACAGAGAAACAGAAATATCAGATGATTTCACTTACATTGGAATCTAAAAAACAAAACAAATACACAAACAAACTGAAATAGACTCATAAACACCGAGAACAGACCGCTGTTGCTACCGGGGAGCGGACAGGGGTGAAGCAGGTGAAGGGGCAGCGATTAGTGAGTATGTTTGATGCCTTGATCTGGGCGATGGTGATCTGAGTATATACACATGTCAAAATCCATCAAGCTATACACTAAGATTTGTGCATTTTATTGTATGTACCTCAATATAAAAAATTTTTAATTAAAATGTCAAAAAATAAATTTAAGAAAAAGAGAGAGCAACTGAAAGACAGAAAACAGCAGAAGACAGAGGGTCATCTGCAGCATGTGCCAGTACAGTGAAGGGCCCCAGGCTCGGGATACTCACCATGGGACAGCCAGTCCACCACAGACATGTATTATGTAAAACCAATCGGCCCTGGTGTGTGACTTCCCCAGAGGCTGGTGAAGTGCAAGCATGGTGATTGAATAGCTGGAACCATGCACAGCTGGGATTTTACTGGATGGGTGTGACAACCGACAAGGATCATGTTTGAGGCATAGACAAGGACTCTAAGCTTGATAAGGAGAGAAGAAAAGCAGTGAGGGGGCTGGCGACCTGGGGATGGTTAGATCAACAGAGCAGGACTGCTGCGGGATAGCCGCCACGGGAGTAGCCGAACAGCCAGCTGAGAGGGAAGGACGCAGGCGCCAGAGAGGAGCAGCGGACTCGATTCTGGAGTTCCCGGTGATGCCAAAGCCCCAGTTGCAACCACGGAAGTGGGTGGCTTAGAGAGAGGAGAGATGGTCTTCAGAGAGAAGGGAGTCAGCAAACTGAAGGTCCAGGTGATCTCTTGAATTTCACCCAAACCAACACTGAATTTACCTACCAGGAGAGGAGGATGAGACAGATGCTGAAATCTTTGAAGAATGAGGGACCAGGGGTCAGTAAACGGCAGAGGCTCTCGGGAGGAGAGAGGATGGCAGAGCCATACAGCTGAGACTCAGAAGACTGGTCTAAGGGAGTGGGAGTAAGGAAGACCACCCCTGCCTGCCAGCTTTTATGCTGAGTGTGGAAGAACATAGCCAGGTAATGCGTCATGGGGGCTAAAGAAGCAATTTCTGCAGGCCTATTACTTCCTTATTACCACACAACAGACTACCACAGATTTGGCAGCTTAAAACCACACCCATTTACTGCCTCAGTTTCTGTGAACCAGTCCCTGCATGGCTTGGTTGGGTCTCCTGTTCAGTATCTCACAAGGCTGCCATTGGGTGTTGGCCAGATTGCCACCTGGAGGCTTAACTGGGGAAGAACCCACGTCCGCACCCACTCAGTTGTTCGTTGTCAGAATTCATCTCCTTGCAGTGTATGGCTGAAGGCCCTGGCTTTGCTAGATGTCTGCTGGAGGCGGTCCTCACCTCTCAGAGGCTGCCCTCAGTGCTTACCCATTTGGGGTTTCCCAACATGGCCACTTATCTCAGCAAGCCAGCAAAGAGAGTCTCCTAGAAAGAGTCAATCAGCAAGACAAAGTCTCACATAGCATAACTTAATCACAGTGTGACATCGGCCCCCTCTGCCACACCCTGTCCACTAGAAGCACAGCTACATGCTCACACAAGGGGAGGGCATCACCGGAGGTGTGAACACCAGAATCAGGGATCATGCCTGTCCTTAGGGTCTGTCCTCCACAGAAGGGGAGGGGACACGGGGCGCTTGCCGGACACAATGGCACAGCCTGGTGGATGGAGGTGGAGGCGAGGGGGTGAGAGCTGTCAGGACAAGGAAATTCTGAGCACCTAAGAGTGAGGGTTTGGCAGAGGATGGATGGGGTGGCAGCAAGAGGGGCTTCGACTTTGGGTGCAAGCTGATAGAAATTGCGTTCTCTCCCTTTATCACATGTTCTGTGGAAAAGAGATCTGCTTACTTACAGAAATACGTGTCTCAAATAGGTTAAATTTGCTATATATATGTTGATTCAATTTCCTCCAAAAGCCTGGCCTCTTTAAAGAGCAGATAGCTGAAACACATCCACCCAGACAGCCTGAAGGAGTCTGAAGATAGCAGGGGAAGCAAAGTGACAACCGCATTTCCAGCATGAAAGGCAGAGGAGAGCCAGAAGCAAAGACTGCTCCAGGAGAAAGAAGAGAGCTGAAGGGGACACTCGGAAATTGGAATCAAGCCCAGGCAATTCAGTAGAGTTGGATGAAATGAAATTGTGTGATTGTGGATAAAATGACCAGAGGATGATGGTCGATAAGATACACAAGGATCATAAAAGTAACAAGGGACATGTTTGCAGCCCTGGCCAGGGCGTCTGAGATCTAAGTCACTATACTTCCATTTATGACATAGTGAAGTTCATTAATATGATATTAAAATAATGTATATATAGCGTGACATTTTAAAGTTGTTTTAAAAAAAGCATCTGGTAGCTGAAAAACTGGTAGTTAAAGGTGGAGGAATAAGATGAAAGGTGTTATAGTAGAAAATCTATTTCTAAAGGACTTAGTAGGGTTGGCATTAAATAGGACACATCAATGTGAATTCATTTACAGGCTCTCTTGCTAAAGTGGGCTAGAAGTGGAAACTCCTCCTCGCCTCAGGTTCTCATGTGGATAATCTGGCTCACACCAGGAGTGCCTGTATGTCGGCCCATAATAACATTTGCCACTTAAGGAAACCAGGGCTCCTTGGAGAGTAGCTGACTCCCTACCTTGGTGCAAGAAAAATCAAAGCAGGCCTAAGTCGCTCTATGATGCCAGAAGCATGCTAGTTTCAAAAGATGTGCGAGGTGGTGTTTAAAAGGAGAAGAGATGCAGTAAAAAAAGGCAACGCTGTGATAATCTGAGTATCAGAAAGGTAACAAAAATCGTGTGAAAAGCCTGAGTCCATAATGATAATGAATATGAGTTATACTAAAGAAAGGTACACATGAGGTCCTGAAAATGTCAACGATTCAAGGTGCATACCATAGCCAAGGTTTGGATAGTACTGGAGCTGTGAATTTCTTGTCCTTATATCAGGCAGTGCAATTTAAGGGACACCAGGGATGAAAAATGCGCTAGGTTGTATTTTTTTTATTAAGGTATTATTGATATACACTCTTATGAAGGTTTCACATGAAAAAACAATGTGGTTACTACATTTACCCATATTATCAAGTCCCCACCCATACCCCAATGCAGTCACTGTCCATCAGTGTAGCAAGATGCCACAGATTCACTGTTTGCCTTCTCTGTGCTGCACTGTTTTCCCCGTGATCCCCCACACCATGGGTACTGAACAAAATACCCCTCAATCCCCTTCTCCCACCCTCCCCACCCGCCCTCCCACACCCCTCACCATTGGTAACCATAGTACCTTCTCAGACTCTGTGAATCTGCTGCTATTTTGTTCCTTCAATTTTGCTGCATTGTTATACTCCACAAATGAGGGAAATCATTTGGCACTTGTCTTTCTCCGCCTGGCTTATTTCACTGAGCATAATATCCTCCAGCTCCATCCATGTTGTTACAAATGGCAGGATTTGTTTCTTTCTTATGGCTGAATAGTGTTCCTTTGTGTATATGTACCACATCTTCTTTATCCATTCATCTACTGATGGACACTCAGATTGCTTCCATATCTTGGCTATTGTAAAAAGTGCTGCAATAAACATAGGGGTGCATATGTCTTTTTGAATCTGAGAAGTTGTATTCTTTGGGTAAATTCCAAGGAGTGGGATTCCTAGGTCAAATGGTATTTCTATTTTTAGTTTGAGGAACCTCCATATTGCTTTCCACAATGGTTGAACTAGCTTACATTCCCACCAGCAGTGTAGGAGGGTTCCCCTTTCTCCACATCCTCGCCAGCATTTGTTGTTCTTAGCCTTTTCAATGCTGGCCATCCTTACTGGTGTGAGGTGATATCTCATTGTGATTTTAATCTGCATTTCCCTGATGATTAGAGATATGGAGCATCTTTTCATGTGTCTGTTGGCCATCTGAATTTCTTCTTTGGAGAACTGTCTTTTCATATCCTCTGCCCATTTTTTAATTGGGTTATTTGTTTTTTGGGTGTTGAGGCGTGTAAGTACTTTATATATTTTGGATGTTAACCCCTTGTCGGATATGTCATTTGCAAATATACATCCCATACTGTAGGATGCCTTTTTGTTCTGTTCATGGTGTCCTTTGCTGTACAGAAACTTTTTAGTTTGATGTAGTCCCATGAGTTCATTTTTGTTTTTGTTTCCCTTGCTCAAGGAGATGCATTCAGAAAGAAGTTGCTCATGCTTATAGTCAGGAGATATTTGCCTATGCTGTCCTCTAAGAGTTTTATGGTTTCATTACTTACATTCAGGTCTGTGATCCATTTTGAGTTTACTTTTGTGTATGGGGTTAAACAATAATCCAGTTCATTCTCTTGCATGTACCTGTCCAGTTTTGCCAACAGCAGCTGTTGAAGAGGCTGTCATTTCCCTATTGTATGTCCATCGCTCCTTTATCATATATTAATTGACCATATATGATTGGGTTTATATCAGGGCTCTCTAGTCTGTTCCATTGGTCTATGGGTATGTTCTTGTGCCAGTACCAAATTGTCTTGAGTACTGTGGCTTTGTAGTAGAGTTTGAAGTTGGGGAGCATAATTCCCCCAGCTTTATTCTTCCTTCTCAGGATTGCTTTGGCTATTCAGGGTCTTTTGTGGTTCCATATGAATTTTAGAACGATTTTCTCTAGTTTGTTGAAGAATGCTGTTGGTATTTTGATAGGAATTGCATTGAATCTGTAGATTGCTTTAGGCAGGATAGCCATTTTGACAATATTAATTCTTCCCATCCATGAGCTCGGGATGTGTTTCCATTTATTGGTATCTTTTTAATATCTTTCATGAGTGGCTTGTAGTTTTCAAAGAATAAGTCTTTCACTTCCTTGGTTAGGTTTATTCCTAGGTATTTTATTCTTTTTGATGCGACTTTAAATGGAATTGTTTTCCTGATTTCTCTCTCTCTGCTAGTTCATTGTTAGTGTATAGGAATGCCACAGATTTCTCTGTATTAATTTTTTATCCTGCAACTTTGCTGAATTCAGATATTAAATCTAGTAGTTTTGGGGTGGATTCTTTAGGATTTTTTATGTATAATATCATGTAATCTGCAAACAGGGACAGTTTAACTTCTTCATTGCCAATCTGGATGCCTTTTATCTCTTTGTGTTGTCTGATTGCCATGGCTAGGACCTCCAGTACTATGTTGAATAGAAGTGGGGAGAGTGGGCATCCCTGTCTTCTTCCCGATCTTAAAGGAAAAGCTTTCAGCTACTCGCTGTTAAGTATAATGTTGGCTGTGGGTTTGTCATATATGGCCTTTATTATGTTGAGGTACTTGCCCTCTATAACCATTTTGTTGAGAGTTTTTATTATGAATGGATGTTGAATTTTGTCAAATGCTTTTTCAGCATCTATGGAGATGATCATGTGGTTTTTGTCCTTCTTTTTGTTGATGTGGTGGATGATGTTGATGGATTTTCGAATGTTGTACCATCCTTGCATCCCTGGGATGAAGCCCTCTTGATCATGATGGATGATCTTTTTGATGTATTTTTGAATTTGGTTTGCTAATATTTTGTTGAGTATTTTTGCATCTGTGTTCATCATGGATATTGGTCTGTAGTTTTCCTTTTTGTGGTGTCTTTGCCTGGTTTTGGTATTAGAGTGATGCTGGCCTCACAGAATGAGTTTGGAAGTATTCCCTCTTCTTCTACTCTTTGGAAAATTTTAAGGAGGATGGGTATTAGGTCTTCACTAAATGTTTGATAAAATTCAGGGGTGAAGCCATCTGGTCCAGGAATTTTGTTCTTAGGTAGGTTTTTGATTACCAGTTCAATTTCGTCTCTGGTAATTGGTCTATTAATATTTTCTGCTTCTTTCTGGGTCCACCTTGGAAGGTCGTATTTTTCTAGAAAGTTGTCCATTTCTTCTAGGTTATCCAGTTTGTTAGCATATAATTTTTCATAGTATTTGCTAATAATTGTTTGTATTTCTGTAGTGTCCATAGTGATTTTTCCTTTCTCATTTATGATTCTGTTTATGTGAATAGACTCTCTTTTTTTCTTGATAAGTCTGGCTAAGGGTTTATCTATTTTGTTTATTTTCTCAAAGAACCAGCTCCTGCTTTCATCGATTCTTTGTATTGCTTTATTTTTCTCAAATTTATTTATTTCTGTTTTAATCTTTATTATGTCCCTCTTTCTGCTGACTTCGGGCATCACTTGTTCTTCTTTTTCTAGTTTCATTAATTGTGAGTTTAGACTGCTCATATGGGATTGTTCTTTTTCCTGAGGTAGGCCTGTATTGCAGTATACTTTCCTCTTAACACCGGCTTCACTGGGTCCCACAGATTTTGTGGTGTTGAATTATTGTTGTCGTTTGTCTTCATATATTGCTTATCTCTGTTTTTATTTGGTCATTGATCCATTGGTTATTTAGGAGCATGCTGTGAAGCCTCCATGTGTTTGTGGGATTTTTCATTGTCTTTGCATAATTTATTTCTAGTTTCATACCTTTGTGGTCTGAGAAACTGGATGGTACAATTTCAATCTTATTGAATTTGCTGAGGCTTTTTGTGGCCTAGTATATGATCTATTTTTGAAAATGTTCCATGTGCACTTGAGAAGAATGTGTATTCTGTTGCTTTTGGGTGTAGAGTTCTGTAAATGTCTGCTAGGTCCATCTGTTCTAGTGTGTTGTTCAGTGCCTCTGTCTCCTTACTTATTTCTGTCTGGTTGATCTGTCCTTCAGAGTGAGTGGAGTGTTGAAGTCTCCTAGAATGAATGCATTGCAGTCTATTTCTCCTTTTAATTCTGTTAGTATTTGTTTCACATATGTAGGTGCTCCTGTGTTGGGTGCATAGATATTTATAATGGTTATATCTTCTTGTTGGATTGACCCTTTTATCATTATGTAATGTCCTTCTTTGTCTCTTGTGACTTTCTTTGTTTTGAAGTCTATTTTTTCTGATGTAAGGACTGCAACTCCTGCTTTTTTCTCCCTATTAGTTGCATGAAATATCTTTTTCCATCCCTTCACTTTTAGTGTGTGTATGTCTTTGGGTTTAAAGTGAGTCTCTTGTAGGCAGCATATAGATGGGTCTTGTTTTTTTTATCCATTCACTGACTCTATGTCTTTTGATTGGTGCATTTAGTCCATTTACATTTAGGGTGATTATGGATAGGTATGTACTTATTGGCATTGCAGGCTTAGATTCGTGGTTACCAAAGGTTCAAGATTAACTTCCTTACTATTTAAGAGTCTAACTTAACTCATTTAATATGGTATTACAAACACAATCTAAAAGTTTTTTTTTTCTTTCTCCTTTTTCTTCCTCCTCCATTCTTTATATATTAGGTATCATATTCTGTACTCTTTGTCTATCCCTTGATTGACTTTGGACATGGTCATTTTAATTTTTGGATTTTCTTAGTAATTTGCTGTTCTACTTTCTTTACTGTGGTTTTATTACCTTTGGTGACAGCTATTAAACCTTAGGAACACTTCCATCTACAGCAGTCCCTCCAATACACTGTAGAGATGGTTTATGGGAGGTAAATTCTCTCAGATTTTGCTTATCTGGAAATTGTTTAATCCCTCCTTCAAATTTAAATGATAATCTTGCCAGATAAAGTAATCTTGGTTCAAGGCCCTTCTGCTTCATTGCATTAAATACATCATGCCACTCCTTTATGGCCTGTAAGGTTTCTGTTGAGAAGTCTGATGATAGCCTGATGGGCTTTCCTTTGTATGTGATCTTATTTCTCTCTCTGGCTGCTTTTAATAGTCTGTCCTTATCCTTGATCTTTGCCATTTTAATTACTATGTGTCTTGGTGTTGTCTTCCTTGGGTCCCTTGTGTTGGGAGATCTGTGCACCTCCATGGCCTGAGAGACTATCTCCTTCCCCAGATTGGGGAAGTTTTCAGCAATTACCTCCTCAAAGACACTTTCTATCCCTTTTTATCTCTCTTCTTCTTCTGGTACCCCTATAATGTGAATATTGTTCTGTTTAGATTGGTCACACAGTTTTCTCAATATTCTTTCATCTTTAGAGATCCTTTTTTCTCTCTGTGCCTCAGCCTCTTTGTATTCCTCTTCTCTAGTTTGTATTTCATTTATTATCTCCTCCACCGTATCCAGTCTGCTTTTAATACCATCCATTGGGCTCTTCAATGATTCGATCTCTGACTGGAATTCATTCCTGAGTTCTTGAATATCTTTCCGTACCTCCATGAGCATGTTAATGATTTTTATTTTGAACTCCCTTTCAGGAAGAGTCATGAGGTTGATGTCATTTAAATGTTTCTCAGGAGTGGTATTAATAATTTTACTCTGAATCAGGTTCCTTTGGCATTTCATATTTGTATATGGTGCCCTCTCTAGTGCTGAGAAGCTCTACTCTCTGGAGCTGCTCAGCCCCTGACAAAATGTCGGGGGTTGCATGGGAGTGGTGTTCGTACCTGGGGGGAGGAAAGAGCTGTTTCCTGCTTCCCAGCTGCTATGCCTGTCTCCACTGCCTAAACCAGTGGGCCAAGCACACAGGTATAAGCCTCTATGCTTTGCGTTTGTAGTTGCTGTAGACAGATCTTCCCTCTGGCTGGGCTAATGCCAGGGTAGGGTTTGTCAGTTTGCAAGGCAGGTGGGGCTGGCCGGGAGAAAGGCTCAGTAGGCTGCATATCACAGAGATGGTCCTTGGAGCTGTGTAGCCAGCCAGGGAGCTGGAGCACCTGAAGATCATCTAAGGAAGAAGATTGCTTTTTCCTTCTTAAATATGAGAGTCTATATGGCAAATCTCCCAACCTGCTGGGCCGAGTGCACCCAGACAATTTTATCTACCTGTTCTCTCTTGAGCAGTAAGCTCTGTGCAATCCCTCCCCCTTTAGCAGCCCTCTTGTTAACGGGCTTCTTTGTTAGGAAGTCTCTCAGACCGCCTGCCTTTCTTTTGTCCCAGAGCAGCCAGATTTGGATCCCTGTTTTCCACTAGTGGCTGGAATCTCAGTCTCTCTAGGAATTCTGCCTGTCTTAGCTTTCCAACCACGTAATCACAAGAGTATCATGCAAGCACCATGAAATGTAGGTTTGTGCTCCCAGAGAAGATCTCTGGAGTTAGGTACTCAGCAGTCCCAGGCCTCCACTCCCTCTCTGCTCGGTTTCTCTTCCTCCCGCTGGTGAGCTGGAGTGGGGGAAGGGCCTGGGTCTCGCTGGGCCACAACTTTGGTACGTTACCCTGTTCTGTGAGGTCTGCTCTTTTCTCCAGGTGTATGTAGTCTGGCATAGTCCTCTTTCATGTTGCTCTTTCAGGATTAGTTGTATTAATTATATTTTCGTATTATATGCAGTTTTAGGAGGAAGCCTGTGTCTCACCTCTCACACCACCATCTTTAATCCTGAGGAAGGCCGTATTTTTTTAAACAAATTTTTTTACTGTGGCAGCAGAATTTTACCACAGGAAGCTACTTCCACAGATTATTACCAAGCTGGGTGAAATTATTTCGGAGCCAGAACCCACCCCAGACTCAGCCAACCTCAAGGCAGCTCCTCATGTCTGTTACAGTATGGTAGCTTCAGCATAGGGAGCTCATAACCCTAATCTGTAGTAAAAACACGTCCTAAATCTTCACATTAGTCATTCTCAGTCCATCTGTGAGGCTGATTTTGCTTTGTTTCTTTGAATAGCTGCTTGAAAATAAATATAAAGATGATAATGATTGGAACATATATTAGCACTTTTGTGACAGGTTTAAGGGCATGTTGTGTGTGTGTGTGTATGTGGTAGTAACTGCTATAATCATTGGGGTAATTTGTGTTTTATCTGTATTTATTTTTGTGTGATTTTGAAAAACTTTTATTACATGAAAAAATTTGAAGAACATAAAGTTACTCAATTATTTTAATGTATAATTTTTATCTGCTTTTTAAGGTGTTGGAAAAATATAAAAGCATGTGACATTAGACTTGTGATGTTGATTTAATACTTAGGTGGATTAAATTTATGATTAAGTGCTTAAATAAATCTAAATAGATCTATAAGTTGAGACTTACTGTTTCATGAACAGTATTTAATACTAAGTAAATTCTTAGTGTTAAGTGCTTAGCATCTAAGATTTTGTTAGATTTTGAAAGAGTTGAAAGTCTGCATTAGATTTCTGAGGTGCTTATAGTCTAAATGGTCTAAGATAATTAATCAAGTTTATAAGTGATATTAAATGCTTAGAGAATTTGTGAGCTAACTGAAAATCAAAGAACAAATAAAAGACATTTTATTAAAAATAATAGCTTTGTAAATAGCAAGATTTTTAGGTTGAACTTAGTTAATAAAATTAGGCTTTGTAATTTACTTCAATAAATTGAAAAAAATTAAAATATACCAATAACTTAAGTATTCTTTTCCATACACTAAATTCCCCTTAGACATTAAAAACTCAATCGACAGTGATTTAGTTTATAAACTAATACAAAATATACAGTAATATTTATTTGCTGAAATTTGACAGTTGAAAATAGTGCATGTCAAATAGTATGTCAAATTAAAAGGAAGCACCCTTTTTTAAATTTAATTTTTTATTCTATTTTTATTGATATTATTCTCTTTATAGTAAATGATTTTTGCAAACAATGATTAACATGTTAAATACATACCTTTCCCAGGAATGAAGCTTCTATAATCCACCCCACACTCCATCTCCTATTCCAGCTACAAGAAGAAAGAATTATTCGACTGGTCACAGTCTAGAGGTAGAGTTTTACTCTGCACCTGGTCAAAGTCTAGCCTGCTGCTTCTTAAACTTCATGTGTGTGGGAATCACAGATTTTGACTGGGGTGGGTGGGGAGAGAATTTGCATTTCTGCTGAGCTCCAGATTGTACACTGCCTGCCACTGGTCCAGGATCCACATCTGAGGCCCGTGAAGCACACGCTGGGTATGTGTGAAGGTGTGTGGGTGTGGCTCTTCCCAATGGCTCCAGGGACCAAGGGCTGGACTTGCTCCCTTGGCCACAGAGCCTGTGCGCTCGCTCTCTCCCTCTCTCTCAGTCTCTCGATGTCTCTCTCATACAGTAGCAGGACCTGGAGGCTGCTGCCCTAAGGAGACATTGAGTCAACTGCCCTCCCTGGCTCTTGTATCTCATGCTAATCCAGAGATCAGCCCAAGACCCCAGGTATTGCCTAGTGGAATTCTGACATAATTGTTTCTTTTTTACGTGATTTCACCCCATTAGCATGCAAGCTCTTTGAGGGCTGGCACTTTGTATTCAGGTCATCCCCAGGAGCTAGAACAGTGCCAGACACATCCTGGGTACTCATAAGTATTTATGGGATGAATGAGGCCTGTTTTGGTTCTAGGTATGCAAACCAACCCTTCTATAATTTGACACTGGGGTCCAAGTCTCACTTGATGAAGACAGGGGGAAGTGCTTGCTTAGCCTCTCTGGTGGATCTATCTCCCTTGGGGGACTGTGGCCAAGGGCAGGATTTGAGTTTTCTACCCCTTGCCTTAAAGTCATCTCAATGCCATGTCCATCTCTGGCCCAGCAGCAGGGTTCTGCAGAGCCCAGACCAGAAGAGCGCTCCTCGTCCAAGGCCGTGGGAGGACATAAAGTTAGAGGCAGACGCAGAGGGATAACAAGGAAAAGCCGAGGTCCTACATGCTGCGAGGGGAATGTGATGAGTTGCCAAACCCAAGAGAGCAGAAGTAAATATCAAAGCCAGGGACTCCAGCCAGGAATCCAAGGTCCAGAGATGAAGAGAACAAGCAAGTGGGCCGATTGGAACTGGGGAGGGGTGAGGCCTTTCCCTGGGGCAGGCATGTGAGGCTCGCTTTAATGTGCCTCCAGGAGAAGGGCTAGGCTGGGCCAGGCAAGATTAAAGGGGGCCTGGGTGGGCTGGACAGAGTGGTATTTCCCAGGGACTCTTAGCGTTCTAGGGCTAAAGCTGGGGAGACAGCAAGTGGACTTGGAGGCTGGTTTCAAACCCCCGCTTCTAATGCCTGACTGACTGTGCAACCTCGGGCAGGTCCCTTAGCAGTGATCTCACCTTCGCTTGCTGTTAGGAAGGCGCAAACCCTTAATCAGCTTAAAATCTGTATCTCCACAACCATCTCAAAATGATATTTGGCATACACCCACCACAAAGTGTCTACATTGGGGTCAGTGGGGATTTAGAGAGAGAGGTTGGAAAGAAGTCAGCAAAGTAGTTACCGAGGAAGAAAACCAGAAGGAGGGAATCATGCCAAACTTCAGAAGCTCTCAGTTTGGCCTCTGCGGACGGGAGACTGCAAAGGGAAGCAGATCCTTTTGATACCAAGAAAACGTTTGGATGCTCAGCAGACTTGGTCTGAACATGTGATTGCTCCCTGATTACTTCCAAAATGGGATTGCTAGCATGCCAGCTGGCAAACACATTTTCCCTCCAATGTTGGTTATTGTCTGACGTTTACTCTTTATTCTCTGTAATCTCTTGTACACCACATTGCCCCTCTGGAGATATAAGCATTTTCCTGAAAAGGCGCGAAAGCTTTGTTGCTGCATGAAAAAATGCTTTCTCCTTAATGCCAGTTCTCTCCAGGACCTAGAAGACCTCTGGGGACCTTGGGGCCAGCTTCCAAATATTTCCCCCAGCATCAGGCAAATGCTGGGGGGAAGACTTCTTGCATATTCATAACCTTTTCTCCACCTACATTCGTGAGCACTGGATGAGGAGCCGGAAGATCAGGTTGAAGGATAAGATCTGTGGTTTAGCAACCAGGTGACATGAGTTAGTGATTTCTCTGAGGCTCAGGTTCTTCATCTATGACTATTACAGTGTAGCTGCAAACATCAAGAAAGGCAGTGGATTTGAAAGTGCTCTGTAAGCTGAAAAGGGATGGAGTCAGGAGTGGAACCATTATTACTGTTGTCATAGCTGTTCATGGTTCAGCCACCATGCCTATGTTTGTTGCCAGATCCAGTGATATATCAGTTAGAATTGTTTGGCTGCTAATTACAAAAAAATATTACAAGTGACTTAGACAAGATAATTTATTGCTCTGTCATATCTTTCTGAGCTGTTATGGTACTCCAGAGTATCAAAGATCCAGGATCCTTAATCTTATTGCTTTACAATGGGTAACCTCATTCCTAAGGTCATCTTATGGTCCAAAATGGCTGTAGGTAATCAAGCCATTACATCACAATCCAGTCAACTGAAAAGACTGCAGAAAAGCATGAATCCTCCCTTTTAGGACACTTTCAGAAATTGCAGTTCTGCTTACCTCCACTGGCCAACCTGAGTCACATGGTCACATCTAGCCGCAAGAGAGACTAGAAAATATGAGTTTTGTTCTGAGTGGTCGTGTGCCTAGCTAAAAATGGAGGGGTCCTACTGCCTGGGGACAAAGGGCTGCTAGGTAATCTCTGCCACAAGGATCATTTCTCCGTCCCCATCTTCATTTACCTGAGGAGCATTTCCCCACTCACCATGGAAATTCTTCTCTTTACCACTGAGAAAACCACACCCTCCCACCTTCTCCTCTCTTTCTTAAATGTTGGAATGACTCAGGGCAGTCCTGGGGACACCTCTTTCTTCTCCGTCCATACTCTCCTCCTAAGTAATCTCATCTAGTCCCAAGGATCTGAATGCCAATCTGGATGCCAGTGAATGCTAAGGCCAGCTCTGACCTCTCCCCTTAATTCCAGAAGCATATAAGCAGCTGCCAGTTGATACCACGACTGGGAAGTCTAATAGGCATCTCAACCTTAGTCCTTGACCCCCACCCACAATCTTACTCCTCCCTGAGTTTTCCCACCATAGTAAATGGCACCAGTGACTTAAACCAGGGAATTTAAGAGTTAACCTTGACTCCTCACTTTCGCATACTCCCTACACCCAAGCCATCAGGAAGTCATGCTGACTACCTCCAAAACCCATCTCTAGGTCACCTGCTCTCCTTCGTTCCCCCACTACACTCGTCCAGAGCACCATCATCCCTTGCCTGGACCTCTGCAGTAAGGGTCGGGTTACAGGGCGCAGGGGGAGGTCCCTGCTTTCACTCCTGCTTCCTGTTGCCCAGCTTCACACAAGTCAGAGTGGTATTTTGAAGAAGTCAGTCAGGACAAAAGCAGTGGGACGCAAACCCTCCCAAGATGACCATGAAGGGATTCCGTCAAGGGTGTGAATCCTGACAGACAGACAGCACTGTACAGGAAATAACAGTAACAGAAATTCGGAAGCTGGAAAACAGGAAGGTGGGTGCCAGTTGATTTAGTAAGCCCAAGAAAGTGGAATCCTAACCCAGAGAAAGCCAAAACGGAACACAATTGATGATGCCACAAAACTCCCAGAAGTCAAGAATTGATGGCACCAGGTGTTTCTGGACATGGAGGTAGAGAATTGCTCAAATTCTGTTCCACATGATCCCCCAAGTCCTCTTCTCAATCCCATGCTTCCTCCACTCAGGCAGAAGCTGGGGGTTCTTCCCCTGGGAGAGGGCAACAGGGGGTGTCACTGGGCTAGGGGCATGAGGCCCAGCTGAAAACAGTACCGTGCAGAGAACAGGGGGGTGATGAAGGCGTCCATTCTGAATGCTGAGACACCCCCGGCACTTTTCTCCCTTGTGGTTGGCAGAATGCTGGTGGCCAGTTCTCCCCCACAAGGACCTGGGGGAGACCTTTGCATGGAACCTGACCTGGCTAGGAAGAAACACCTTAACGAAATCCACGTCCTAACAGGAGCCCTGCAGATGGGCAGAGCAGCCAGGCTCTCCACACCTGCTCCTGTGGCTGGAGCTCAGCCACCAGCCAGCACCGCACCGCAGCATGACAGCAGCCATGAGCAGTAGGCACCAGCAACGGAGGCTCTGTTCCAGGAAGACTCCACTTTTGGACCCTGAAATGGAATGGCAGATCATTTTCACAGGTCACAAGTGTTTGTCTCCTTTTGATTTTTTTTGTCAACCATTTAAAAATGTAGAAACCATTCTTAGCTCCCAGGCTATCCAAAAAGTGGGAGTCATCAGGCAGGTTGGATATGGCCAAACCCTGTTCCCATACATTAACCTGTTTTATTTTCATCAAAGCTCTAATTGCTTCCTGTTCTTTTCTTGTTGCTTCTTATCAGCCTCCCAACTAGAATGGAAAGTCTGTAAGAGCAGAGAATTCATCCTTTTCCCTGGCCCCTCAGCACGGAGAACATTGCTTGGCAAACAGGATACGCTCAGTGTGTGTTTGCTGTGTGTCAGCAGGACAGCCGAGCCATACCACCCACCTGCAGCCCGAATCGCCGCCAGCAGTGCCCGGGAGGAGCAGCCTCCGATGATAATGATGGCACTCCCAGCCCTGCTCTTCTCTCACCCCTTCCCTGTTTGCCGGCTCCTTTTCCCCTTCCTCTGTTCCTCCATCCCAAACGGTAATCCTGTCTATGGTGCCCAGGGCTCCCCACAAACCTGAGCCACAGAGAACACACAAAGGCCACCTGGCCTCCACGCTCCCAGACCTAAAGATGAGGGAAGAGCAGCAGGTCCAGCCGCGGACTGAGACTGTGACCACAGGCCCTGCCATCAAGGCGGAGAGGGAGAGAAGTGGGGGCATCTGCTTCAGGTAAACAGGGATTCAGATTATGCCCCCCAGACCCTGAAACCAGGAAGAACGAATGCAGTGCAGCAGCTAATGCACGTTTGGGGTTCGGTAGCGTTCACGGATTGGATGGAATATTCACAAGCATTGTAGCTTTTCGGCATGATGTCATGGGACTTGTGGTGCCGAAAAAGAAGCCATGTCTCACCAATGTCCAGAACAAAGGATTCCTTGGGAGAACTCCCCAAGTGGGCCCAGGGCACCAGCCTCTCCACACTGACGGCACACAGTCCTGTAAGTTCACCCAACACCCTGTTTGAACATATGCACAAGCCACCGACTGCCCGTGATCGGCTTCTTTCTTTCCAGGGGGAAGAAAGAGGTGCTGACAAGCAGACGTGCACCCCATGACCGAGCAGCCGCCCTGCCCGATGCGAATTCGTCAAGGGGCTGATCAGTGATGCCATTCTGGTTAGCAAGCCAGTCCTGGGGGCCTGCTCCCTCCTAGGTCAAGGGCTGAAATCAAGTTCCTAAGATGCCAAGTGAGAGACCACATCCCACCAGTGCCTGGATCTCTTCACCTGATTGCTTTTCAAATCCAATGGTTTTTGTGTCTGTTTGTTTCTACTAAGTCCCTAATGCTATGTTTTTAAAACAGCAGTGCTCACGGAACCTGGTATCAGAACCTCTCCACTTAGGAGGTGGTAAGGAATTTATGTAACCCAGATGCAGCCAAGGACTTGTTCTCTGATGGCCCAATGTCACCGTCTTGGACTTGACCTGGCGTTTGCTGGCAACTTGAGGGCTTCCTGCTCCCGCAGGGGCCTGGGGCCAGCTGGGCGGGCAGCTCACGGTGGCTCTGAGCTCCCGCTACCGCCGGCCTGGCTCTTTCGATGGCTCCAGTTTGCAGTTTTCCTGCTCTATTGACAGATGAGATGCTTTTATTTCTGTAAAAAGAAGTGACTCACAAAGGCATGTGTGTAGGTAGCTGACTTTACTGAAGATTTGGAGAGACAAAGGGGGTTTACATAGCAAAAATACAAAAAACTTAAAGTTGAATATTAGACATCCATGAGCTTAAAAAGACCCTTTGCTATTTCTACCAACAGCCTTCCAAAAAGGTACCTGACCAAACCTCTCCCAGACCTTTCTCAGGAAGTAAACAAAAACCAAATTCTGGACGTTTCTTGTTCAGAGTGGCTTCACTCACCATTCATCCAGTCCTCCCTTTCAAACCCTTCCCTGGGGACTCTTTCTCACCCACATAGGCCACAGTTATTTTCCCAATTAGGAACTTCCTTCCATTTCTGATATGGGGTGAGGATGAAAGTCAAGGGCATGTGTTCTGGGGGTGGAAGGGCTGGGTCAGGGCAGGCTTTACACGCTCTGCTGCCCAGCTCTCCGAGGGTGCGCCAGGAGCCCGGTCTGGCGCTGTCCTTCATACTCACAGCCACCTTCCTTCCTTCCCACAGCAGCGGGAAGTCGATCCCCACTTCACAGATGGGCCCACGAAGGCTGTCATTTACCTAAGATCACACTTGTGAGAAGCCACTTCTGCCCTCGATCAGCCTGGCTCCTTAAGAACAACGGATGTAGACTTAACTCTTTGGGGAAAAGCTTCTCATTTGCATTCCGGGGGCTGACATAATGGATAAAGAAGGGGTCACACATGACCACTGGTGTCACTGTCCCTGAGGTAAAATCAGATGCCCTGCCTCTGTCCCTCACCTCCAGGCTCTGTGCAGGTGTGGCCTGCACCTGGCCCAGCCCCGCCAGTGTTAGGGGCTCCCTGCTGCCACCGCCGCTGCTCACAAGGGATGCCCGCCCTCCAGCTCCAGTCACTACGCAGGCCACTGTCCTCTGGACCCGCCCACTGGGGAGAGGGAGCGGGTGCTGGGCCAAGCACCCGGAATGCGGGGGCCTGAGCCAGGAAGCCCCATGGCTGCCTCTGGGTCCTCACGCCGCCAGCTTCAGTCCCGAAAGGGCAGAGCCTGTGTCTACACGCGCACGCACACGCCCAAGCCCCTTCTGGTGGGTTTCTCTCTCATTAGGAAGATCACCCCACACTACGGAGGGTCTCTGGTGACCACTGGGGCACAGTGTGCTCGGTCAATGTCAGACTCCATGGGATAGGCCGTCTGTTTCCATGTCCCCATCGCAACAGCGTGGCTGCTGGCTCTATGTGGTGACAGAGGGCAAGGAGCTCAGGGACCCCACTCACCTTCCAGGCCCAGATGGTGTGCATCGCACTGCCTCGTACATAGGCACTCATTCCCCAAATGGGTCCCGGGCACCTGCTGCGTTCTAGAGGTGGTGCTCAGTTTACAGAAATTAACAGGCCAGGAAATCTATAGTCTCCACTCACAATGAGTCTGGGAGGAAAGACAGGCTGAGAAGCAGACACACGTGCCTCTCTGTAGTCCATGGCAATCCCAGAGTTTTATAAAATCAGATCAAAAAGACTCCCTTGATTAACACACTTCCAGGATCTCCCTTCACATGGAATAAAATCCAGTCCTTACCCAGTGAGGGGCGGCTGCCCCCCATCTGGATGGCTGGCTGGGGCAGGAGGAGCCCCTGCCTGCCTCCACAGCTCACTGTTCATCTCACTCCCTCCTCTCTGTGCCTGGGACATGCCAGCCACCCTCCTGCCTCTCCTCAGAGGCCTTCCCTCGCCCTCTGCAGGCTGTAGAGAGGCTCCCCAGGGACCCTCAACCTCTGCACTCTCATTTCCTGACATATCACAGGCTGCACGGCCTCTTTACTGTCTTGTTACTCTTTCTTCCTCACAAAACGTAAGCTCTCCAAGGACCTCATCTGTCTTGGCCAGCGATACATTCTCAGCACCCAGCACAAAGCAGAAGTTAAGTAAGTATCTGTGAAGTGAATGAATAGATGCAGTGATATGCCAAGCAAGTAGGTTCCCCTCTCTGTGCCCCCCTTTCCTCATCTGTAAAATGGGGAGAGCACAGAACCTAGCAGGTGAGGATGAAAAGAGACAACAGGACATCTGTGTTCCAATACCAGGTTAACAGGTGCTCCAAAGGGTCATGGGCGGAACGCTTTTGCCACACAAGGGCAGAAGTGAGTAGCCTCGGCTCTTGAGAATGGGCAACCACCTTCCAGGCAGAGTGGGGTGGGCAATGCTGGCCGGATCGTGCGGAACAGAGGCCGAAAGGCAGGGGGCGGTGCTGGGAAGGGTACACAATTCAGAGCACAGGTGAGGGTCCAATGAGGCCGCAGGAGAGGTAGACTGGGCCAGGCTTCCCCACCCGTCGTCCAAGTATGCACACCAGGGGGAGAGGACCCCCCCCATCTGCATTCTCCATGGCTGACTAGTCTGGAATTTACGGCTGTAGGTAGGTGACTCTCCATTAGGCTTCTGAGGTCAGTTCATAAAGAGAAGGGAAAGCTCAGCCTGCCTCTGGTCCCAGCAGCACCTGCACTGACTCCCTCTCACCTGCAACACAAGATCATCTCCTGAACGTATGCATCCCAGCCCTGGCCAGGGGGCTGCTCACACGTGCTTCAGGAGCATTTGTCTGAAGGTTCACAGTCAAGCGAGAAGGGCAGCCCCTGTCCAAACAGGCCCAGCCCCAGGAATAGGGGGAGGGAAGAAGGGCAAGGGGAGACAGCAAGGACTGTGACGCTGGGGTGGGGCTGGGGAGCCTTATACAGACACACCTGCACACGGGAGCACGTGCCACCCGCCCAGGGGCCCAGGGCCCCACGCCCCGTCTGCACGGCGCATTCCGTGAGAGCCATTTCCACTGGCAGTGGAGCTGAGCGGCTCAGCACGAGGTTTGCAGCAGCCCAGAGTGTGCGGTTCAGGCTGCTCTGGGGTGGAGAGAGGAGTGTGGGCCGTGGGGATGGCACACACGGGGCAGTGGGCTTCTTCCCCCCATCCGAACACTGCCAGCCTTCTTCCTGCCTGCTCATCTGAATACTGCCCACCCTTTACCGGACAGCCCTCTCCGCTGCGACCCCTGCCCTGAGTCTCCCACACCCTGCCCTCTCCCATCTCTGAATTCCAGCTGCTCTGAGGATCCACCAGCCTCACTCAGGAGTTTTCCAACCTGACTCCTTAGAGGGCCAGCTCCTCTCTTCATAATAATTTATATTCACTGAACACACTGATGTGCTCACACTAGGCTAGGCACTCTACATATACGAGGTAGGTACTATTATCATACCCATTTTACAGATGGGGAAACTGAGGCACAGTGAAAGTAGGTAACTTGCTCCAAGGTCACACAGCTAGTCAGTAGCTGAGAACCAGGATTCCAATCTCAGCAGTCTGACTCCAGAGCTCTTGCTCCTAACCACCACTCCATAACACCTCCCAGGTACCATCTTCCTCCTTTCTGTATTCCCATATATTTCCCCCAGAGCTGGGCACACAGTGAACCTGCAGCTTCCCTTGACCCCAGACTCCTGGAGTTGTGCCTCCCATCAGGGATGACACCAGAGAGCCACTAGGTGGCAGCAAAGAGTAGGGCCGAGTGGCCCCGTGGGAGGGGAGCCCTAAGGCAGTAAGCCGCCTAATGCGTGTTGCCCCAGGCACTTCACAGACAGACTCTTTCCTCATTGAGGTCTTCCAAGGCTGGTGGCAATGCCTTCTCCCTTTCCAGGCAGACAGGATATTAAGGCTCGGACAGTGGACAGATTCGCCCAAGGTTAGACAGCCAGGAACAGTGGGGCCGAAGCCAGGCCTGCGGAAACCTAGAGTGCGTGCCAGTTCTCGGGAGCAATGAGCCAGGGGATCCCTCGAGGCCCAGAGTGGGTCCCACGCCTTCTCCTCCATCCCCAGGGAGCACAGACACTGGGGAGGCAGTGGAAGGCCTGCGCTGGCCCCAGACGGGCTGAGGTGAGACTCACAGAAAGCCACAGCAGGGCAGTTGCAGAGGCCACGGGTCCACCACAGGCCTCTGACCGCCCATCTCGGACTCGGCCACACCTGCCCTCCCCGCCTCAAGCTGCTCTGACCTGGGACCAGTCCCCTCCAAGCAGCCAGCGTGGCCCTGGAACCCATGCCCACCGGAGATGGATGAAAGCTGTTTAAAGAGCTTTGACCATGTCCCCTTCAACCTTACAACTCTGTTACCACCACCTCACTAAAACCGACACCCTGGGCTGGGCCAGGCCTCCCCGCTGACTGTCCTGGGGCGATGGCCACGGAAGGGGCCAGGTGGGCACGTGCACGGCCACGCTCAGGACGGGGGCCCGAATGCCCAGTGTGGCCGGCAGAGTCAAGCACAGGGACCATCCTGCCTCACGCTTCAGTGCCTCGTGGTGTTGCCAGCTGAGTCCGCCAGGGCACTGGCTTCAGAACGGCTGGGATGCGTCTGGGGCTGCTTCTGGCCTGCTTCCCAATCCGCTTGCTTCTCCCACCGTCCCTCCTGAGGCCCACACCACAGCTCAGGTCCTCCCAAGCATGACACCCCGGGTTTATCTGGGCTCGGGTGCTGCAGGCTCAGGCAGTTTGTTCCTGGGCAGGAAGGGTCATGACCTCTCAGCAGCCTTGGCACTTCAGGGGCTGTCACCGCAGGTCCTCTCCCCATGTCCCTGCACACATGATGTCTCCCCCCTCCTTGCTCCCCATGTCTTATTCTTTCACCAGCCGGTAGATGTGGTGCTGGGCCCCGTGCTCACTGGCTGACACCTCAAAGACATAGGCAATGCACAGCAAGGTCTCCTGTGTGTCTCTGTTGGTGACCACCTGCAGGTGAGGGAAAAGAGGACGGTCAAGGCCCCAGAAGAGAGCCCGCCACTGCCCTGCCGCCCACCTGCTCCCCCAGCCACCTGCAGGATGGTGAAGTTCTCCAGCACGCTGTTCATCATGTACTTCTCTGGCAGGTGCTTCAGCTTGTGGATGAAGTTGATCATGTACTCGCAGAGTGGGGACCGGTGGATGCGGTACGAGTAGTGGCCGTTCTCATAGCGGGCATACTCTGTCTGCAGGACCCAGGGGGCAGCAGGGGCTTAGAATCTCTTTTGACCATGTGCAGCCCACGCCTAAGTCCACGGGGAGGCTCCGAGACCCACTGGCTCTTAGGTGGGAAGAAAAGGCAGGAGGCCTGGTTGAGAACAGAGCCTGCCTCCTCCTTCAGGGACAGGCAGAAACCGGGGATCAGAGACAGGGGCTTAAAGATGGAAGAGAGGCAGCACTGAGCACTGGGAGAAGGTGACGGCCCAGCCCTGGCTGCACAGAGCGCCTGGTGACCCCTGAGCTTGAGGGCTGTGCTGCTCCGATGTTGCTTTCCTGGCGCCACTACTGTGCTCTAGGTGTGCAAGATGCTGCCTTTGGGGGAGCTGGGGGAGGCGCCCATGGGATAACGATCGCATATGGATCCACAATTATCTCAAAATAAAAGTGTGATTTAAATAAATAGCTTGGCAAGCTGTTTCCAAGCCGCTATCGCCCAGATTCCTCCCCAGAGGCTCTGGGTTAAGTGCTGTGGAGTGGGTCAGCCACGGGTGTGTTTCCAAAGCTCCCAGGGGACGGAGAGCCTGGCCAGGGCTGAGCACTGGGATGGGGGGCTGTCTTCCCTGGTGCTAGCCTGGCACATGGTTGTGGTGGACAAGAGGGGAGTTACTGATGACCAAGAGACTGGGAGAGTAAGAATTCCATGAATTCAGACAAATATGGGGAAAGAGATGAGGACAGGGATGAAGACGAGCCCAAATTAGTGAAAAGGTCCAGTGTAACAGGTGCACCAGATGGCCTCCTACCTCCACCTTCTCTACCACTTGCTTGCCGAAAGAGCAGACCTTGGTGGAGCAGGTGATTATCATGTTCTCAGGACTCTCGTACTGGCTGGAGACCCCATAGAAGGAGCTGCCTTCATCTTCGATGTTGGTGTTGAGGTCTGCCTGGAGGGAGACATGGGGAGCCCAAGAAGCATACAGGTAAGTGGACAGGGACCTACTGGGGGGAGAGCCAAGGACACGTCCGGGTCTACAGTCCAGGGTCTAAGGCCAGGCTAGGAAGCAGTCGGAAGGCCTGAAAAGAACTTGGACAATAGGATCTTGGAAAGTTTCCTCCTTCTACACATCCAGGCCTGGTATAAAATCAGGGTGTGTTGCCTAAACAATGAAAAATAAATCTGGGGACCTGCATTAGTTTCAGGCCACAGCTGCTCCCTCAGTTACCAATATATCCATCAGGTAGGGCCCCAGATTTTGTCTATAGGACTTCAGGTGTTATAGTCTAAGGCTCCGTGCTTACTAAATTGCAAACACCTGAATATATATCAGTCATTTCTATTTTAGTATAGATTAATTTATCACATCCTTTCCAGAGTCAGTTTTTATGGTGAAGAAAGCATGAGGATAGAAAGCAAGAGAGGAAGGCTGGTACAGGGGGAGTAGGAGGGCAGGCCGACTCCTCCGTGCCTCGTCCTCGGGCCCAGCGGGTCGCCGGCCCCTGCCAGTGGTCTGGGGATGGCCTCTTGCCCATCTTGACAGCATTGTTGAGTCCTGTCATCTTTGGCTGCTTTGCATTTCTGGTTCAGCCTCCAATCTCCTGGCACGAGTCTTCCCTTAGGTTCATTCTAGCTGCTCTGAGAGTTCTCTTCAAAACTACAAGCCTGACTGCACCACGCTGGGGTTAAAACCCTCTCGCTGGGCCCCCTTGCCACAAGAGAACATGAGTCTCCCTCCCAAGCCTGGCTCACGAGCCCCTGGTCCCCTCTACCAGCTTCTCCCCATTCCCCAAACAGCCTGTCTTCCCTCCCCTACTGAAAGCACAGCCTAGAACACTTCCTGCGGGATGTGAGGTTGATTTGGAATTTCCCTTTTAGAAAAGGTGGAATCAAACCAGGATTTTCATGCACATTCCCTGGGAGAAGGGTCAGGTAGGACTGGACCAGTTTGATTAGTGGGGCCCCCCATCCACAGGCCGTGTCCAAGGTCATGCAGCTGGTAGTGACAGGCCCCAGAAATGCAGGCTACAGTGATTGTCCCAAACAGCCGCAGGAGAGGAAGGGAGGTACAGGACTTCAGTGCCTCGGAGACGCTGAGGATGAGACTGTATTTCTAAAGGCCTAAGCTACTTAGGGGTCCCCATCCCCAGAGCTCCGGCTCCACACCGAATCATCCCGTCTGAGCCAGGGGTGTAACAGAGCAACCGAAGACTCAGAAGACATGCACGGACTACAGAAGCCTTATTCTTAGGGCGAAGTCTCTCCCCACCTCCACACAACTAGTCCTAAATCACTGCGGAGCTGGGTCCAGAGTACAGCTCTATAAATGCAGGGGGAGCCCCAGACCAGAACCCTAGGAAGGTTCAGGCACCTCTGAGCCAGGCACCAGGCAGTTCCGCTACTGGCCTCCAGAGGGTGCGCAGACACTATTTTCCTCCCCTTTGGCGGAAGGTTTCAAGAGCAAGAATATTCCCTAGATTGGCAGGCGGGCGGTAAATGTTTAATGACACAATAGAAATGTTATGTAGCCACCAAAAATGTTGAGAAGGACTTGAATTTTCCACAGTGATTTGACTACGACATATTATTGAGTGGGGAAAAGAAAATGTGATTATGGAACAGAATGACGATGTGTTACATCTATGATGAGGGAACACAACGCTGTCTTCATGTTGAAATAGAATGGTGTAGGTTTTACTGTGCTCTGCAGTGGCTCTCATGACGCCACTAGGAAGAGAGAAAAAAGGAATTATGCTACATTCACATCAAAACCCAGCCTCTGAAATAAACAGCAGCGCTGTAAATCCCTCCATCCCGCCCGGCTGGCCTCGGTCGGCCCACGCTGTGGCGGGGGTGGGGCAAGGCAGGTTCAGGGGCCCAAATCTGCCTAAAGAGACTTGGCCAGGCCTCCGGTGGGCTGGGAATGAATCGCAGCTGTGAGCGGCTCACAGCCTTTCAGTTAAGTACCAGGCGAACGGGGGCCAACATTTGGCTTTCTGTCTCCTATTTTCTCTACTAAGTCATGTGCTCCTCCTGGGATACCAAGTTTGTCAGACTTAAAAGGGCCTGCGGGTGTGTGCTCAAAATATGCTGCAGCTAAAAGCACAGGGCAGAGGCGTGGACTATGCCTGAGAAAGGCTGGCAGGAAGCCCAGCCGCCTGGGAAGGGCAGGCACCTGAACGTGGACAGGTGGCTGGGGGGTGAGGCCGGGGCATAACAGTGACGTCTCTCAGGCTTCAGCCTCCTCTTGATTGATGCCGCGTTCACACAGCACCTACCACATGCCCCACTGTACCACTGAAGGTTTCTTTCAAATGTACTCATTCCTATACCTTAACTCCATTTTAAGCAATATATTCATGAAATCTGAGGTTCTATTTTTTTCTCGTACACATGAAAGTAATCACTAACTATCCAAGAAGAAATGGTTACTCGTGTGCCACCTCAAAGAATGCTGTTCTCAGGCAGGGCTGGCACGACTCCGCCCAGGCTCGTCCCAGGACCCCCGCGGCTGTCTACCTGGCCAGCCCCTGGTCACCCTCGCTGGCAGAATCTGTTCAGATGGCCTGGCCCCCTTCCAGATGGGAAGCCCCCTGGAAGCAAGGACAAAATGCTCCTCAGGGCTGGGGCCCCACCCAGTGCAGGGGAACCTTCAGTAAAGGCTGCATGTGACTGTCAACCTCTCACGCCTGGGTAAGGAGAGAGGTCTCTTGGTCACAAGAAAGGACCTACTATCTCCTGCTTCCCTGGGAGTCCTCTGAACCCAGCTCTGCCCCCACCCCAAATACACTGGGTCTCTGGCCTCACCTGCCCCACACCTGGCCCCTCCAGCCCCACAGTCACCCCCTAATCCTGCCTTGGCCCAGCCTGGCCAGGGGAGTGGGGCCCAGGCGGCTCAGATGTGGCTCTGCTCTCAAGGAATTCATACGAGTAGGAGAGCAAGTGGAGTGAAAGAGCTGAGGGCTGAGTGGTGCGCAGACAGAGGGTGGGGGGGAGGGAGAGAGAGATCCTACAGGTGATCATCCGAAACGTGGTCAGAGCCTGCCCAGGACCCGCCCTCGCAGCTACGCTGCACGGACCCAGGGGACACCCCTGTGACACAGGGACACACTCGGCGCCTGTCTTGCCCTCTGATCCCCATCCTCCCACCCTCTCCTCGGCTCCACTGCAGGCGCTTCCGGCCCCGCTGAGTGCCCCATGCTAGCGCTGCCCCCAAACAAGCTTTGCTTCTCCGCTTTCTCAGCCTGAGAGGGACGCTGCACCCCCATTACCCCAAGAGGCGCCCCCACGTCCTCCTGCCCTCTGAATGCTCCTCCCTATTCATAGCCATGCGGGTGGGCACAGCCCAGCCTGGAGCAGGTGTGGGGGATCGGGTGACTGACAGATGAGCCCAGGCAGCCCAGCCCGGGTGTGGGGGCCATGGGGGTCAGATTCATTGTCATGTGCTGGTATGTGCCTGGGGGAAATGTCAGGGCCGCACAGGGAACAGCAGGCCGGGATGCGAGGACGACTGGGGCGCAATCCTCCCTCCGAGGTGTCAGCTCAGCCCTGCCCTGCAGCTTCAAGTTGGGGACTGGTTAACGGCCAGCGGGGTCAAGGGTCCCCTGCCCCACCCACCTCAAAACAGAGGTGGTCTCTGCTGGCCTCACATATTCTGGGGGAGAGAGAGGGACTCCAGCTTCTCAGTCCCTGCTCCAAACTCCAAACTTCCTGTTGACCGAGCACAACCTCACCATCAACCCCTCCTGTAGCCAGATGCCATTTCCAGCTGGAAATGATCTGTCCTGGCAGTCCAGGAACCTATGAATTACTACCACAGTCCCATCAATAACAGTGCCTCTCAGTGGGAGGGGCTAAGAGGACGGGTGGGGACGGCAAAGCCTGCCCAGTCCAAGTGGGCTCTGATCAATGCCCGCACGCATGCTCAAGGCCCTGGGCAGCCACTGAGAGAACAAGAAAGGAAAGCGCTGGGAGGGGGTGGGGGAAGGCAGCACTGTTTCCCAGCTGTGCAGCTTTCCTTCCTGTGTGTGGCCAGTGTCATGTCAGCTGAAGGCAGGACAGGGCACGGCCAGGCCAGGGCACAGGAGAAGAGGGTTCCAGATGGCTGGGGAATGCCAGGGCAACCTGGGGGACCCTGTGGTTGACCAAAAGTAGCACGGTTTGCAAAGGAGCATTCTTTGCCCCACATCACAGATTTGAACTTCCCCGGTGCCTCTGCCTCCCCAGCACAGGAGGGACCAGGTGGCCGCCAAGGTACCCAGGCCGCAGCATGCCCCCACCTCTGACTGGGCCCGTCCTCAGCCCGCTCAAGCCTCTGCCTTCAGAAAGGGCCTGGCTCTCAGGGCTCAGGCAAGGGACAGGGACGAGGCAGGCACATGGCCTGTCTTCACTGTTGGCTGACTCCACACACATCAGGGACCTCAGAGACGCAGCCCCTTGCAAGCCCTCAGAACAAACTGCTGGCTCTTTGGGTGGAAAAACAGGGACCCAGAGAAGCCACAATTTGCTCAGGACACAGCTCTCAAATGGCAGAACCAAGACTAAAGCCTCTACATCCAGCTCGGGCCTCACCTTACTGTCCCTTAACATGCCTCAGGAGCCCTGCTTCTAGCCCACAACACTCCCCATACAGTGCTTACTGCCCCAGGACCCTGAGGTCTGCTCTGGATTCTCCCACTTGGGGCAAGAGCTTCTGGAAGACAAGGGATCCACAAAGCACAGGCTGTGTGCATGCACAGAGTCAGAGCACAAAGGCCGTACATGGGACCTACTGATCATATACGCTCGGCCCCAACCGTCCCCTCCCTTCTCCACTTCCCCCATCTACCCACAGAGTCGGAAGGAAGGAGAGGCCACGGGCACAGCAAGGCTGCAGGACACTCTGACTCCTCCTCCCTACCTGCCGGGTTCAATCTACAGGCAGGACAAGCCTCCCCATTTTCTTGGAAGGCAGTCTGGGCTCCAGAGAACCCAAGGTCTAACTGCCCACTGAATGTCTCTATGCTGCCCCCGTCTGTCATCCTGGGGGTCTGGGGCCCCATTTAGGCAATGCAGAGCCTTCTCCAACCGGAGTGCCAGGACCCCACATGGAGGGCACCCCAGCCACTCCGCAAGAGAGGACAGCTTAGTGTGGTGCTTCTGGGCACCTGCCCCCAAGTCATTTTGCACGGGTCTGCATCCCAGTTCTGCCACTGTGAAATGGGTGACCTTTGTAAGTCATTTTACCTCTCTGTGCCTCAGTTTTCCCTCTGTGGGATGAGGCTGTCAAGTATACCTCCTCTTGGGGATGTGGCAGGGATGAAACGTGCTAATACACATGGGGCAGCGAACAGTGAGTGCCTGGTGCAATCTCCCACCAACCACCCTGACCGACCTCACAGTGTGGCTATCAGAGGAGCGGCCACAGGACAGCGGCTCACCCTGTCTGGACGTCTCAGAGCCAGGCCTTTGCTTACTCCATGCTTCAGTTTCCCCGCCTTATGAAACAGGAGGCCTGAGATGGTCCTCGTCTAGATGGTGACTAGAAGAATATGGAATATTATCACCAACTAAAAGGCAGGAGCTAATGGAAAGGGCCAACAACATGCCATCTCTCTCCTTCAGCACAGTGTTCCCTAAATGCCCCTTGCCAACCAGGTTTCCCTTGTGACCCTAAACTGTACCCTCAGGATAGCTGAGCCAGTGCTGGAAAACGCCACAGATCACCTCATTCAAGCTCCTTTTCCCAAGCCAAGGCTAAGCCTGGACAGATTTGGGGGTCTGCAGGGCAGGGATCACTCAGAGGGGGTGTCGGCTTCCCCAGGGGAAGGCCAGGAGCCTCCTGGACACACAGCAGGGGGTGGGAGCTGCCTCTGCGGGCTGCCTGGTAGCAATGCCAACTGGCTGCCCACACTCAAGCCTCTTGGTTCTGATTTCCATGTCCAGGGCTGGAAGGGAGAGAAAAAGGGAAGTGAGATGGTTTAAGCTTTCCTGAAAAAAAGGAGGCCGACATCCTGCCTCATATGTCACTCTCTAAAGCCAGCCTTTCTGGCTGTGGTCCTAAGAGGCAGACATCTCTGCTGGGCCTCTATCTGAGCCGTCTCCTGCAAATCTGGATGGCTCATTTATCAACAAAGCACATGCTTTGCTCAAAAACCTTCAATGATGCCTCATTACATAAGGAGAGGGGATGGCCAACAGGTAGGAAATATGCCACTATCTTCCCCAGCTACCCCCATGGCAGACATTAGTAGTCAATCCAGAACTTTCTCCCTCTAGATCCTCCAGCATTTCTAACAATGACTCCCTTTGCATTAGAGGTGAACTCAGGTCAAAATTCATTTTCCTGGACATCTGGTTAAAATGGGAGACTGATCATACAAGTGATTTCATGATTTCCCCTTCCAGAGAGCCAACTAGAATGACAGACAAGAACTTTTTTTAGCGTGCTGCACCACAGAGGCGGAAAAAAACAGAGGAGACCAAACTGACAAGAGGGCTCCAAATTCAAGGAGACTGGGGCTGGTCAGAGCTGGAGGGATTCTGTGGAGCCCAAGGGAGCAAGAAGAATCACAGCCTGAGAGTGCCCTCCGCGGGGTGACAAAAGCGAGCTGATGTTCCCAAGAGGAGGCCGAGTGGCTTGGGATGAGAGGTGCAGGACATGGCACAGGGGGCTGACCTCTCCTGTCCAGCAGTAGAGGACCGTCTTCAGAAAGTGGTGACCATCTCCAAAGATGAAAGAGGAGGGCGCAGGTTTCAGGGACACTGGGCATGTCAGAGGAGGGTGACAAGACAGGAGAACTAAGTGAAGCCCCCCAAGGGATGGCTGGATCCCTCCTCTCCTGCCCTTTGCTAGAATGCCAGTGACCCCACCAGGGGGGAAGGTCAAGGAGCCTTCTCTGAAGAAACTGAGCCATCTCAGAAGAAAAAAAACAACACAGTCTAGTAAACACAGTGACATTTATTAGTTTCCTTAATAAAACAATCACCTTAAAGTGATGCCAATGAGGTGACAAGTCCTACCTTGGACACAGAGCTCCCAGTCACTGTTAAATATGGACAAATGGCACAAACAAGAGAAAGGATGAACTGGACTTCATTAAAATGAAAAACTTCTGTGCTTCACAGGACCCTCTCAGAATGGGACAGTATCTACAAATCACATAATTTGATAGGGAACTTCTATATATAACGTATGAAGAACCCAGAACTGAATAATAAGACAACCCAATTTCTGTGGGCCAAGGCCCTGAACAGACATTTCTCCAAGGAAGACATATGAACGCCCAGTAGGAACAGGGAAGTGCAAATCAAAACCACAATGACCACCCCCTGAGAAGCAGTGAAGGCCCGACGCCTACCACCCTAAACCTGAGCCTTCAAAACACCATGCTAAGCGAAAGAAGCCAGTCACAAAAGACCACATATTATGTGATCCATGGATATGAAATTTCCAGAACAGGCAAAGGTATAGGAATAGGAAGTAGATTAATGATTGCCTAAGGCTGGGGGTATGTGGTAGGGGCTGATAAGGGTGGTGGTTGGGTTTATTTAGGGGGTGATGAAAATGTTCTAAAATTGGTTGCACAATTCTGAATATACTAAAACATACTAAGGTGTACACTTTAAGTAGGTGAATTATATGGTAAGGGAATTATATAGTCCTTAAAAAAAATGTGGACCAAAAACATAGCCAAGGCTTATAGACATTTGAGAAAACCCTCCAACTTGAAAGACAGAGACCAAAACAGACAGAAAAAAAGACTAAAAGGAAACAAAGACAAGGAAGGGAGCAGAAGAAAACTTAAAAGATAATTCTCACTTCCTCTCCCCAGAATGGTAACAGAAAAACCATAGCCATGAAACAAGATCAGGATGCAATCAAAGGACAAGATGGAGGACTGAACAGCGTCAGGGCAAAATTAAATATTTGATAGAAGGGGCAGAAAATGCCACCATATTCCATTAATCTAATTCACCATTAACTGTGTGATGCACCATGATTTTCTGAGCTACTAAGAAAGAAAAATGCCATCAATTGAACTACGGCACACCAGCGGCTAAAAGACCCATCCATCGCCTCTCATCATAGAAGCTTGATTTATTCACAACAGCAATTTACTCAAACAACAGAGTACATTTTCCTGGATCCTTTGCAGCCAGTTGCAATCATACAACTAATTAAGTGTGTGTGGGACTCTCAGGAAGGCGCCACAAAGGGAGCTCAGCTGGCCTCCCCCTTTCTGATGCCTGGAATGTATGATGGCTGGAACCCCAGAAGACACGACCTTGAGGACAGACCTTGAGGACAGAAGACATGCACTGAGGATGACCGACAGAGAAGGAACAGGTCTCTGGTGGCTTCAGGAGCTGCTGGGCCAGCCCTGGACAGTCTACCTCCAGGCATACTTTACTTGAAAGAAAAAGAAACCATTTATATAGTTATGGTTACTGTAGATTTTATGTAATGTACACTCAGATGTACTCTTGACTAACACAGAAGAATTAGAAGATAAAGTTAAGGAAACCTCCAAGAAAATTAGTTGGAAAATAAAGAAATGGTAAAAACCACAGAGGATAACTCCAGGAGATCCAACATCAGACTAATAGGGGTTCCTGGAAAAGAACAGAGAAAACAGAGGGAAAGAATATGAGTAAATTTCCCCAAATTAAGAGACATGATTAAAAGTGCCTACCAAGTTCCTGGCTCAAAGAAAGCAAAACACACATATTCAAAGCTCATCAAACTGAAATTTAAGAACTTCAGGGAGGGAAAGGAAATGAAAAACTCCCAGACACAAAAAAAATCAGAAGTTACATAACCAAGGACAGAGAATTAGAATGCTATCAGACTACTTATTTTGGAAGACAATGAAGCACCGCATTAAAAAATGATTCTTAACAATCATGTCTAGGGACTTCTGGGAAGAGGGCAGCGTGAGCAGGGCGGCGAAAATCTCCTCCCAAAACCAAATATATTTATGAAAATACAGCAAATACAACTATTCCTAAAAGAGAGACCAGAAGATACAGGACAACACCAGCCTGCAGCTACACCTAAGAGGACTTGGCACCCCGCGAGGCGGGTAAGATACGGAGCCGTGTCCTGGCGGGACCCGAGCACTCCCCCACCCTAGCGCACCGGCAGGAGGAGAGGATTCAGAGCTGGGAGGGAGTGGAAGTGCAGGCCCGCGAAATAACCAGTCCTGCTGATCTGCACCGGGAGCGCTGACACACTTTGTGCGGTGTATCGTAGATTGGAGAGACAGAGGTGCAGATTCCAAGATAGCAGGTCCACCCAGCCGGTTCCCCGGGACAAAAGAAAAGGGTGTGCTTTTCTAGGAGTCTTAAAGAGACAGGGGCTCAACGGAGGAGCAGGATCGTCCCAGCGCACTCAGCCAAGCAGGCTGGGAGTCCTGGGGAATTTTGGTCTCCTTGGACAGTGGCTGGGAAAAGCAGTTGTACGGAGACTTCCCACAGAAATCAGCAGCCTCCCATTCGTTCCTTCTCTGGCCAGAGTTACAAAGGGCCCGGCGGAGCAGCATGGCTGCGGAAGAGTGGAGCAGCAGCGCCACCTACAGGATTGCCACAGAAACTACACCCGGCAGGCTTTTTTTTTTTCTCTATTTTCCCTTTCTTCCTTTTTTCTTTTTCTGACCACTTCTATCGCCATGAAAAGACAGAGAAATACGATACACACAAAGCTTACCCAGACAACCCAAGACCAGACTACTCCAGAGAGGGAGCCTGATGGGACAGACATGCACAATCTTCCTGAAAAAGAATTCAGAATAAAAGTCAAAACCATACAGATGGATCTACAGAGACATATGCAAAAGCTAAGGGAGGAAGTGAGGGAAGTGAGGAAAGACAATGCAGAGATGAGACAAGTGATCGACGGGCTTAGCAGCAGACTGGATGAGATGCAAGAGACTTAATGGAATAGAAATCAGAGAACAGGAATACAGAGAAGTTGAGGCAGAGAGAGATAAAAGGAACTCTAGGAATGAAAGAATTTTAAGAGAACTGTGTGACCAATCCAAACGGAACAATAATCGCATTATAGGAACACCAGAGGAAGAAGAGAGAGAAAAACGGATAGAAAGTGTCTTTGAAGATAATAATTGCTGAAAACTTGCCCAAGCTGGGAAAGGAAATACTCTCTCAAACCATGGAAGCCTACAGATCTCCCAACACAAGGGACCCAAGGAAGACAACAACAAGACACATAATAATTAAAACGGCAAAGATCAAAGATAAAGACAGAGTATTAAAGTCAGCTAGAGAGAGAAAAAAATATCACCTACAAAGGAAAATTCATCAGACTATCATCAGACTTCTAAACAGAAACCTAACAGGCCAGAATAAATTGGCATGATATTTTTAACGTAATGAAACAGAAGGGCCTCAAACCAAGAAAATTGTATCCAGCACGATTATCATTTAAATTTGAGGGACAGATTAAACAATTTCCAGACAAGCAAAAGCTGAGGGAATTTGCATCCAATAAACCACCTCTTCAGGATATCTTAAAGGGACTGCTCTAGATGAAAGCACTCCTAAGGCTAAAAAGAGGTCACCAGAGAAAATAAAATCATAGCAAAGAAAGCAGACCATCCAATTACTAACTAAAGGCAAAGAATAAAACACCTAGTACATAAAGAATGAGGAGGAAGAATAAGAAGGGATAGAAATAAAGAATCATCAGACTGTGTTTACAATAACTTAACAAGAAAGTTAACTTAGACTGTTAGATAGTAAAGAAGCTACCCTTGAATCTTTAGTAACCATGAATCTAAAGCCAACAATGGCAATAAGTACATATCTACCGATAATCACCCTAAATGTAAATGGACTGAGTGCACCAATCAAAAGACACAGAGTAATAGAATGGATAAAAAAGCAAGACCCATGTATATGCTGCTTAAAGGAGACTCACCTCAAACCCAAAGATATACACAGACTAAAGGTGAAGGGATGGAAAAAGATATTTCATGTAAACAACAAGGAGAAAACAGGTGTTGCAGTACTTGTATCAGACAAAATAGACTTCAAAATGAAGAAAGTAGCAACAGATAAAGAACGACATTACATAATGATAAAGGGGTCAGTCCAGTAAGAGGATATAACAATTTTAAATATATATGCACCCAACACAAAAGTGCCGGCATATGTGAAACAAATACTAACAGAAATAAAGGAGGAAATAGAAAGCAGTGCAGTCATTATAGGAGACTTCAACACACCACTCACTCCACAGGACAGATAAACCAGACAGAAAATAAGTAAAGACACAGAGGCACTGAACAACACACTAGAACACATGGACCTAACAGACATCTACAGAACTCTACACCCAAAAGCAACAGGATACACATTCTTCTCAAGTGCACATGGAACATTTTCCAGAATAGACCACATACTAGGCCACACAAAGAACCTCAGTAATTTAAAAAATATTGAAATCCTACCAACCAACTTCTCAGATAACAAAGGTAAAAAACTAGAAATAAATTGTACAAAGAAAACAAAAAGGTTCACAAATACATGGAGATTTAACAACATTCTCCTAATTAATCACTGGGTGAATGACCAAATCAAAACAGAAATGAAAGAATATATGGAGACTAATGACAACAACAACAGAAAGCCACAATTTCAGTGGGACGCAGCAAAGGCAGTTCTAGGAGGAAAGTATATTGCAATCCAGGCCTATTTAAAGAAGGAAGAACATTCCCAAATGAATAGTCCAAAGACACAATTACTGAAATTGGAAAAAGAAGAACAAATGAGGCCCAAAGTCACCAGAAGGAGGGACATAATAAAGATTAGAGAAGAAATAAATAAAATTGAGAAGAATAAAACAATAGAAAAAATCAATGAAACCAAGAGCTGGTTCTTTGAAAAAATAAACAAAATAGATAAACCCCTAGCCAGACTCATTAAAAGAAAAAGAGAACCTACACACATAAACAGAATCAGAAATGAGAAAGGAAAAATAATGACAGACCCCACAGAAATACAAAGAATTATAAGAGAATATTATGAGAATCTATATGCTAAGAAGCAGGAAAACCTAGAAGAAATGCACAACTTCTTAGAAAAATACAACCTTCCAAGACTGACCAAGCAAGAAACAGAAAAACTAAAAAGACCAATCACCAGCAAAGAAATTGAATCGGTAATCAAAAAACTACCCAAGAATAAAACCCCGGGGGCAGATGGATTCACTACTGAATTTTTCCAGACATATAGAGAACAAATAATACCCATTCTCAATAGTTTTCCAAAAAAATAGAAGAGGAGGGAATACTTCCAAACTCATTCTATGAAGCCAGCATCACTCTAATACCAAAACCAGGCAAAGACCTCACCAAAAAAGAAAATTACAGACCAATATCCCTGATGAACGTAGATGCAAAAATACTCAACAAAATATTAGCAAACCGAATTCAAAAATACATCCAGAGGATCATACACCATGATCAAGTGGGATTCATTCCAGGGATGCAAGGATGGTACAACATTCGAAAATCCATCAACATCATCCACCACATCAACAAAAAAAAGAACAAAAACCACATGATCATCTCCATAGATGCTGAAAAAGCATTTGACAAAATTCAGCATCCATTCCTGATTAAAACTCTCAACAAAATGAGTATAGACGGCAAGGACCTCAACATCATAAAAGCCATATATGACAAACCCACAGCCAACATCATACTTAACAGTGAGAAGCTGAAAGCTTTTCATCTAAGATCGGGAACAAGACAGGGATGCCCACTCTCTCCACGTTATTCAACATAGTACTGGAGGTCCTAGCCACGGCAATAAGACAAAACAAAGACATACAAGGCATCCAGATTGGTAAAGAAGAAGTCAAATTGTCACTATTTGCTGATGACATGATATTGTACATAAAAAACCCTAAAGACTCCACTCCAAAACTACTAGAACTAATATCTGAATTCAGCAAAGTTGCAGGATACAAAATTAACACACAGAAATCTGTTGCTTTCCTATACACTAATGATGAACTAACAGAAAGAGAAATCAGAAAAACAATTCCATTCACAATTGCATCAAAAAGAATAAAATACCTAGGAATAAACCTAACGAAGGAAGTGAAAGACCTATACCCTGAAAACTACAAGACACTCCTAAGAGAAATTAAAGAGTACACTAACAAATGGAAATTCATCCCATGCTTTTGGCTAGGAAGAATAAATATTGTCAAAATGGCTATACTACCTAAAGCAATCTACAGATTCAACACAATCCCTATCAAAATACCAACAGCTTTCTTCAATGAACTGGAACTAATAATTCTAAAATTCATATGGAACCACAAAAGACCCTGAATACACAAAGAAATCCTGAGAAGGAGAAATAAAACAGGGGGAATTACGCTCCCTGACTTCAAGCTCTACTACAAAGCCACAGTAATCAAGACAATTTGGTATTGGCACAAAAACAGACCCACAGACCAGTGGAACAGAATAGAAAATCCAAACATTAACCCAAACATATACAGTCAATTAATATTTGATAAAGGAGCCTTGGATATACAATGGGGATATGACAGCCTTTTCAGCAGCTGGTGTTGGCAAAACTGGACAGCTACATGTAAGATAATGAAACTGGACTACTGTCTAACTCCATATACAAAAGTCAACTCAAAATGGATCAAAGACCTGAATGTAAGTCATGAAACCATAAAACTCTTAGAAAAAAGCATAGGCAAAAATCTCTTGGACACAAACATGAGCAACTTCTTCATGAACATATCTCCCCGGGCAAGGGAAACAAAAGCAAAAATGAACAAGTGGGACTATATCAAGCTGAAAAACCTCTGCACAGCAAAGGACACCATCATTAGAACAAAAAGACATCCTACAGTATGGGAGAATATATTCATAAATGACATATCCGATAAGGGGTTGACATCCAAAATATATAAAGAACTCACGCACCTTAAGAAACAAAAAGCAAATAATCCAATTAAGAAATGGCCAGAGGACATGAATAGACACTTCTCTAAAGAAGAAATTCAGATAACCAACAGGCATATGAAAAGATGCTCCACATCTCTAATCATCAGAGAAATGCAGATTAAAACCACAATGAGATATCACCTCATACCAGTGAGGATGGCCAACATCCAAAACACAAACAACAAATGTTGGCGAGGATGTGGAGAAAAGGGAACCCTCCTACACTGCTGGTGGGAATGCAAATTGGTTCAACCATTGTGGAAAGCAGTATGGAGGTTCCACAAGAAACTCAAAATAAAAATACCATTTGACCCAGGAATCCCACTCCTAGGAATTTACCCTAAGAATGCAGCAGCCCAGTTTGAAAAAGACAGATGCACCCCTATGTTTATCACAGCACTATTTACAATAGCCACGAAATGGAAGCAACCTAAGTGTTCATCAGTAGATGAATGGATAAAGAAGAGGTGGTACATATACACAATGGAATATTATTCAGCCATAAGAAGAAAACAAATCCTACCATTTGCAACAACATGGATGGAGCTAGAGGGTATTATGCTCAGTGAAATAAGCCAAGTGGAAAAAGACAAATGTCAAATGATCTCACTCATATGTGGAGTATAACAACAAAGAATAAAACTGAAGGAACAAAACAGCAGAAAACTTACAGAACCCAAGAGTGGACTAATAGTTACCAAAGCGATAGGAACTGAGGACTATGGGTGGGAAGGGAGGGACAAGGGGGAAAAAGGGGCATTATGATTAGCAGACGTAATGTTGGGGGGGCACGGGGAGGGCTGTACAACTCAGAGAAGACAAGTAGTGATTCTATAGCATCTCACTATGGTGATGGACAGTGACTGTAATGGGGTTGGTGGGGGGGACCTGATGAAGGGGGTAGTTTAATAATCATAATATTGCACATGTAATTGTAGATTAATGATACCAAAATAAATTATAAATAAAAATAAATAAATAAATAAATAATCCTCTAAAAGTAAAAAAAAAATCATGTCTAGGGTAAATCATTTATGATCTAGATTCTATACCAGTCCAACTATCAATCATGTACAAAAAAATGACATTCAAACAGGCAAAGACTTGGAACATTTATCTACCATGCATCTTTTCTTAGGAAGGTACTAGAGAATATGTTCCAGCCAAATGAGAAGGGGAGAGGGAAGGTCAGCAAAACAGAGAGAACCGTGAGATGTAGGGAACTGTGATTCAGTATATAGGAGAGCAGTAAAAGCAGGTTCCTGGATGACAGTGGCAGAGCAGGTCTGGAGAACAACTCATTCAGAATGAGCAGAACAGAAGCATCCAAGCAGAAGATCCCCAGGAGAAAGGAGGAACTGATAAATCAACTTACAGGTTTGAGGAGCTGGGAGAAATCCTTTTTTTTTTTAATTTTATATGGTGATTATGATGGAGCAATTGGTAAGTTTTTAATATTAGATTTATTCAGAAATATGCAAGTGAGAAAGTAATTTATTTATACAAAAAAAGGTCAAGAAATGAAATGTAATCATAGTATGTAATCACATAATAAGCATAATTCTTGGTTGTCTGGTGGTCAGTTTACATTGTCAAAAATGTAAATGTCATGTTGCTTTTATTAAATTCTGTAATGATGAGGGGGCAAGTGGTATAATGTAACTAAGGTTTTCCTACTATTATAGAATACACAATGTCTTAGTCGTGTCATCAAAGTACAGCAATATAAGCATATGATTCTGAACTAAGGAGACAAAACCCAGAATAAGCAGCAAAAATTTATACTGCCTCTGGGGATTGGAATTGGGGCTGGGGACGAGGGGGCAAGAATGTGATGCTTTTCGTTATAAACCTCTTGAGATGAATTAATATCTATGAACAGGCACTGATTTAAAAATACGGTAAAGTAAAAGAAAATGTTACCTATTTTTTGTCCCAGCAAAGATTAAAATCCAGACTTTAGTATGCTCAGGACCTCCTTCCAGGGTCTAACTCACCTTCCCAGTTTAAGTTCCATTATTCGCTCTCAGACACTCAAACCATGACCTTCTGCGCTGGAGCTCACTTCCTTAGGCCTCCCCAGGCTCTGCCTAACAGCTCCTGCCCGTCCCTGGAGCTGCAGCGCGAGCTTCCCTCCTCCTCACAGAGCAAGCCGTCTTACAGAATGCAGAAACTGAGCATCTTAAAGATCGGGGTCCAAGTCTCAGGTACAGCACCTGTCTTGCTGGAGGTAGCCCGCCCATGGGCTTGACTGTAGACCAGAACTCGGCACGGGCTTCCCAGCAAGGGCCTGTAAGCCACCTAGAATTCATGTAAACTTTTGTGTGAATATGCCTATTTCTAGGAAAAGTAACGCTTTCAGATCAAAGTAGTCTGTGACCATATAAAAAGGTCCCTGGGCAAGAGGCACGCACAGGCCCCATCTTCAGCACGGCTGTCTCCTGGGTGCTGGCAGAGGAGCCCAGGCAGAACCACCAGCCCAGCACTGACGCTTTGAAACTACCCAAAGGCTCCCACCTCCTCGCATCACCAAGCCAGGATTTCTTGCATTGCCTTGCCACTGGCTTCATTTGCACGTGTCGGACTCTCTTCCCTGCATCCCTTCTCCGTGTGTAGTGGGCCCCCTGGAAGGCAGGCTTCCAGAGCAGGCACCCTGCCTCCAGGTCTGAGAGGAGGCAGCACTCATCCAGGGGGGAGGTGGGGAGGACAGCGGAGGCCACGCCTGCGGGCTGAGCTGTTTGGGAAGCTGGGTGGCTGTGGGGGCTGCCTCTGCCGTGACCTGTCCCAGTCCGCCAGTGCACTCTGCAAGCCCTGTCCAGCCCAACAGCTGCCCTGCTTCAGGCCCTGAAACCAGTTCAGGGCTTGGCATCCAACGAGTCTGTGCTGGCTCTGCCTACCCCTCCCTCGGTCTCTCCGGTGGGTCTTTTTCCAGCACTACAGCCCCTTTGTGGCCACCATCCCCCCTTAGGAAAGGGCCCTCTCCTAGCCCTGCTGGCCCACTCCTTGTCGGGCCTCCCACCCCGGGGTGGGCATTCTGTGCATGCTTCTCGCCTTCACGCTGGTCCCAGGTTCTCCCCCACGGAAAGGGCACCTTATGCCGCTCTCTTCCTTTCCTCCTCCTCACCCGCAGACTGGGGGCTGGAAAGGGCAGTGTATCAAAGAGCTTACCCAGAACTTCACGAGAAAAAAGGCATTGGAAGGTCCCCGTTCAAAGAGCTCCTTGAGTCCACCCTTTTTCTCTGGGAATTTGTCATAGATCTGGCGGATGTCCACGGCTTCGAGGTAGGGATCGCTGTAGCTTGGGCTGGACTGGCCGATGTGCACAAACAGGTGCTTGTTGTACTGTGGAGAAGACAGCTGGTGTGAGGGCTGTGGGAGGCCGTGGGCCGACAGGTCAGAGCTCAGATGCCAGCCATGTGGCCGGGGCAGGTCACTTCACCTCAGGGGGCCTCAGTTTCTCCACTGGTAACATGGAGACAGTAAAAGGATGGACTGCAAAGCAACGTGAGCAGGACTGAAGCATCTGGTGCAGTGTCCAGTGCCCCCCGGCAGTTGTTTGTTTTCCTCTTCGTCCTGCCTCTCGCTAAGTATCCCCAGGTAGGCACTTTCTGTCTTTGGTCCTCGGTTAGTGTGTCTCTGAGGGAAGACCACTGACCTAGGTAAGTGCTTTCGAATGGTGCTCTACCCTTAGAGACGGGGCCGGGCTGCTTCTGAGCCCCGCACAGGCACCTTGCTACGACCTTTTCTTGTACACTCTGGGCACCTAAGGACAGTTTTATTAATGGGACCCTAGGCTAAAAAACAAGTTTGAAAACATCCATGTGCAAAGTCTGTGAAGTCCACAGGCTCTGGCATCCTGTGGGTCCAGCCTCATCCAGCAGGTCAGCAACTCTGACCTCTGCAGTTGATGCTGGCCCCCAGGACGTGGCACACTGAAGAGGATGGGTTGGGAGCAGGGCTCTGCTCCCTGCTGGTGCCCCGGAGGATGTGGGTCAGACACCGCTTCCTGTCTGCTCCTCAGAGCCACAGGGAAAGGGGAGAGCTGCGGGGGATGAGCTGGACGAGAGGCGGGGGGCTGGGAGAAGGAGCGCCTGGCCGGAAGGACCCAGGCCAGGGAGAGAGCAGGGAAGGGGAGGGCCTGAGGACTGGGACCCAGCCAAGGAAGGGGCAGGAGAGGCCCATCATCTGCAGGGAAAGAGGGGAGGCGAGGGCCATGGCAGAAGGCTGAGAGGGGAGAGGCACCCTAAGGTGACCCCCAGAAGTGGGGGGCCAGGGCAGACGGGCAGACGCAGGTGGACCAGGGAGCCAGAGAAGGCAGAAGCCATGGGGGAAGGAGGCTCGTGAAACAGGGGAGGCAGGAGAGCTGGCCACTGAGGCCAGGACCTACTGTGTCAGGGTCTTGCTGCTGCTCCAGGAAGGCAGAGAATTCCAACATCCAGAGCTTGGAGCTGGCCACGCTGCGGCCCTGCCATGGGGGTGCCGGGGGGGCTGAGGGCGAAGGGGTGGGTCCCGCAGGAGACTCAAAGCCTGCACACAGCAAGAAAGTGCATGGGGACCAGTCCATGTGTGGCCCCCATGACAGCCTCTGTGAGGACCCTAGGCCCACCAGTGAGACCCTGTGCTGGTGAGGGCATCTCCTACCTCCCCAAACTGGGCTTCCCCACAGGGGTGGTCAGGAGGAGTGCAAAGCCTGGCGGGGAGGGCTCGGCCTGGGGCAACTCAGCCCCCTTGGGCCCCTGCACAGAGCTGTACTCAGGGGAGAGCAGATGCTGCTCGGGGCCAGGACGCCTGTGGGACCGAGGCCTCCAGAGCAGCACAGATAGGGTCTTGCTCTTGAGGAGCTGCTGGTGCCACACAAACCGGTTAGTACAACACAAGCCCGTGAGGACAGGACGTTTCTGTTCGGTTCGCTGTGGTCTCTCAGCCCCTAGACAGTGCCTGGCCCAGAAGAGGACTTTAATGCAGGTCTGCTGATAAAGGAAGTAATGAGCGGGATTAAATGGACAAGGCATGTGCTCAGCACCCACGTTGGAGGGTGGTCGGGACAGGGTTTTCCAAAGAAGGGGAGGCTTGGAGAAGTTAAGTGCAAGGCAGGAGGTGAGGACAGGGACGGGAGTTCCAGCTCAGGCAGAGGAAGGGGCTGCGGGAAGCTTGGGGTCGGGACGCTCTGTCTTTGGCAGAACTGGAGAGAAGGGTGGGCCTGTGCCCCTGGCGGGAAACAAGGCTAAAGAGACAGGCAGGGGTACAAAGAAGCAGGAATTTTAGCCTGAGCTCAGGAGAGAAAGTGTTTTAAGCAGGGCATTAAAATGATCAGACTCAAGTTTCTGTAAGACCCTGCTCCAGAGTGGAGGAAGGGCTGGAGGGGGAGCGGACAGCTGGGCCTGGCAGCTCTTCCCAGGCGGGACAAGGAAGAAGGCCTGAGCTACAGCAGTGCAGGGGAGAGGAGGGGACCCCGGGGGACACTAAGGGAGCGAACCCCCGGCCTTGGTGGTGGCGGGATGCACAGAGGCTGGAAGCAGCGCGCTGCGGCAGGAGCTCTGGAGATGCAGAGGAACCAGCCAGAGGGGTGGGCCTAGGACCACGCCAGATGGGACAGCTCGTGCCTAATGCACCAGTCGAATCATTCATTCGTTCCAGCACTGCTTCCAGAGAAGCTGCTGTGTATGGGCCTAGTTGGATACCAGACTGGCAAGAGGCAGTCACGGTCCCTGCCCAGGCACACAGACCGTGACAACCCAGAGGGCCCAGCGCCCGGTGGGGGTGCCTGACCTGTGCGGGGCGGGGCGGGGGTAGACAGAGGGGAGCAGGGAGAGAAGGCGGAGGTCAACAGGGAAAACCAGCAGGTCCAGTACAGAGTTCAGATTTACCCTGAAGGCACAGGGCTGCCAAGACAGGACTTTAAGCCTGGAAGCAACGCGGGGGGACTGAGGCTCTGAAAAGCTCAGTGGGGTGAATTGCAGGGCGTAGGGAGGAGCTGCAGCCGGTTAGGAGGCCGCTGCAGGAACCCCGGCAACATCTGGGGGCTGAGCAAAGACAATGCCCCAGAGAGGAGCGGTGGAGGCGGGCTGGGAGCCGCAGGGAGGGGCCTGGGGAAGCCAGCTGTACTCAGCAGGAAAAGCCCGGCCTGCCTCCAGGCAGGGAGTGCTGCCCCAGGCCAGGAAGGCTGGCTGGTGAGGCCCCGTCTGGCCCTACGGAGAGGGAGGTGGTGAGGGGCCCTCATGAGAAAGAGGCAGGGACCGGCCAGTTGCCCTGCCCTCACCTGGGCTGTGAGAGGGTGGGGACCCTGTGCGGCCCCACCCGCCTGGACCCCTCCCAGGAGTGCTCCCGTCATCCCCAGGGGCTCCAGGCTGGAAAGCTGTGCTCTCCTCGGACCTTCCGTTGAAGGGGAGTTAGAGCGTCACCAGGAAGGCCACACCGAGGTGTACGGGGGGGCCCCCACGCAGCACACAGACAGCCAGTCGAGCGGCTGCCCCAGGGCACAGGCACCTCCCTCTGAACTGTGCACACACCCTGCAAGCCCTGAGCCCAAGCCAGGGAGGAAGGCAGGAGGCCTGAGAGGCCTGAGGGGCTCTGCGCACGGAGGCGGTGTGTGCTGGGGACGGAGTGGGGTGAGGCCCAGGGGCCGCAATGTTCAGTCTGAGCACATGCAGGCGGCATCTGAGGGGGTCCGGCTGCCGGGCGCCTGAGCCGCAGGGCCGGAGCTGCAGGTGTGTGACATGCACGGGAGCTGCGCACAGCCGACCCACCTGGCCGAGGCAGCGAAGGCTGGACAGCGTAGGTTTGTTGGGAGAAAGGTTTCACACTGTGGAGACAGGGGGAAGAGTTATAAGCTGTCTGGGAGTCTTGAGTAGTGGTCCAAAGCTCTCTGCGGGGCAGGCCCTGATGGCCCGGCCGGCCGGCGGCAGTCTCAGTAGGCTTTGGTCCCCCACTCCCTCCCCTGCCACCTCCCTCAGGCTTCCTGCTGATCCACAGAAGCAGCTTGTGTGTGAGGGGGGGGGGGGGGAACCCACCCTTCAACCCTCCCTGCCCCGCAGGCCCCACAGGTTTGCTCCTTGCCCCTTCCTCTGGGGTCCCAAGCTCTGGTCTTGCTACACCCATGACAGACAGCAGTTCCAGCAAATGCCACCCCAGAGTGTCGGCACTCCAGCCGCAAGCTCAGGCTGTCCTGAGAGGCTGGCCCTAGACGGCAGCCCATCCCAGCCTGGGGGCCAGACTCAACTGCACGAGTTTATGGGCTCAAGTGCAGTTCAGCGAGCGCTGATAGCAGGCCATACTCACTCATGGGACGTCCCGGCTTGGCCTGGCAAAGCTCCTTGCCAAAACTGAGGAGGCAAAAAATGCAGAGTGAGCGCTGCTCTTGGGCGTGCGGAGGCGGAGCAGAGGCCTGGGCTGAAGGTGAGGCTGCGAGCCTGGACCCGGGGCGGCAGGGAGAGGCTGAAGGCTTCTGTCCAGTACTAGACTAGAGCTGCATCCCAAAGTATTTCAAGAGTCTCTGGATGTGTTCTGCTGCCACGGTGCTCCACGGCAGAAACACCAGGTTTGGCCAACAGGGCAAACTGTGTTCCTCCCTTAGAGGCCAACTGTGCACAGCAGCAAGTCAGGCTCTGAGTGGTTCTGCACTCAGAAAACCCATTTAGTTCTAAGCACCCCAAACTTACTTATGCAGAGTCACTTTGTATCACATCTATTTAACGTCCTGGAGGACCACACTGGAAAATGCTGGAAAGGAGGCTCGCCAAGCCCAGGGCCTGTTACTGTCCCTTCCTCGAGTGCCTAGATGTACTATGGACACATCTTGAAGGGCCATTTAGTCCCTATAGCCAAGAAAGCTCTGTGAGAACACAGCCCTGGACAGGAGGGGCCTTTCTGAAAGTGTGGCCAACCTGGCCGTGGTAAGAGGCTTGTTATTAGGCCGAGAAATTTAAAATTTGAACAAGAGTTTGTTCCTGAACATGGGCTTGCCATCTGGCAGGTGGGCAGTGCCGAGAGCCTGAGGCAGGGGTGGGCCCAAGGCGAGGGGTGGAGGGGACACCTGCTGCACCAAAGCCTCAGGCTCCGGCCCCCGTCCCTGGGACCTCAGCCTTCTCATCTGCCCGTGGGGCCCACTCTGCCGCTCCTCAGTCCGTCAGCTAAGGGGCAGCCTTGCCCTGTGTGAAAGCTCTGCTGAGTCCCGACCAAGGCCCAAGAAGGCAGTTCAAGTTCCGGGACTCCACAGGGCCCCTTAGTTCCTGGTCCCTGGTCCCTCCTTACCCCTGGCTCTCCTGGCCCAAGAGGACTCGAGTGAGAGAAATTTGGTCTGGCTGGTACCTCCGGCTCCTCAGAAGGGGGGCGGGCTTGACCTCTGGCTCCAGGCAGCCCCACTTACCCCTGAGACTGCCGGGTAGCCTGGGCCCCGGGGGAGGGCCATTTTACTGTGGAAGGCTGTGGCGGAGATGATCTGGGCGGACGACATGGCGGCCATGCTCTGCAGAGCCTTGTCCTTAGCTGCCTGATCCTGGGGAAGACATTGGAGGGAGGGCCTCAGCAACGGTCGTTACGGCAGCTCAGACAAGGCGGCGTCCGGGCTGGGAGCCAGGGAAGCTGTCCCACTGCCAGTGGCCAGAGCCCTGGACTCGGCCCCGGGGGACCAGGCCCGCGTCCTTGCTGTGCTAAAACTTGTTTAGTGGCTTTGAGCCAGTGACTTGGTTTCTCTGGTTTCCTCATCTGTCAGAGGGGCATAATACTTGCCCTGCCTGTTTTTTAGAGCTTAAAGAACCTATGGGGACATCTGCCAGACCACGTCTTTGTTCACTAACTAGAGGGACCTCTGGAGAACGGAACTGTTAGCCCTTTTCTCACCTCCACATGGCTGGTGGCCGGCGCACCTGGCTCACGGCAGGGGAGGCATAAATATCTGTCGGATCCCTCGAATGGGCAGGAAGGGGCGCCCTCGGCCACACAGCTGTCGGAGGCACAGGACAGTCTCCTGTGGCCCCACCTGTCTCAGTCCAGCCGTAGGGGTCTCCCGTGCATGCTGGACACTCCCCTCCTTTTCACATGTCAGAATGTAAATACCTGCTTTCTGCCCTCCCCAGTTCTGAAGATCCCAAGGAATGGGTTCGCCCTGCACAGGTTCTGAACAAACTAACACTTATGACTGGTAATAATACTAACAGTAATAATAATCTGTTATACATATATAAGCCAATGCCTCCCACCCGGAGCTCCTCGATCCCTAAGACCTTCAAAACAATGAGACAACAGTGTGTTACTTTAAAAAGGCTAATGGGAATTGTGTCTTTGTCCAAAATATGACCACATATACAGACTGGAATGGCAAGTACTATTCGGTGTGTGTAGTTTTATTGGGCCTAAAAGGTTGGATTATGTTAACTTGGGAGCTCTGGTTAGAAATTCCATGCCTTTCTGATGCATATTTTTCAGTGAGAAAAATAAATTGACATTCTTGACTAATTATTTGATAGACCCAGACCTGTCCTGAGGGATAAACTGAGAAGCAACAGAGGTCCTTGCTTACAGATGCTTTGGGGTGATGTCACTCATCCTCCACAATGGCCCTGTAGGGAGGCATTACCATGGTGTTGGGCTGAGGGGCCTAGGCGGTCCACCCAGCGGCCCAGAGCCAGAACACAGCAGGCCCCCCATTCGGCCTCTGCACGTGCTCACACGGCACATGGAGAAGAACACTATCTCACATTGATTCTGAAGGTCACGGCTCTCCTGTGAGGCCGGCAAGAGCAGCAGGACCCTCCCGCTGGGATGAAGAGGCCAAGCCTCAGAGACTGAGATGCTGGAGTACTGACGGTGGTGGTCGGCCCTGCAGGCCAGGGGATACATCAGGATCTGACAGCACTCAGGCACAGCACGGGGAACACTCTGCGTGAGGGGTCGGCCTCGACCCACTGTCCTTCTGGGGCCACCACTGGGCCGTGCTCTAGCAGCCGTCTCTGATGACCAACAAGGAGGCGATCAGCAAGAGGCCTGCCACCTCCCAAGGATACCTGCACTGTCCCTGGGGAAAGCCCAGCACGTCCGGCCCCTCTCCCTCCAGGAGGCAGGGAAGCCACAGCAGGCTGTACCCCAGAAGGCCCACAGACCGCAGGTTACCAACACCGCTGTGCGGCCTGAGAGCCATCTGCTCAGCGTCAGCAACTGCGCCCTTTCCCAGAAAGCTGATCTAGACAAGTGAGCCTGTCCTCAGAGGGAGCGGCAGGAATCAGGGGAAGTGGGAAGGAGACGGCGTGGGCTGACATCAGGGACCGAGCTGTAAAGCCAGGGGATCACTGAATTTTGGAGTTGGAACAGACCTCACATACCACGTTTAACCCTGTCATTTTATAGATGGAGCAACTGAATGGAGCTTGAGCTTTCAGTGACTCACCCACGCTCACATGGCACAAGGAAGAGGCAGGCTAGCCCATGCCCCGAGACCTGCAGGAGTCCTGGCTGACCTTGCTGTCCACCACAGAACTTCATTATATTGGGTCCCACACCCCTGTGAGAATATCACCATGTCCTCAGACCAATCTCCGCAGGAAAACACATTTACCAGAAAGTGTGCATATTGGTGAAGAGGTCTGTGGCTCCCCTGTTGTCTATCCTCTATCCAGCCGTCTACCGTGGGCGAGGACAGAGAACTGTGGGCCATTCAGACAGACCCCGTGGGAATTACAAGTTCCCCTCAATGGCTCTAAAAAAACACTGGGAAGTTTCCATTCAGGTCCGTGAGCCAGAGGCAAACTTGAGAGTGGGAATGAGGAGCAAGCCAGGCTCCAGGACCCTGCGTGTCCAGGCCTGTGTGCCAGCCGGAGAGGGAGGGCCAACAGCTGAGGCCCAGCCAGCTGTCCCAGGGACAAAGGGGCGGAGAGCTGGGCCACAGCTGTGCGGTGGGGGACAGCTGCGCTGAGGGCAGGAGGGGGCGCCAGTCCCAGGTGTTCCCACCCGCTCAGCGGAGCCCCCACTGTCAGGACCAGAGACTACGGGGGCCACAGGACCTTCAAGGCCACCAATCCAGGGGCTCTTAGACTGGGTTCTGTCTTACTTTGGGTCCAAGAGCCATGGGGCATGAGAGGTGAATAGGAGGAAGGGGTCTCCCTCCTGCTCCTCACCAGTGTGCAGTAGCACATTTCAACCAGAGTAGCAGCTTTGATAATACACTGCAATGATATTTTGGGGGAAAAAAAACGAGGGATTTCCACTGCTTTTTAAAAGGAGTCTGTGAATGGCTAATCTTAGCCTAAGGCCCCGAATGTTAACTATTCCTGCCAAGTGCTGGGCAAGCCCTCTGTCAGCACCTCCCTCCTGCTGCTCCCCGCAGGGGTCCCCTGGCTCCCAAGTCCAAGAGGACTGAGTCCCGTGGGGAGCAGGGCCGCCCAGGGGAATGCTGTCAGCCCCTGGCCCTCCACAGAGCCGTCACCTCCTGGCAAAGGGCCCTGCGAGGGGGGCTGGCACCGGAACAGGGAGGACCTGCCTGTCCCCGCGTGCAGGGTGTAGGAAGGACCACCAGCTCCCGCAGGGCCTCCAGCCCCCCCACAGCAGGGCCCCCCAGGCCCAACCACCCCGCAGGTGCTAGTTTGTGGCACTGAAGTGCCAGTGGGCTCGAGGAGACCCTCAAGGAATGGGCTCCGGAGGACAATCCCACTGTGATCGGTGGAGGGCACTGCCCCTGGGGGGAGATGGCAGAGCAGCAGGCTGGCCCGCGGGTCCCGGGACGCTGTGGGGCCTGGCAGTCACATACACGGATGCAAGGCCAAGCGTCCCTCCCTGTGCGGTCGGGAGGCGTTACAGGCCAAGCCCCACTCCCCCCAACACCAGGAGGCGTCCTGCTTCTACACACAAGCAGCCAACCCTAAGCCCAAAGGGAAGACTTTCCCTGCTGGAACAGGAGCCACAGGAAGCTGGCCCCCGTGCCCTGGGCCCTCACTCCCACTCCTGCCGTCAGCCTTACCTTCAGCTTGGCCTGGATCTCACGGGCTTTTCGCCGAGCCAGCACCTGGATGTGGCTGGAGACCTGTGGCAGGAGGAGACGGCTGCTGTCCCTGCCTCCCAGGTGGCGTGTCTCCCCGTCCTAGCTCCCTGCCCTCCGCCTTCCCCAGTCCTCACCCACATCCGTGGACTGACTGAATGAAAGGGTGAGTGACGGGCCCGCAGCCCCATTTATCCAGCTCACCCAGAGCCTGGCAGTAGATAATGGTGCTTTGCTCTCTGTCCTGGCACCCTGCAGGGTGGGGAGGGGGCTGCTGCCTCCCCGCTGAGGCAAAGGGCTTCCTCCCCGGTGCTGGCATCAGGGAATGGGAACTGTCGGTGGCCCCCAAGAGGAGACAACCCACCCAAGCCGGCCCCACTGGTCCTGCAGAGGGCCTGGCCGCCTTGGGGCAGGCTGGGCTGAGGTGCCTGCCCCAGGACCCACCTGCTTCCGGGTGCGGGTCTTCCCAGTGCGGAGCTTGATGTAGCGGGCGATCAGCTCGTTGCGACCTGCAGAGACACCAACAGCCTCTCAGCTGGAGAGGGACAGAAGGCAGGCAAACAGGAGGGTCTGGGGCCCCTGGCCTCACCCTGTGCCCACTTTAAGTGGGGACGTGGGTGAGGATTCTGCAGATTCCCTCCTGCCCTCCTCAGATCCCACGGATCTCCCAACAGCAAGAGAGAACTGAGTTGTGGCCGGGGCCTGGTAACCTGAGAACAAGCACGCGACAGGACCAGGGGCGTCTGGTCGGCTGGCGCCCAGCGCAGAGCCTCCCCACCCGCCACGCTGACCCCCCTCATCTCTGCCCACGGCAGCCTGACAGGCACCTCTCAGCCCCCACCTTCCGGGCCCTCTGCGCACTTGGGAGGCTGCAGGGAGCGCCTGGGCCTTGGTGCTGCCCCCGCGCGGCTCCCACCATCCCCAGCACCTCCACAAAGGACAGCACCTTACTGGATGTCTTGTCCCACCTGCGGGCAGCAGGGGCATGGAACACGCAAGTGCCGAGACACAGAGTGTCCCCAGAGAGGAAGCCCGGGGCCTTTGCTCGGATAAAGAAAGCACAGGCAGACCAGGTCTCTGGCTCCGTGGCTGGCAGTGCTGAGGGCTTACCACGCCGCCTCCCAGAGGCTGACGCAGCGTCTCAGGAGCCCTAGGGACGCTCAGGAGCCACTCATGTCCCCACTCTTGTAAATGAGATTATGAAAAGAAGTTCCTGCTTTCATAGCACTCACATGAAGAGACATGTGTGCCCATGCAATGGCGCCAGGGAACACGCTGTGTGTTCAGAGGGCGAGGGGTTGGTGCGCCTGGGAAGGGCCAGCCAGCAAGGAGGGCATGGCGGGGTGGGGCGTGAGAGGGCCTGAGTGGGGGCCACTGCTTCCTGGCTCCCCTCTGGGCTGGAGGGCAGGGCGGCCAGCCTGCCTCGTCCCGAGGGGCCTTGCTGAGCCTGGAGGCTGTGGCCAGGAGAAAGGAAGCTGCCGACGCAGGGCGAGATGAGCGGGCGGTCAGCCACGGGGCTTCCACCAGAGCGCACAGCCACGCTGCCCCCACACCCCGTGCTGACCTTTCCCCACTGCCAAGGCTGAATTAAGAGGCTGCCTTTGGATGTCTGTTCTGCCAGAAAGGCTGCTTGGCCTGTGTGCGTCAGGGGAAGGAGGGAGGGAGCATCAGACCCCGGGACCACCGCCTGCCGGCTGGTCCGCACCTACAACAGTGACCCAGCAGGACATCGCTCCTCAGAGCTTTCCAGGGAAAGGTCTGCAGGCTCCTTGGGCAGCCCAGGGAGTGTTCACCAGTCCTACCCTATGTCTGACTAGGGGCACTCATGCTGCAACTGGGAAATGCTGTCGTCACTGACAAGAGAGTCTAAGTCATGATCAGCCCTGAGTGGAAACCGGCCACGGGGCTGGGGGTCGGGGCCGGGCTCTCTCCTGGCAGCCCCACAGTGAGCTCTCGGGCCTCCACGGGTCACTTGCCTCTAGGCCCCCTCACCTAGTCCTCTCTTCTTAAGTCTAGGCCCTTGGAAGGTTTTTCCTCCAGATTTTTCCAATCAAACCATTCTGAGACTTAGGAAACAGGCCTTAAGTTTGGATCGATGAGAGCTGTCTGGCTCAGTTCCCTTTTCTGTAGAGTGCACATGGTCCAGGCCCATGTAAGCGGCCTCATGCAGAGACCAGCCTGGGGGCAAGGAGAAGGGCATGGGGGCAGAGGAGGTCCTGGGGCAGCAGGTGGGCGGCAGTGCCTGGATGTGCTATCCACAAGGACCGGCTGGACAGTCCTGGGGCTGGCGTGAAGGAGACGGTGGGATGGGGAAGGCGGGGGGCTGCCTAGACTGCAGGGACCTGCAGACAACATGGGCACTTCTGGAGCTGCTCCTCCAGTCCACACCTTGTGTGAGCATCTTGTCACTTCTGCACCTGCCTTTTCCTGTGAGATTCTCAACACCTCAGAGGAAGGGACCACATCTCCCCTCAAGTCTGCACCTCCAATTCCTGGCGCCTATTTATCCAATAAACCAATGAATGAGTCTGTTAGCAAATCCAGGTGACTGTGTCTTCAGACTCCAGCTGCTCTCACCACCTCACCCTCCACAGTCCAAGCCCCATCTCCTTGGCCGGGACAACGGTAACAGCGTTCCAGCCTGAATCCCTGCTCTCGGGCTACCCGAAATGCAGCAGCCAATGACCCTTCAGCTCAACCCCCCTCCAGTGGCTTCCCATCTCCTGCAGATCAAAGCCGTCCCAAGCCCCGCAATGCCTGGAGGCCTCCACGGCTCTGCCCGCCCACCCCCAGCTCAGCTCCTCTCTGACCTCTCAGCAACCAGCATCGAGCCTCCAGCCCTCTCTCAGGCCCCCGCCTGGCCCCCTCCCTCACCTTCACACCCTTGATGGCTTCTTTGTTCAGATGCCATTGTCTTGGGGACATCTTCCCTGAACACCCACTTAAGGCTGAGGTCACCCCCCACCCTGGCCTGGCTCCAGCTTCATGGCTCTAACACAGCGTACCACCTACTCACGTATTAGCACACTGTCTCCCTCTGTCCCCATTGGAAGGAAAGCTCCTGAGAACAGGATTTTTGTTTATTTACTTATTTATACCCAACACCTAAAACACTCTGCACATAGTAAGGCCCCAATAAATATTTGTTAAGTGAATGATAGGGAATGATAAGAAGTTACTATTTGGCCTTCTACAGGAAAGGTGACCTAAATAAAGGCAAATAACCTTTGCCTTCTGACAGTCTAGCATAATTTTCAAAGTGCTTTCCAATCCTTGTCTCATGGGAGGCTCTCTCTGCAGAAGCAAACCCATATTTTCTTGGGGCCTAAAGCAGCTAAAAATTGGGAGGTTCTCTTTGAGAAAAATAATTAAAAGTTACAACTACAAAATTAGGTTAAGATCATTTTAGGCTAAGATGGATATGCTCACTCTCCTGAGGGTTGTGATGGCTTTGCAGGTACACATATACACCTGTCAGAACTTACCAAATGGCCTACTTCAAATGTGTAGAGTTCACTGTATGGTGATCGTGTTTCAATAAAACTACTCCACAAATTGAAATTAAAAACAAAAAGTTTAGGGACTTGAAGGAGCCCATGCAAGTGAGGGGTCCCAAAGCACAGGTGTCATTGTCCCTCACAGTGAATCCCCCTCTTCATACCCATTCACCTCACAAGAAAACTGAAGTCACGGAGCCTCACCCAGACGGGGCACCAGCAGATCTAGAACCCACTGGCCAGGTTCGAATCCTGACTCGGCCACAGCAAGTGGCACCAAGTGGCTGGCCCAAATTAGAGTCTCAGTCAGGGGACCCCACTCCAGACCTGGCAGGGCAGAGGGGAGGCCCTGTCTAGCCTAAGACTGGCTGAGACCCTCACTCCCGACATCACAGATGACCAACCCCCATGCAAGGAGCCCCAGGGCTTGAAGACAGAGCCCCAGCCAGCCCCATTCCCTCTGCCCTCTCCTACAGGGCTCAGGAGCTCTGCTACCAGACGGGCCGTTTTGGCCCTGGGCAAGGAGAGGCCAGCCATGGGGCCCCAGAAGCCCAGCCCACGGGGGCTAGGCTGGCTCGGGCTCTTTGCCCTTTTCCAAGGTGTGCTTCTGCCCCTCCCTTTCTCTGCAGCTGCGTCCTCTTCTCCCTTGCTGGCTCCCCTAGACTAGGGCTCTCTCCGGTCTCACTCTGCTTCTCAGAGGTGATGCCGGGAGGAGAGAATCTCCTGGGGCGGCAGTTGAGTGCTGGGCTCAGGTGGGCGTGCTGAGCCAGGAGGGGCCAAACGGTTTCCTTCCTGCCATCAGGGGCGCTTCAGACGTCAGCCCGGTCGCTCGCCTGCCTCCAGGCCTGTGGGCATCTACCCTGGCTTTCTGCCTCACTGGGGCTGGGCTTCCTTTCACTCCTGCAATCACAGCGGTGACAGTGAGCATTACTGAGCACTTATGTGGCCAGATGCACACTTTACTTGTACGGGATGCCAGGCAAACGCAGGATGTATACCTATCATGGCAGCCTATGCCTTCCCCCCAACCTCCCAACGGCCCTATGCGTCTGTACGAGCATCTTCATTCTACACACAGGGAAATCAAGGTACAGAGAGGTTTAGAAAGCTGTTCAGGGTCACAGAGCAGCAAGTGGCTGAGATTCAAGTCCATGCAGTCTGGTTCTAGAACCTACCTCTTCACTGTTGCACGGCACAACTTCTCTTTAACACAGGACTGAGGGCCTTCCCTCTCAGAAGCAGGGCCTGCACCAGGTGACCCCAGAGGCTCTGTCTAGCCTAAGGGAGAAGAAACTGTGGCCCAGGGAAGGGAAGTGATTATTCAAACCCACATGGTTTGTTAGTGTTCCAGGAGCCACAAGGACATACATCGCTAAGGCTTCAGGGCTATTTACACAATGGCTGCTTTTCCCAGGAGGTCCTCCCCAGCTGGGCTGGGAGTTTCTGTAAAGGCCCTATTCTGCTCCCCCTCTCTGGATCGATCCCCTGATTCTCTGGGTCTCTGCATGAAGGACAGTCCTGGTCCTGTCTGACTGCCCCTCACCCTGACCCAGGTCCTAGAGGGAGAGACAACTACTTAGACCCAAGGGCCTGCCCACCTGCTTTCACTCTCTCATGGACTGTGGTCCTCAGAGCTGACCGAAGCCTGTGTGTCCTGGATGCCCACAGTCCGGGGTAGAAGCAGAGAAGTGGGAGCGTGTGTCCACAGGTAAAGCCCTAAATCCACAGTGAAGGCCAACAAAGAACAGCAGTGGCAGCAAGAAACTAGTAGAAAATCCAGGTGAGTCAGTGAGAAGAGACCTGTAACCTGGCCAGCTGCCCAACTCCAGGTCTTCTCCCTCCAGTGACTGATCACATGCTGGGGCAGCAGGGGCCGGCCCAGACCTCAGAGGCCAGCTTGACAGCTGGGCATTGCAGGGTGGCAGGTGGTCTTGGCCAACCCCAGAGAGGGCCTGGGTGGTGCTGGGAAGGACGCCCCACCAGGCTGTGGCCCATCTGTCAGAGGACATGTGTCCAACAGCCCCCAGCTCGTATCCAGGGCCCCATCCACCATGGGTGAGGCCTGCAGATGGAGAAAAGGGAGCCCTGGCTGGGGCACAGGCTGAGGGTAGGGCATTCCCAGAGCAGGGGCCACACAGAGTCACCACTTCTGCCTCCTAACCCTACACCCAGCGTCACACACCCTGCCAGCCACCTTGGGCTTTTCCGCAGCCATACAATACTACTAAAATTGCTATCCTCTCAGCAAAATCCCGTCTAGGACAGGTCATTTCTGCAGTTCATTTCCTCTGTATTGATTCGCCTCTGCACCAGCCTCCCTCTGGGCCGTGAACATATTAAATGGCATGAAGCGAGTAAAGCCCCTGCCACTTACAGGAAGGCCAGTCAGATCAGCAATCAGGGTTACCAGCATGAATAAGTCCTGTTATAACTAATGCTATTCGTTTTCAAATCTGGAAAAGGATGGGAACCCCAGGGCACAAGCCTCCTCACCCGAGAGGATCCAGAGCTTTGGGTTACCGGAGCCCCTTTATGTGAGCACTGCACTTCACCCCTGCGGGCTGGGACCCCAAGAGGAGGCCCGTGCACCCTGCCCAACCAGCCCTCATCCTGATGGCCCGCTGAAGCCATCAACACCTGCAGCTGGAGGAGGAGGCTATTTCTGGAGAAGAAGCTTCTGCCCGAAGCCTGAGAAGGCAGTGATCAGGCTTGACATCTGAGCTCACACCACCATTGTCCCTGAAGGGCTCTGGGCTTCTGGTGAAATCCTACCCAGTTTTCAAGGCCATCGGGAGAAGGTATCCACACCCAAGCCTGCCTCCAAGCCCTAGGGCAGAGTCTGTGCCTTTCTCATAGTCCTTGGCTAAAGCCATGTGAGCTCTTAATTCACCCCGTCACTCATGTGGGAGCTCCCAGAGGGAGCAGGGAGCATGTCCTATTCAGCTCTACACCCTGGGCTGTCCGCCGGGCATCTCTGTGCTCTCAGCCCCCCAGCAACACTGAAAGGCCGTGTCTTCCTCCACCGAGCACAGGAGAGATGCTCAGCATCACCACTCACAAGGGCCATGCAAATCAAAACCATGAGACACCACTCCATACCCCAGGAGAGCTATTTTAAAAAGAACACATGTTGGCAAGGATGTGAAGAAATTGGAATCAATGCTGCTGGTGAGTGTAAAATGGTGCAGCCACCACACGGGAAAGTTCAGTAGTTCCTCAAAAAGCTGAACACGGAATTACCATATGATCCAACAATTCCACCACTTGGTATATCCCCAAAGGAACTGAAAGCAGGGACTCACACCTGCACACCCACACTCACAGCATTATTCATGATATCCAAAGGGTAGAAACAACAGAAGTGCCCATAATAGGCGAATGGATAAGCAAATGTAGTATAGCCATACAATGGAATATTACTCGGCTGCAAAGAAGAATGGCATCCCAACACGTTACAATGTGGATGAACTTGGAAGACATTGGGCTGAGTGAAATAGCCAGTCACAAAAGGACAAATATTGTATGATTCTACTTCTATGAGCAACCTAGAATAGTCAAATTCACAGATGGAAAATAGAACAGCGGGAGGAGGGAATGGGGACTTAGTGCTTAATGGGTACAGAGTTTCTGTTGGGGAGAATGAGAATGTTCTGGAGGCGGATGGTGGGATGCTTGGGCAGCAGTGTGAATGGACTTAATACCACTGAACTGCACGCATAAAAATGGTTAAGATGGTAAATTTTATATAATGTGTATTTTCCCACAATGAAATAATATTACCTAAACCCCCCAAAAGGTGGTATTATCATCCCCATTTTACAGATGAGGAAGCTGAGGCTGAGACAAAGTTGAGACAACTGGCCCCAGGTTACAGAGGCCCCTGGGACAGAATGGATTTGAACCTAGGCTCACATCATCTGGCTTCCAGAGAAACAGAAAGTAAGAGTCCTAGGCCATTCAGGGAGCATGGAGGGGGCCAGAAAGCACGGGGCAGCAAAGCTGAGGGGGCAGAGGACCTGGGGAACATTTGAGGAGGTGGGGGTGGTAGGAGACGCTTGAGCAAGGCTCTGACCTCTGGCCCGTCATCTTAGCAACAGGAGCCCTGAACTGGGTCCTGTCCCTGCCCTGCCTCTCATTAGCTGTGTGACTCTTCCAAAATGAGGATTCCCTCCTTTCTGATGAGTGCAGTGTCACTGTGCCATGCCCAGAGGCCCACTGGGGTCCCCCAAAACCACCATGTAAAGCCCCACCCTGGGCCAACGCTCACTCCTTTCCCCCTGCCTCGGCACCCCCTCCTCTAACCAGCTCCAGTTCCACTGCCTTCCAGAAAACTCCCAGGATGACCTAGCCCTCTGGTTTACTGGCTGTACACAACAGAAGTGTCATTAGTCCACTCTCTAACAATGTTTCTTTCTCCTGCCTGTCCCCTTAGACTGAAGCCGTAGAGACCACAGCTCCTGGCCTGGCCTGGGTCAGTGTTGGGCGCTGGGCACTGGGCACGAGCTCCCAGCTGCTCACAGGAACGGGAAGCCGAGGCCACTGGGCACCAGTGAGACAAGGGAGAAAGCAAGGCAGGAGAAGCAGAGCCACACAGGGAGAAGAGGGGCAGGGAGAGCAGGCTCCGGGAGGGCGAGAGGCCTGGCCGTAGAAAGGAAGGGTGCACAGAGGGACACAGCGCCACCACAACCCTCCCGTGGGCAGGAGGGGGCAGCTGAGCTGTGAGGAGAGGGAAGGCAGAGAGTGGGGCGGAAGGCAGAGGAGTTGCCCCACATGCACCTCCCACCACCTGCTCTTGAGGCCAGAGGCCAGGCTGGCCAACAGAGATTAGAGTGCCCAGCGTGGCCGTGCCAGGGTGAGGGTCACACGGTGATGAGGCAAAAATGAAAGCAGTCGTGAGCAGGAGAGGGCTAGGAGCCCAGGCCCAGGTGCCGGCCCACAGGCTGGGGAGGCTCGGCTCAGAAATAACAGGCGCTGATCTGCATGCTGCCTGCACGTCTGCGGGGCCTTCGCGTGCGCCCCGCGGGGGGCACCAGGGCTGGGACCTGGCCTGATCCCGTCCTGGCACCCTGGCCAGCTACCTGTCTGCTCATTCTCAGCTCCCACCCTGCACCCTCCGGCCTGGTCTAGCTGAAAAATGACTGGCAGCCTCAGGATGTGGGCATCAGGGACTGCCAAGACCGGGCTCTGGGGCTCAGGGTGGGGCTGGGGCACAGGAGGACGGCAGATGGGTCCCCGGAGGGCAGATGAGCAGACGGAGGACAGAGCCAGGGTGCGCGAAGGCTGAGTCAGCCCGGCAGCTTGTCCCTCCCCCTCGGCCTCCTGGGGCCCATCCGCACACGGTGGCTAAGCTCAGAGTTGCATGTACTCAGCTGGACAGAGGCGCTGCTGCAAGCCCCTCCATCAGCCCCTGTGAGGGCTGCCTTGGTCCACACTCCGAGCCTGGTGAAAAGACAGGGATCAGCCAGCGTCTGGATCCCAGCGGGATTGGCGGCCACAGAGGACAGGTGCTGTGGGGGCTGGGGGAGTCAGCAGACACTGGCGCCTCCGGCCGGCCCGCCCAGAGCCTGACCCACCTGCAGCCCGGGCCAAGCAGAGGGCGGGCCAGGAGGAAGGGCCGGAGCAGGCGGGCAGGCTTCAGCGGGCACACAAAGGCCATGCAGGGTGACGGGGCCCTGCGCCTGGACATGGAGGATCTAGGTTCTAACCCCCGCTCTCCCACTTTCCACCTGAGAGACCCAGGGAAACTTGGCTTCTCTGAACTTCTGTCTCTGCATCTACAAGCAGAGGTTATAACCCAGCCCACCACCTCCCGTGAAAAGACTGAAGAGAGCAGATGTCCAAGACCCCCAAGGGCTCCTGTCCCACTCGGCAGCAGTAAGGGGCTCCTGGCCTCTGCCCCTGCCAGGCCCTCCTGTGTGATACCCACACTGCCTCTCTGCACAAGGAAGGAGAGTTGCAAACATGGCCAGAACAGTTGGCTGGGCACAACTCCAACCCGAGGCCAGCCGCAAGTCCACAGCCTTGCATTTCTAGAACCCCAGCCCAGTCACGATCACCTGGTGACCAAAGACAGTCTCTTCACCCCAGTTCCAGTCACTTCACTTAATATGTGACGTGGGAGAGAAAGAGCTCCCCATAACAACTAAATAAAGTAAACATCCACCCAAATGTCCACGGACAGGTGAGGTGAAGGGAGACACAAAATGTGGTCTACCCATACAATGGGCCATTATCAGCCTTGAAAAGGAAGGGAATCCTGACGGTCGCCACCATATGGAGGGACACTGAGGACATTATGCTAAGTGATTGAGCCAGTCCAAAAAGATAAATGCCGTGTGAGTCCAGTAATACAAGGTCCCCAGAACAGTCACATCCATAGAGACGGAAAGTAGAGTGGCCACCAGGGGCTGGGGCAGGACATGGGGTCGGCCTTAGTGGGGACAGGGGTTCCGTTTGGGAAGATGGAGGCTGTGCAGATGGATGGTGGGGACAGCCACGCAACAGCGTGGATGTGCTCCGTGCCACTGAAACATACACTTAAAAATGGCTAAAAGGGTACACTTTATGTTATGTGTATTTTACCACACACACAAAAAGACACAACTCAGCACCCAAAGTCTGGATGGTCCCCAGTGGCTCTCAAATACACATCTGCTGATTCTACAACATTCTGCCATGTCCTCGGGCCTTCTAGACCCCTCAGCTCCCTCTCCATGCTCAATGCCTCTTGCACACTTGTGTTTTCTAGACGATTTGTCCCTATAAAGTACACAGATGTACCATGCACAGTGTCCAGGGCACACACCTTGGGACAGGTCTTCCTTCAGAGCCTCCAGAAGGACCGCACCCTACAGACACCTGGACTTCAGGCATCTGGCCTCCTGAGCTGCGAGAATAAACCTCTGTTGTTTGAAGCCGGCCTGTTTGTGGTGGTGTTTTACAGCAGCCCCCACGAGCGCCTCACAGGGGACAAGGCTTCTTTCTGCAGGGTGGGGGGCACAGCCTGAGTGGCAGCCCCGGGGCAGGGCACATGGCCTGCAGCCCCCTTGCAGGGAGCCTGGGAGGGGCCCTGTGGTCAGGGACCCTCTCAGCAACAGCCTGAGACCAGTGTTTGAAGCTGGCAGTCCTGGGGGGCTTTCTGATGGGAGTGGAAGCCTGACCTGGGCCTTCCAGAAGCTGTTCAGTGTTTGTTTCCGAGAGACCCTCTCCTCCACCCAAAAGTCAACACCAACCAGGCCAACCACTTGGTCCTCCCCCGTGGCTGCTGGGCATAAAGCGTCCCTGTACGCCTTGCATCTGCAGCCACTGCCCAGACCAAGCCTGCCCAGGTCACTCCGCAGGAGCCTTTCTGGAGCACGAGGTGTGCTGTGCCCTGCTGGATCTGTCTGGAGACACGCCACAGTCTGCCCTACGGATGGCGATGTGTGTGCCCACCGTACGGGCCCAGACCTGTCCCATCCACACCTGCACAAAGAAGGCTCAGGAGCCAATGAGGGAATGAGTCCAGGGGCCACCTTCCTGACCACCCTTCACAGCTGAGGTGGGAGGCTCCCCTGCAGACACCTGGACTTCAGGCATCTGGCATTCACCGGATTCAGGAGATCAAGCATTTAGCTCAAGGACAGCTGTGGGATTCTCCCACGCTGCTCTGGGGAAACGTGCTGCCCACCCTGTCCCCAAGCCTCACCCATCCAAAGGCTTCTGCTCAGATGCCCCCCATCATCTGGGAACCCAGGACAGAGAAGGCTGTGTCCGCCTGACAGAAGCCCCAAGAGGCCGCATCCCCTCCATCACATGGACGGGCCGCAGGGTCGCTGGGCCTGGCCCCTTGCCTGAGGCCCTGTTTCCAGAGCTAGTCCACGAGGGCAGGAGCCTGTCACCCAGCCCAACGGGCTCCTTACCGTACATCTTGCCCTCATCCGAGAGGATGATCTTGCGCCTACCACAGGGTGGGTAGATGGCCAGGGCCTCCTGGAAGCTCTGCTCAATGTCCGGGCTCCATACACCCTCCGCGTCATTGTCGATGGGTTTGTTCAATGCCTGACTGCCCCCAGAGACGTTGCTCCCCTCAGGGGAGTTAGGAGGGCTCCACTCGTTGGAGGTAATGGTGCCGGCCGTGCCCTCCAAGGCTCCGCTTGGAGTAGCGCCCTTTGGACCTGTGTGGACAGAAACCACAGCACTGATGGGAGAACTGGGTGGCGGTGAGACAGGGGCACCATGGGAAGTGCCAAGCCCTAGAACCAGTTGCTCTCCCTTGTCTGGCCACTCACAGCACAGGAGCCTGCAGGGTAAAGGCCTGGGATTCAGGGCAGAACATCTCTCTGTAGACCTCTACTTCTCACCATGTCAAATGAGCACAGTGATCTAGGCATGCTCTGATCATAGCTCTAAAAACCCAGACAGGGCTGAGATATAGGAGACAAGCTCAAGTGCCAGCGATGTTCTGGCATTAAATCAACAGCAAAAAGAATGCCGGATATTGTGCACTGTTGGTGGGAATGTAAAATGGCACAGCAACCGTGGGAAAATGGAGGCTCCCCCCAAAATTAAACACAGGACATATAACCCTGCAATTCCACTTCTGGGTAAAATCTGAAAGAATTGAAAGAAGGGTCCAAAGAGATATTTGTAAACCCATGTTTGCAGCAGCATTACTTAAGCATAGCCAAGAAACCCAAATGTCCATGGACAGATAAATGGACCGACCCAACGTGGTCTATACGTATAATGGAATTATTCTGTTACCTTTAAAAGGAAGGAAATTCTGACACAAGCTACAATGTGAAGGAGCCTTGAAGACATGGCACTAAGTGAAATAATCCAGCCCCGAACAACAGATAGTGTGTGATTCCACTTACGTGAGGTATCTAAAGTAGACAAAGTCCCAGAGACAGAAAGTAGAACAGAGGTTACCAAGGGGCTGGGGGGAGAAAGAAATGGGGAATTGTTTGATGAATACAAAGTTTGTTTTGCAAGAAGGAACAGTGCCGGAGCTCTGTTACACAATATGAATACACTTTTAAAACTACTAGACTGTACACTTAAAATGGTTAAGAAAATATACATTTTTTATGATAATTAAAAATTTAAATAAATTTTTAAAAGGATGCCAAGTAAAATGCAGGTGATCATTCTGCTCTTCCATCCCCAGCTTTGGCTCTTCGTAAAGGAAGAGTTTGGAGCCAGCAGATTCTCACTTGCTGGGCCTACAGTGGGCTGACTGGCAAGCGCCTCCTGAAGCTGACAGACAGCACGACCCTGCCCTCCCACAACCTGCGTGAGACAAGCCCAGTGACCCCCTTGGCTCCAACTGTCCAAGCTGCAAATTTCTAGACATAATTCTCAGGGGTGTGAAAAAGAGCAAGACATACCAGGCATCTTGGGGCAGTTTTTGGATTATGAGTACCAGGCGGGTACCATCTGTCTCCCACAGCCCTGCCCGAGCCCCCAGCTTCCTCTCTCTCCCAGCCGCTGAGCATATCTGCAAAGGAGGGCCTCTCCCCACCACATATACCACCCCTTTCCTTCTCCACCATTAGCCATGAGGAGCGGTGTCATCCAGCAGCCCACACCCAGGGCTAGGCATCTAAATGCCCAAGTTCCCCCCAGCCTCCACCCAGGACACGCTGAGAGAAGAGACCTTCCCACAGCATTCTGTGCTTTCTCTCCCTTCCCCACACCTGAATCACCTCATCTCAGACCCAGGCTGAGGGACACAGTTCTTCACAGAAAGGTGGATATGAGTGAGGAGGCCAATGTCCATAGTGGAGGAAGACTTGTTGACTATAGAGTGGTACATATGGGGAGGGCTGCAGGCTCTGAGGAGCTGGCCAGGCACAGCCATATAGTTGGAAGGGGTCAGAGCCAGAATTTAAATCAGGAATCCTAGAGAAAACCTAACCTAACCCCTCAGCTTGCTGATGAGGGCAGTGAGGCCCAGAGAGGCCTATGGACTCACCCAAGGTCATAGGTCATATAGCGAGTCAACAGTGCCACCGGTCTCCATCTCTGCCCTCCAGTGTCCCAGGCCTTTTAGCAAAACATATGTTGGCTTCCTGTGTGGCTATCAAAATAAGTTTTTTTCAAAGTGCGTCTGAGGGTCACTCGATCTGAAACAATCTAGCTTATTTCCTCCAGAAACTCTGGTCTTGATTCTGTCATGAATGTTCAAACATTTTTCTGTACCTTCTTAAAACAGTTAACTTTAATGTCTGGCAATATAGTAGAAAAGATGATTTTAAAACTCTCACTCTATAGAGAGACTTCTGGGAAGATGGTGGCATGAGCAGGGCGGCAGAAATCTCCTCCCAAAACCATATGTATTTATGAAAATATAGCAAATACAACTATTCCTAAAAGAGGCCAGAATACACAGGAAAGCGCACAGCGTGCAGCTACACCGGAGAGCACTCGGCACCCCAAGAGGCGGGTAAGATACGGAGTCGCGACCCGGCAGGACCCGAGCACTCCCCCATCCCAGCGCACCGGCGGGAGGAGAGGATTCAGAGCCGGAAGGGAGTGGAAGTACAGGCCCGTGAAATAACCAGCCCCGGTGATCTGCGCAGGGAGCACTGACACACATCACGCAGTGTAGCGGAGATTGGAGAGACAGAGGGGCAGGATCTGAGCGGGAAACGCACACGGGTCCTTGCAGCCGGCTCCCAAGAAGGAAAAAAAAAAAGAAAAGCACATACTTTTTTCACCGGTCTTAAAGAGACAGGAGCCCAGCGGAGGAGCCGGATCGCCCTGGCACACTCAGCCCAGCAGGCTGGGAGTCCTGGGGAGTTTCAGACACCTTAGCTGGCGACTGGGAAAGGGTGGGCCGCCCTTCGACTTCCCATAGAGAACACCAGCCTCCCATTCGTTCCCACCCTGGCCAGGGCTAAAAGGGCCCTGCAAAGCAGCGCGGCCACGGCTGCAGAATAGTGGAGCAAAAGCGCCACCTACAGCATCCCCACAGAATCTACTCCCGGTGGGTTTCTTTCGTTGTTGTTGTTTGTTTTGTTTTCTTTTGTTTTTTGTTTTTTCTTCTCTTCTCTTTCTTTTTTTTTTCTTTTCTTTTTAAAGTCTTAAAGAGCCCAGCTGACATACGTGGCACCTACCAGCGACCACATCTATAGCCATGAAAAGAAAGAGGAATATGGTCCAGGCTAAGATCAACCAGACAACCCCAGAGAGGGAATCTGAAGGGATGGAAATGCACAATCTTCCTGAAAAAGAATTCAGAATAAAAGTCATAACCATACTGATGGATCTACAGAGAAATGTACAAGAGCTGAGGGAGGAAGTGAGGGAAGTCAGGAAAGACAATGCAGAAATCAGACAAGCAATCAACGGGCTTAACAGCAGACTGGATGAGATGCAAGAGACTGTTAATGGAATAGAAATCAGAAAACAGGACTACAGAGAAGCTGAGGCAGAGAGAGATAAAAGGATTTCTAGGAATGAAAGAATATTAAGAGAACTGTGTGACCAATCCAAACGGAACAATATTCACATTATAGGAGTACCAGAGGAAGAAAAGAGAGAAAAGGGATAAAAAGTATCTTTGAATAAATAATTGCTGAAAACTTCCCCATGTTGGGGAAGGAAATAGTCTTGCAGTCCACGGAAGTCCAGAGATCTCCCAACACAAGGAACCCAAGGAAGACACCAAGACACATAATAATTAAAATGGCAAAGATCAAAGATAAAGACATAGTATTAAAGGCAGCTACAGAGAGAAAAAAGATCACCTACAAAGGAAAACCCATCAGACTATCATCAGACTTCTCAACAGAAACCTTACGGGTCAGAAGAGAATGGCATGATATATTTAATGTAATGAAACAGAAGGGCTTCAAACCAAGAATATTGTATCCAGCACGATTATCATTTAAATATGACAGACGGATTACACAATTTCCAGACAAGCGAAAGTTGAGAGAGTTTGCCTCTCATAAACAACCGCTGTAGGATATCTTAAACAGACTGCTCTGGAGGGAAGCACCCCTAAGGCTAAAAAGATGTCACCAGAGAAAATAAAATCATAGCAAAGAAAGCAGACCATCCGAATACTAATTAAAGGCAAAATATAAAACACCTAGTATATAAAGAATGGAGGAGGAAGAATAAGAAGGGAGAAAAATAAAGAAACATCAGACGGTGTTTACCATAACTTAACAAGAAAGTTAAGTTAGATTGTTAGATAGTAAAGAAGCAAACCTTGAACCTTTGGTAACCACGAATCTAAAGCGAGCAATGGCAATAAGTACATATCTATATCGATAATCACCCTAAATGTAAATGAACTGAATGCACCAAGCAAAAGACACAGAGTAACAGAATGGATAAAAAAGGCAAGACCCATCTATATGCTGCTTACAAGAGACTCACCTGAAAACCCAAAGATATATACACAGACTAAAAGTGAAGGGATGGAAAAAGATATTTCATGCAAACAACAAACAGAAAAAAGCAGGTGTTGCATTACTTGTATCAGACAAAATAGACTTCAAAACCAAGAAAGTAGCAAGAGATAAAGAAGGACATTACATAATGATAAAGGGGTCAGTCCAACAAGAAGATATAACCATTATAAATATATATGCACCCAACACAGGAGCGCCAGCATATGTGAAACAAATACTAACAGAATTAAAGGAGGAAATACACAGCAATGCATTCATTTTAGGAGAGTTCAACACACCACTCACTCCAAAGGACAGATCAACCAGACAGAAAATAAGTAAAGACACAGAGGCACTGAACAACACATTAGAACACATGGACCTAACAGACATCTACAGAACTCTACACCCAAAAGCAACAGGATACACATTCTTCTAAAGTGCACATGGTACATTTTCCAGAAAAGACCACATACTAGGCCACAAAAAGAACCTCAGTAAGTTCAAAAATATTGAAATCCTACAACCAACTACTCAGATCACAAAGGTATAAAACTAGAAATAAATTTTAGAAAGAAAACAAAAAGGCTCACAAATACATGGAGTCTTAACAACATTCTCCTAATTAATCAATGGTTTAACAACCAAATCAAAATAGAAATCAAAGAACATATGGAGACTAATGACAACAACAACACAAAGCCACAACTTCTGTGGGACGCAGCAAAGGCAGTTCTAAGAGGAAAGCATATTGTGATCCAGGCCTACCTAAAGAAGGAAGAACATTCCCAAACGAATAGTCTAAAGACACAATTACTGAAATTGGAAAAAGAAGAACAAATGAGGCCCAAAGTCACCAGAAGGAGGGACATAATAAAGATTAGAGAAGAAATAAATAAAATTGAGAAGAATAAAACAATAGAAAAAATCAATGAAACCAAGAGCTGGTTCTTTGAAATAATAAACAAAATACATAAACCCCTAGCCAGACTCATTAAGAGAAAAAGAGAATCTACACACATAAACAGAATCAGAAATGAGAAAGGAAAAATGATGACGGACCCCACAGAAATACAAAGAACTATAAGAGAATATTATGAGAATCTATATGCTAACAAGCTGGAAAACATAGAAGAAATGGACAACTTCTTAGAAAAATACAACCTTCCAAGACTGACCAAGCAAGAAACAGAAAAACTAAACAGACCAATCACCAGCAATGAAATTGAATCAGTAATCAAAAAACTACCCAAGAACAAAACCCCTGGACCAGATGGATGCGCCTCTGAATTCTACCAGACATATAGAGAAGAAATAACACCCTTTCTCCTTAAAGTTTACAAAAAATAGAAGAGGAGGGAATACTTCCAAACTCATTCTATGAAGCCAGCATCACTCTAATACCAAAAACTGCCAAAGACCTCACCAAAAAAGAAAATTACAGACCAATATCCCTGATGAAAGTAGGTGCAAAAAATACTGAACAAAATATTAGCAAACCGAATTCAAAAATACATCAAGAGGATCGTACACCATGATCAGGTGGGATTCATCCCAGGGATGCAAGGATGGTACAACATTCGAAAATCCATCAACATCATCCACCACATCAACAAAAAGAACAAAAACCACATGATCATCTCCATAGATGCTGAAAAAGCATTTGCCAAAATTCAGCATCCATTCCTGATTAAAACTCTCAACAAAATGGGTATAGAGGCAAGTACCTCAACATCATAAAGGCCATATATGACTAACCCACAGCTAACATCATACTTAACAGCAAGAAGCTGAAAGCTTTTCATCTAAGATTGGGAACAAGACAGGGATGCCCACTCTCTCCACTGTTATTCAACATAGTACTGGAGGTCCTAGCCACGGCAATCAGACAAAACAAAGACATACAAGGCATCCAGATTGGTAAAGAAGAAGTCAAATTGTCACTATTTGCAGATGACATGATACTTGTACATAAAAAACCCTAAAGACTCCACTCCAAAACTACTAGAACTAATATCTGAATTCAGCAAAGTTGCAGGATACAAAATTAACACACAGAAATCCGTTGCTTTCCTATACACTAATGATGAACTAACAGAAAGAGAAATCAGAAAAACAATTCCATTCACAATTGCATCAAAAAGAATAAAATACCTAGGAATAAACCTAACGAAGGAAGTGAAAGACCTGTACTCTGAAAACTACAAGACACTCCTAAGAGAAATTAAAGAGGACACTAACAAATGGAAATTCAACCCATGCTCTTGGCTAGGAAGAATAAATATTGTCAAAATGGCTATACTACCTAAAGCAATATACAGATTCAACGCAATCCCTATCAAAATACCAACAGCTTTCTTCAATGAACTCGAACAAATAATTCTAAAATTCATATGGAACCACAAAAGACCCTGAAGAGCCAAAGTAATCCTGAGAAGGAGGAATAAAACAGGCGGAATTATGCTCCCTGACTTCAAGCTCTACTACAAAGCCACAGTAATCAAGACAATTTGGTATTGGCACAAAAACAGACCCAGAGACCAGTGGAACAGAATAGAAAATCCAAACATTAACCCAAACATATACAGTCAATTAATATTTGATAAAAGTGCCTTGGATATACAATGGGGAGATGACAGCCTCTTCAGCAGCTGGTGTTGGAAAAACTGGACAGCTACATGTAAGAGAATGAAACTGGACTACTGTCTAGCCCCAGACACAAAGGTAAACTCAAGGTGGATCAAAGACCTGAATGTAAGTCATGAAACCATAAAACTCTTAGAAAAAAACATAGGCAAAAATCTCTTGGACATAAACATGAGCGACTTCTTCATGAACATATCTCCCCGGGCAAGGGAAACAAAAGCAAAAATGAACAAGTGGGACTATATCAAGCTGAAAACCTTCTGTACAGCAAAGGACACCATCAGTAGAACAAAAAGACATCCTACAGTATGGGAGAATATATTCATAAATGACATATCTGATAAAGGGTTAACATCCAAAATATAGAAAGAACTCACGCACCTTAAGAAACAAAAAGCAAATAATCCAATTAAGAAATGGGCAGAGGACATGAATAGACACTTCTCTAAAGAAGAAATTCAGATGGCCAACAGGCACATGAAAAGATGCTCCACATCGCTAATCATCAGAGAAATGCAGATTAAAACCACAATGAGATATCACCTCACACCAGTGAGGATGGCCAACATCCAAAACACAAACAACAACAAATGTTGGCGAGGATGTGGAGAAAAGGGAACCCTCCTACACTGCTGGTGGGACTGCAAATTAGTTCAACCATTGTGGAAAGCAGTATGGAGGTTCCTCAAAAAACTCAAAATAGAAATACCATTTGACCCAGGAATTCCACTCCTAGGAATTTACCCTAAGAATGCAGCAGCCCAATTTGAAAAGGACAGATGCACCCCTATGTTTATTGCAGCACTATTTACAATAGCCAAGAAATGGAAGCAACCTAAGTGTCCATCAGTAGATGAATGGATAAAGAAGATGTGGTACATATACACAATGGAATATTATTCAGCCATAAGAAGAAAACAAATCCTACCATTTGCAACAACATGGATGGAGCTAGAGGGTATTATGCTCAGTGAAATAAGCCAAGCCGAAAAAGACAAGTATCAAATGATTTCACTCATATGTGGGTATAAGAACAAAGAAAAAAACTGAAGGAACAAAACAGCAGCAGACTCACAGAACCCAAGAATGGACTAACAGTTACCAAAGGGAAAGGGACTGGGGAAGATGGGTGGGAAGGGACGGATAAGGGGGAAAAGGGAGCATTACGAGTAGTAGATGTAATGTTGAGGGGGGCATGGGGAGGGCTGTACAACTCAGAGAAGACAAGTAGTGACTATAGCATCTCACTACGCTGATGGATGGTGACTGTAATGGGGTTGGTGGGGGGGACCTGATGAAGGTGGTAGTTTAATAATCATAATATTGCACATTTAATTGTAGATGAATGATAGCAAAATAAATTAGAAAAAAACCTCTCACTCTATAAAACAAATTTAGAAATGAGATATGAAATATAATACACTTCTAAATGCATAGCTAAGTTTAGAAGAAAGTAAATTGCTAGAGGCCCAACATGAGAGAACTCTAAGCTGATAGTAAAAAGCCAAGCTGATAGTATAGTAGGCCTGGGAGGCAGAGGGTGAGCTGATCTGAGTAATGAAGCACTGGGTTTTAATTGCCACTCAGAGATAAGACCTTCGGCCAGAGGGATAGAGGGAAGTTGTTGCCTGGAAACAATACTTCAAGGCTCAGAAAAAAGTAGAATACTGACAAATTGTGAGAAGGAAGATTGCCTGTCTTGGCCTAAGCCTTAGGTATAAAAAAGAATTGTCTTTCCTAAGAATCTGTAACCAAGGGCCTGCCCTTAATTTGATTTGAGGTTTGAATTTTATTTTACTCACGAACTCCCTATTCATTGAAATAAACAGTGGTCCCAGGCTGAAAAATCTCTGAAAAGGCAGTCTTAACCCAGACTGCAGAGAATTCCCAAAGATAATGCCTAGCTAAAGATGATCTCAAAATACAAAATTATAACATATAAGAGGAAACAATCTACCATGACTAATATTCGATGGGATTGGATCCTCAAGAACTATAGATAATTGAACTATCAGATCAAAACTATTACATAATTGTATTCAAAATAATTATTGACTTAAACAAGGAATTGGAAACATGAGAAAGAATTAGATAATATAAAAAAAAACATGAAGCAAACTGGAAAAAATAAAACATTTAGAAATAAACATTTTAGTCAATGAAATTAAAAATTCAATGGTTGAAATTAACAGCAAGTTAGATATACTTAGAGAAAGAATTAACAACCTGGAAGATAGATCTGAAGACGTTATTCAGAGATGTATTTTCTTTTAAATAATGATAAAGAGCCAGGACAACAGAATAAGGCAATTAAGCATACCTTCAATTCGCATTCCAGAAAGACAGAATATAGAAAATGAAGTAGAACAACAGTTAAAAAGATAATGGCAGGGAATTTTCCAGAATGAATGAAATACATGAATTCCAATTCAGGAACCATTCTGAATCCTACTCAGGATAAATCCAAATAAAATAAATGCATATTGTAGGGGCACTGCAGAATACGAAAAACAAAGAATAGACCATAAAAGCATTTAGAGTAAAAAAGAACAGATTACCTACAAAGGAAAGATTATTGTATTGATATATATTATATATATATCAATAGTAGAGTTCTCATCAGTAACTCTAAAAGACCCAAGTTAATATTTCCAAACCATTGAGAGAAAAATAACTACCAACCTAGAATTTAAAACCCAACCAAAATAACATTCAAGAGTGAACATTAAATAAAGGCATTTTCAGACAAAGATGGAGAGAACTTGAACTAACAGACCTTCACTAGAAAAAACAGTAAAGGAGGTATTTAAAAAACAAAACAAAACTGATAGGAAGAGAAGGAATTACACACATGGAAGGGTAGGGAGCAAAGTAACTGGTGAAAATAAGAGCAAATCTAAACAAACAACATTAATACAGTTGATGATTACTTAGGTTGGCCATGCACTACATGCACACACACTCACACACACGCCGTTTTTCTGAACCATTAGTTCAAAAGATACATTTGATAAAATTCAAGACCCATTTACAATAAAAACTAGGAACAAAAGGAACTTCCTTAACCTGAAAAAAAAGTATTTTCCAAAAATCTGCTCTGATATTGTGACTTATAATAAGAAATACATTATTTGTCCCAGTTTTGTCCCAGTTCCTGGTATACAGCTCCTAAGTCCTTGGACTTTTCTAGGGGATGAGAGCAATAAAGATGTCTTGTTTTATGAATTAGTGACTTCTGGCATGCACCTAAGAATGGGAGCTGATGATTACAGGCCAAACCAACCATGTGGTTACAGGGTTGCAACTTTCAGTCCCACCTACTAAAGTCCAGGGAGGGGAAAGGGGCTGAAGGTCAAATTGACAATGGCCAATGATTTAATCAACCATGCCTATGCAATGAAGCCTCCATAAAAACCTGAAAGGAGAGGGTTTGAGAACTTCAGAGATGGACGCGGAGATTTGGGGAGAATGACACGTACTCAGAGAGGACATGGAAATTCCAAGCCCCTTCCCCGACTTAGCCCTCTGCATCTCTCCCATCTCGCTGTTCCTGAGTTATATGCTTTTACAACAAACTAATAATCTAGTAAGTAAAATGTTTCACTGAGTTCTAGCTGCTCTAGCAAATTAATCAATCCAAGGAGGGGGTCACTGGAACTTCCAGTCTATAGCCAGTGATTACTGGGGCTTGCAACTGGCCTCTCAAGGGGTGGGGAGTCGTCTTGCGGGACTGAGCTAACCCATGGAATCTGAAGCTATCTCCAGGCAGACAGTGTCAGAATTGAGTTGAATTGTAGGATACCTTGATGTCTCAGAACTGGTATCGGAGACTTGCTGGTTAGTGTGAGAACCCCCACCCTCAACCTACACACATTAGAATTGGTGACCAGATATTGGTTACCTATAGAATTGGTTACCAGTACAACACTTACTGATCAAACACTACATTACCTTTAAAGTCAGGAATAAGAGAGAGACTGCTCACTTTCAACATTTATACTCACAGTGTAATAGAAGTCCTAGCCAACACAGTAGGACAAGAAAAAGAGATCTGAAGATTAGGAAGGAAGAAGTAAAACTGTCATTATTCTAAGGAATTATGACAGGAGATTGAAAAGATTCTACAAACGAATTATAATAACTTCAAAGAGAGTTCAGCAAGATCAATATATCAAAATCAATTACATTCTTTTATACCAGAAATCAGTATTATACAATATAATGTTTTTTAAATATTTCATTTAGAAACCAAAGTCATAATTTATCTACTGATAACTAACAATAGAAGAGACCTTTAAAGAGAAAATTATAACTGTTTTGAAAGATGTAAAATACCTAAATATACGGAAAGGAAATAGTGTGTTCATGGATGGGAAAATATGAAGATGCTGAATCTCTACAAATAAAGTATAAATTCAATGAAATTATGATTTTAAATCCCACAAGGTTTTCTACAAAACTTACAAGCTGATTCTCAAAATATGGAAGAACCAAGACCATCCTAGAGTTGACTGACCCACTGTCTTTTCCTTTCTTCCCCCTGACTCCATATTTTGCCAGACCCAATCCATAAATGTTTTCATCAGGGTTCTGGCCTGACCTCTCCTTTTTAAACCCTATTTATCCCCGCTGTGGGATCCCCACCCACAGCTTATACTTCCACTATGTTTCTGATGCCCAACTCTGTGTGTGCTTCCTGAGTTTAGGCCTATACTATACAGCACCTGCCTACCAGGCAGCTTTAATCAGACGTCTCCAAAGCTCCTCAAACTCAACATGTCCAAAATCAAATTTTGAGCTCGCCACTGGGTCCTGCTTTTCCCCCTCCTCTGCCTCTCGGGAAATGACGCCACCATTCATTCAGACGCCAGAAACCAAAGAGTGATTTCAACTTTTCCCTCTTATCTCTCATGAACAGTTAGTGACCATATCCTGTCTATCTCCTAAATGTCTCCTTGAACCCACTTCTCTTTCTATCTCAGTCCCAAACTGCAAAACTTCCACCTTCGGCTCACCTGATGACTGTGTCAACCCCACACAGATCCCATAGTCTTTCAGAGCAAGCCAGAGTGATTTTTCTACAATGCAAATCTGAACGCATGATTCTGACTCCTGCTATCCTGCCATGCCTGCCTTCCATAAATCTGCACCACCTTCTACACTGCCTTCTTTGAACCCACACCTAACTCCCAAACTCAATTATTCAAATGATACCCCCAACATGCTCTTTCTCCACACCTGGAGGTGCTGCCTGTAACTGTCTCCCCATCCCTCTTTCACCTGTAACTCCCACTCATCCTCAAGTTTCAGAAAACACCTCACTTCCTCTGGGAGGATGACCCCAACCTCAAGTCTGGACTAGGCACCCTCCTGACACGCCAACAGATCCCTGAACATTGCATATCCTCGCCCTGTCTCCCAGGAATGATGGGTCTTCCCACCACACTTTAGCCGCTGCAAGGGCAGGGATGGCCGTCTCTGTCTAAGTCCTCAGCACATTGTACAATGCTGGGGTACAAAAGAATGAATGGATGGATATTTGGCAAGTGTTCTTTGCGAAATAAAGATTTCTCTGCGGGGAGGATGAACTGTTCTGTGTTTGGTGTAAGGAAACAAGAGAAAATTTCAGTAAATGTCTGGGCGTGGGCACACCAGAGGGGAGCTTAATTAGGTTGTATGTAAATCCTTCTGGGATTTATTTTGGAGGCTTGTAAAATGCAAGGGTGATGTCTGGGAATAAAGAGACTGGTTTGGGTTCCAGTTCTACAGGCGACTGTGTGATCATGGTCAGATCCCGCCATTTCTCCAGGCCTTGGTTTGTGCATCTATAAAACTAAGGCAAGGGGTTGCTCCCATTGGGACCTGAGGTCCTTTCTGCCCTGCGCCCTGCCCAGACCTCCACTTCCTCCTGGAGCTCTCCTCGTGGCCTCCAGACATGCCCTGCAGACTTCCTCAGAGAAGGCTGGGGGGCTGATCTGCCATACGGAGATGCCCCTGTGGTGGCCAGTACAGTGAGCTGCTAACTGGGGCCTGATGCAGGGTCCGCAGTGCCCAGTAAGGGCTGTTTACTGTCACCAGCATTATTACTAAGCCACTGATAATGCCTCAAGTGGAAGGTCTAAGGCCCTAAATGCAGGTGATAGATAAATATACCTTAAACCCTAACTCCTAATATTGATTAAAATTAATATTAATTTTAATAATATTAATACCTAAGGCCTCATATGTCCTGGCTTTAGCCTAGATTTTCTCCTGGGACCTGATGCGAAACACGGGCAGATACTCAGCCAGGCAGAGGGTGCTGTGAGGTTAAGTCAGGAGAGGAGGGAGGAGGGAGGCCTGACATCCTGCACCCTACACGGGGCCCCCTGACCGCCAGGAGCTGTTGTCTCTGGGCCCTCCCCCAGCTCAGTGAGCGAGCACCTCTGCCCCTGCACAAGTCAGGGCCAGGCACCCAGGGGAGCAGCTGCCCATGAGCAGGGTTGCCTGAGGACCTGCAGTCCACGTCCTCAAAGTTGGGTCCATCCCAGGGAAAGCAGGGCAGCAGGTCACCCAAGGCCCTGGGCCATGGAATTTGTTACCAACGTGGAGCTGCTCCCAGCTCTGTGCGGCTCTGCTGCTCTGGGCCCACAGCTCGCACTGGCCAGCCTCTCCTGTCCTCACAGTCCACAGCCCCAGCCTGGCAGCTGCCTCCCGTGACGAGGCAAACCTCCCACGTGGCCTCTGTCCCACGGCTAAGAGAATGGGGCATAAGCCAGTGCCAGCCCAGAGAAGGCGACCCATGCTTCCTTCTCCGGCCCCTAGTGCTCCACAGTGACCCATGGGCCTGCCAGGAGGAGAGCTGGAGAGAGGACAGGTGGCACCATCAAGCCGGCTGCGTGCCGGGAACAGAGGAATGAAAATAACCCCTGACTCGGCTTCTAGGACCTGTCCCGAGGCCGCCTGCTGTGCCCCAGCCCCACCCCAAGCCCAGCAGACGAGCAAACTCCAGGCCCAAACCACACACAGTTCCACCCCAGGGACTACAGATGCCAGTTACTCAGGAATTTTCAAAAGAATCAGAATGTATGGGCTTTTATTAAGATCTTTCTAATAATGAGAACAGTATACTCCTCAAAAACACTTTCAGGACAGGATGGGAATCATGGTCCCCAGGTTGTCAGTAGAGAAAATAAGGCTAAGGGAGGGCAAATAACTTGCCTGGAAGAAGTGGCAAAATCAGACCTCAGACCCTGAAGTCCTGTCCCCTGCCTGGTCTGGGCTGCATCCTTGGCTTTGCCTCCTGCTCTCGAAGCCAGCCCCGTTAGTAGCCAGCCAGGAAGGCTGGGATCTCTAAGCCCTGCCCAGCGCGCCCTAGCCTGCAGAGCCCCCAACCCACAATTCAACATGTGTCCATGCAGGGTCCTGTCAAAGTGATGGCACCTGTGTTCACCTGTTTCCCCAGCAGGACTGTGAGCTACTGGAGAACAGGACCGCTTCTCGTCTATGAGCACGCCCACCGCTCCCAGCTCAGGGTCGGCAGTTTGGGAACATCTCCATTAGTCAGCAGATCCTTAAGGAGCTGATCCTTCCACTATCCCCTTCCTCAGCAACAACAAATCTACCTCCATGTCATTTCCTTTTATCACAACAGCTCTACCTTGTTGGGGTCAACACATGTTCAAACCCCGCCCCCTGTTCCCCATCTCCAAACTGGAAGTGATAGAGACTGAAACTCGGAAGTTCATGAGACTTACCTGGTGGCCTCCACAAGTTAGGGGGGGACGATGAGAGGAGGGCCCGAGCCCCGCTCTGGAGAACGAGGGTGGGACGGCTGTCTCAGCCCCCTCCTCCCCACCCTGATTCCAGCAGCTCCGCGCTCCAGGCGAAAGGTCCCAGCCGCATCAGGACCCTCCTGGCTGGGGGCTCTGCCGTCCCCCATCCCACGGATGCTTCGCGCTTCTCTGCTGCTTCTCTCCTGGGCCCTTTGAAAGAACTACTGCCCTCAGCCCCAGGACTCCTGTAACTGAGGAGCTGGGAGGAAATTCAAATTCAGCGTTGCCTCCCAGGAGACCCATCCTCCCTTCAGACACAGGAGTCCCAGAGGCCCCAAGATGCAGAAGGCAGGGGAGTGACTGAAGGAATCCAGGTGGTAGTGGGGCCCTTCTGCCTCATCCCCGTCTTCAGGCTGGTGGGCTTACCATGGGGCGGGGTTACCAAGGCCAGGGGAGCCCTGTCCCTGGCCCCCAGGCACTTTGCCCAACCTCGCATCGTGGTCACACAGCAGCTGCCCTGGATGGGACATGGATCCCCCTACAGAGTACGTCCAGAGCAAAGATGGCCGCCGCACCTCCTGCCACACTGGACCCCAGGGAGTGGGCCCAACCGTGCCAGTGCCAAGCAGGGCTGCACATACTGAAGCAGAAGTACCGGACACAGACCTCAGGGCAAACACCCTGATTTTGGGGGAGGGGGGGTCTCTGAGCCTTCACGACCCTTACCTCATTTCCTAAGTAAGTACAAGAGGGGAAATTGGGAACAACGGACCCCAGACCCCTTCCAGACTCATCCCCACCCTTCCCTGCGGCCCCCGAGGTCTCCTTACCATCTCCTGAACCTGAGCTCACTCACGTTGTTTCCCACTGGGTCTCTGTGCTCAATTCCTGACACCCAGAATCCAGCAGCAAACAGCTACTGAGGGTGGGGCATAGGAAGGGGTGGTGGAGGGGTGTGAGCTTTCAGCTTTGAGATGCGTCGGGTCTGGGGATGTGCTATAGGACACAGGGACTATAGCTGAGAATGCTGTATGACCGAAATTTGCAGAGTATGACTTAAATGTTCTCACACACACACGACAGATAAATATGGGAGGGGATGGATGTGGTCATTAACTAGATGGAGGGAATCCTTTCGCATGTATATGTATATAAAATCATAAGATGTACATTTAAATATCTCCTAATTTTATGTCAATTATACATCAGTAAAGCTGAAAATTTTTTAAATAGCAAAAAAAAAATTAGAAACCATCTATTGAGTACCTATTCATGGACAAAACTCTGGAGAAGGGGGCTCAGGTCCTCAGAGGGCTGGGGCTTCAGAGGGCAGTGCGGGGCTGGGACAGACGCGCACACAGACAGACGCGCACACATGTACACACACAAGCACTGGGTCGCGTGAGTGGCTTGGGTGCACCCAGGCAGAAGGCACATGCCCAGGCCCAGGCGGCCTCTGCCCTGAGAGGTTCCCTGGCCTCAGGGGTTTAGCCCTTGCCGCCTGAACCCCACCTCCCGCCTGTCCCTCACCTTTCTGCCTTCCACTCTGAGTCAGTGTCCTTCCTACCAACCTCCGCCAGGGATGTGTGAGAACAGGGCAAACGACCTCCTCCCAGGTGCCTAGCACATTGCTTGCTTGACTGCAACTCAGCAAGTGGGCAAGGGAAGGAGGAGGAAGAGGGGGAGCTGAGGAGATGGGATCCTCCAGGCAGAGCCAGGCACGGCGGGGCGCCCACCTGCCCAGCACACAGTGCTGCCTCCTCCCCTAGCGACCTGCAGGACAGACTCAGGCAGCCAAACTCTGCTGGGAAGGAGGCCCAGCAGTGGAGGAGGTCCCCGAGACACTGAGGGACACAGGCATTCTGCTCACCAGACAGAGCTGCTTTCATAGTAACACTAGGGGGTACTGTTCTGAATGCCCGCTCTGTGCCTGGCACGGGGGTGAGCACTTGACTACATCTCCTCTAACCCCCCACAGGTATCCCCTGAGGTAGCTGGTGCCCCCCCATTTCAGATGACCATGCTGGGCCCTACAGGTGGGGCGTGGCACCCCAGCTCCAAAGCTCTACATAGTGAGGCTCAGTCCCCATCCCCATGGCAAACTGCCTCCTGTCCACCACAATGCTGCTCTGGCCTCTTTGCCAACAGTCCCATGGACAGTGGTGGGGCGGGGGGGGCGTGGTCTGACTACAGCAGGCAGCCTTCAGTTAGATCTGAAGAGTAACAGGGAGGCATAGCGGACCCTGGACTGACCAGCAAAGGCGGGCTAGAGGCATTTCTCTCTGTGGATGTGAACGTCCTCCCGGTGCCTTTCTTAACTTGGACCCCACCGTCCCCACAGCCTCTGGTGAAGGTCCCAGCTGGGAGAGCCCAAGGTCTGTGTGACGAGCAAAAAACTCCAGAGGAGAGTTGCCCTCCAACTTATAGGTGAAGGCTCTTGTTAAAATGCCCCAGCTGAGTAAGGCTGGGACTAGATCTGACCCCAGAATTGCACAGTCCTGCTAGGCTGCACCACCCTGACCACAGTCTGGATGTCCCTCGACAGGGAGGGAGTTGGTTCCCAGGAAGGGGATCAGCGGGCTTCCCAGCCCAAATACCCCTCCTGCTAATTTCATGCCCAACATCCTGCCATGGGGGCTTTAGTCCTTGACTCTCATTCACTCACTCAAAATTGTGTATTGTGCACCTACTATCTGCCAGGCACTGGGCATAAGCCACACATGACATAGTCCTGCCCTCAAAGTCCTTCAGTCCAGCAGGGGCACGGGTCCAGAGGTCTCAGAGAAGATGCACACACAGTCAGCCCTTACTATTCAGAGTCAGGACTGGCCGATCTGCCTACTCACTAAAACCTAAAACCTCCAAGTCAGTATCTGCAGTGTAGGCATTTGCAGACCTGCACACACGAGCTGTCCACAGCACAAGTTCCCCGCTGAGGCGGAACGAGGCTGCCCCGCCTTCCAGTTTCAGCCATCATCAGACTGCAAACAAGTGTCCCTTCCATGGTCTATTTAGTGCCATATTTTTGCATTGTTGTGCTTTTTAAAATGATTTCGCTGTTTAAAACTGCCCCCAAGTGTGCTGAAGTGCTGTCTGGTGCTCGCAAGTGCTACACAGCTGTGATGTGCGGTATGGAGAAAATACGTGTGTTAGATAAGCTTTGTTCAGGCATGCGTTGCCTGATGTTGGCCATGAGTGCAATGGTAATGAATCAATAATATTTATTAACTAAGATGTCTTTGAACAGAAAAACACATAAAGCAAAGGTTATGAAGTAATCAGGTGACAGAAACATTGTTCCAGATGCTCAGAGGAACTAACGTGAATCTCCCCTAGAAGCAACAGCTGAGTATCTGCGAACTCAGTGTTCTCAGTGACTTTATAGAGCGTAACTACACAAGTAACAACAATCAGGCGAACCCAGGGAGGGAAACACCGTAAACCATTATAGGTGAGCACCTTGGGGTGATTTTAACTTAATAGACGATGAGCTCAAGTCCCTGGGAACACCACATCTAGTGGAAACAGAAACATCAAAAAGCACCAAGACAGGCAAAAAGGAGACACAACCCACATGTCCATCAACACACAAATAGATAAGCAAAATGTGGTCTATCCATACGATGGAATATATTATTGAGCCTGAAAAAGGCTGCAACCTGGGTGAACCTTGAGGACATTATGCTCAGTGAAATCAGCCCATTACAAAATGACAAATATTTATTCCTCTTATATGAAGAGCCCAAAACAAATTCAGAGACAGAAAGTAAAATACAGGTGAGCAGGGCCAGAGGATGTTTCGGTTTGGGACGATGAAACAGAAGGCAGATGGCGATGGCAGCTCAACGTGGTCATTGGGCCTGACGCTGCTGGGCTGTACACTTTGCAGTGGTTAAAATGGTAGATTTTGTGTTATATATTTTTACTGCAACATTTTTAAAAGAGCACCATGACACAGAAGGAAAAAGATGTGGACAAAAAAGGGAAGAAGCACTTCAGGGGACCTGGGCCCCAAGCAAAAGAGAAAGGCCTATTTGTAGCCAGCAAGGAAGACATGAGGCAGGCCAGTCCTGGGTCACAGGGGCACGTCCCCAGGGGCCCAGAGCGGCAGAAAGCCACCCAGCAGAGCATGGACTGCAGTGCGCCGGGCCAGGCCACTGACTCAGCTGGAGACCAGAAAGGCCCATCTCCAAACATGCCCACCACACACACAAGGTGTCCCCCACGGCTGCCCCACCCTCAGGCCAGGCCACGGCCCTTCCCTCCTGGGGGGAGAAGCTTCAGAGTGCTCAGGCCTAAATGAACTCTGCCCCTCACCAGCCTTTTAGTGTGGACACTCTGAGCACAGCTTGCCTCTTGACAGGCTAAGAACGGGAGGGGTGAAAAATGGAAGGCAAAAAGGGACCCCCAATCCTACCCAGTGTAAGTATGTGCTGGAAGCAAAGTCACAGAGGGCCGACCCCCCAGGCACTGCCTGGCCAGGGAGAGGGCGCCCCAGGCAGATCCCACTTGGGCTGTGCAGCCTGAGGCCTGGCTCGGACCCTGGCTGGACTTTGCATGGCCCCTCGTCCCTGGGCAAGCTGCTCAGCCTCCCTGAGCCTGTGTCCTCCCAAATATACTGTAGAGGTAATAATGTTACCTCCTTAGGGACTGTTATGAGGATCAAGTCCAACTGGGACCACAAGATACGGGCACAGAGGCTGGCTCTCCCGAGGGCTTCTCGAACACTCATGGATCTGGGAGGGACAATAGAGGGGCAAGAACCAGTGAGGTGCGACTCTTCTGGGGTGCAGTGAAGGGGAGCAGGACGAATGAGGGGTCACAGGAGGGGAGAAGTAAACAGGTGGAGAGGGAAGCGGGCTGGGGGAGGGGCTGCAACAGGTTGGGGCAGCGGGTGGTTCAGAGACAAGAGAGGAGGGAGGTAGGATTCCTGAGTGGATGTAGGCCCCAAGCCCTTGGCCTGATGGGCAGCAGAGTCTCTGAGCCCCGCCCCAGGGGCAGTCGGGTAAGTGCAGCATCCTGTCCCCTCGGCTCTCCAGGAGCAGGAACCTGGGACGCCCCTAGCCCCGTTCCAAGCAGCCAGGGGCGTGGGTGTCTGTGGGCCTGACATACCCAGGAAGTGGGTCACATCGGGTGGGTGTCCTGGCCCTCCACCCCACCCCACCTCTCGCCCTCCCTGGAGACTCTCAAGGGCTGATGAAGCTGGGAGGAGCTAGGCTAGGGTCCAGGCAGAGCGCTCAACACAGCAGACCCTCCAAACAGAAACAGTTTCTCGGCAGGAAGGTGGATCGGATGCCAAGCTCGGCCTTGCCAAGGACCCATGGTGCCTCCTGAGCAGTCGCTTCCCCTATCTGGACCTGAGTCCTCACTTACAGAAAGAAAAGGCGGGGAAAGTGTAAGCTCACTCAGCAATGAAAGGAAATGTTCTATGGAGCCACCAAAAGACACGGAGGAACCTTAAAGGCATACTGCCAAGTGGAAGCCCGTCTGAAGCCAGTGTGCCAAGGCCACGTGCTGCGTGACTCCCACCACAGGCGTGCTGCAGACGGCAACACACACAGACACTAAGAAGACCAGCGGGGGAATGAACGGGTGGAGGGCAGCGCATCTTTGGGGCAGTGAAACTAGTCTGTATGACACTGGCAGGGTGGATAATGCCATTACACATTTGTCCAAACTCAGAGAATGCACAACACGGAGAGTGGACCCCGATGTAAACTGTGGACTTCAGTTAATAATAATGTATCAATACTGGCTCATCGACGTAATAGATATGCCACATTACTGCAAGATGTTAATAATAGGGGAGAGTGGGACAGAAGGGAGGCCCCTCTCTCTACTTTCTGCTCCATTTTCCTGTAAGCCCAAAACTGCTCCAAAAATAATGAAGGTATTAATTTGAAAAAAAAAAGTGGCGAGTAAGCCTTGCCCTTTTTCTGTTTGGGACTTTCTTGAAGATTCAAAATCCAGCAAAAGTCACAAAAGTACTGAACCCAACTAGTCAGCTCCACTTTAAGTAGGTCTGTCCCATGAACACTCAGCCCTCAAAACAGATCAAAGAGCCTGGGAGTCTGCCTGACACGACTGGCTGCTGAATCCAGGCAGGGATTGCCTGGAGCGCCAACAGAACAAGGGTTCACATACGCAAGCCCAGCGAGCTGTGTCCTCAGCCTTGGGGCGGGGTTGCCCCAATCAGCTGCTTTGTGTCCTTGCCTCCTCCCCCTGCCAGGCCCACGGGGAGCCACACCAGGCGCCCATGCAGCCCAAGGCACCCTGCAGGGAGAAGGCGCCAGAGCTCGGGGCTGTGGGGAGCAGCCTTCTGGGGCCCAGGGAGAAGCTCACTGAGATGCGGATCAGGAGGCTCCAGAAATTCTCATGGCCTGAAGCCCCCAGACCCTAGGCTGACGTCACCGTCACAGAGGGCCCATCCTGACCCGGAAAACTCGCCCCACTGATTCTCTCTTCCACTAGCCACACACTCACCCCGGGGCTTACCCCCACAGGCCTGACAGTCACTCCACCTCCCATTCCAGAAGGCATGGTCATCCAGCTTGGAAACAGGTCTGTGGGAGGGGATGGCACGCAGGCTGGGCCCAGCATCGCTGCTGCGGATGGGGCTGCTCTGTCTGCTCCACGGACCACGAGGGGCAGAGCGGCAGAGCCAGCCTGTCAGGGAAGACACAGCACAGCAAGACAGCACCTGCGCCCTGATTCTGGAGCGTGCTCAATGGCCGGTGCGGAGCCAGGAGCAGAGCTCACGGGAGGCCCTCCTCCCTGCCCTTCCAGTAGGCCATTCTCTAGGTGCTCCCCGCTCCCTGCCTCAGGTCCCACCTATGCCCCTGACGGAAGGCCGTGGCTCAGGACACCGGACTCTTACCTCACTCTCAGGGTCCCTCACACCCACCATCTTCTTTTGGAGATCCTCTCCTTAAATGAATTTCCCCCCAAAATTTGTAAATCACACATCCAACAAAGGACTTATATCCAGAATAGTAAAGAACTCTCAAAACCAAACAATTAAAAGAAAAAACAGGCAAAAGATTTAGCTAGACATTTCACCAAAGAAGTTATATGAATGGCAAATAAGAACTTGAAAAGATATTCAAATCATTAGTCATTTAGGAGACTCAAATTAAAACCACAATCGGATTCTATGACACCCCTATTAGAATGGCAAAGACAGAAACAAAAAGAAACCTGGCAATATACCAAGTGCTGCTAAAGACACGGAACAGCAGAAGTCTCATGCTCTGCTGGTAGGAATGCAAAATGGTATGCTTTGGAAAACTTTGGCAGTTTCTTATAATATTAAACGTACACTTACCATAGGACCCAGCAATCTCTCTTCTGGTTATTTATCCAAGAGAAATCAAAGCCGGTGTTCACACAAAAACTTGTACACAGCTCTATTCAAAATCAACAAAGCCTGGGAACAACCCAAAGTCCTTTAACCAGTGAATGGATAAGCACACGGTGGTACATGTGGGCAATGGAAGGGGACATGGGACAGAGCCACACAACCGGATGAATCGAGGCATTACTTGGAGTGAAAGCAGAAGACCCAAAAGCTACATACTGTGTGATTCCACCTGGCACCCTTGGGAAGGCACAAGGGTAGGGGTGCAGAGCAGGAGACAGGCATGGGCTGGAGCAGGAGGCATGGCCACAAAGGGGCGGCACCAGGGAACTGTTTTGGGGAGATGGGCTGTTCTGTATCCTGGCTGTGGTGGTGAATATCCAACTCAGTGCATCCATCACAACCCATAGAACCACACACTGTCAAGAATAAATTCTGCTGCATGTAAGTTAAAAGAAAAAATTTTAAGTTCTTATTCTGCCTGGATGGTCCACTCCATTCCAACCTAGTCCATTCATAAATCCCAGTTATTGTCCTTCCTCTATTTCATGACCACAGTCCTGAAAACACTACTTTTTCTCTATCTTCTGACAAATAATATTTCTCCCTCTCTTCCTCCATCTCTCCCATTCTATCTGCCCTTCTCCTATACACACACACACACAGACATGCAGATATCAAAACCCTACTCAACCTTCAAAGCCAGCCCGAAAGCCAAGCTCCTCCTCCTCTACGAAGTCTTCCCTGACCCCTCCCAGCCCCATCAGAGTGAATCACCATCACCAGGCACCCCCACCCTTCGCACTTGTTTGTGTCTCTAATTAGCCCTTCTTTCATCTGGCAGGTTATCAGTGTTTGTTCTTCAGTCTGTCTCCCCTGCTGGACTGCAAGCTCCTTGAGGACAGGAATCAGGCCTTCCATTCCATTCCCCCTGCGGACCTGGCACGGCGCCAGGCGCCCAGTGGGCACTCTGGGCCCACAGTAGACTGGCTGAGGGCAGGCTCAAGTGGAGGGAGCTGATGCCAAGAGAGGAGAGCTGGCCGTGCTGGGGCTGGCAGAGCTCCAGGAGGGCATCGGAAGCCACTGATCCAGCTCTACTTCCTCTTGCATAAGCAGCACAACTATTGCTCAAACCTCCAAGTGCTGAAGTGACCTCCCCCTATTCCAACGTGAGGTCATGCAATTTACAACAGAGCCTTTCTGTGGGTGCTCTGGCTTCCTGCACACCACCCAGCACAGTTCCAAGCCCCAGGCAGACATGCTCGGGGCACACGTGTCGTAGGACTGCAACCTGCTCCGACGTTAGGGTGCTGTCCGTCTCACTCCCAGAAGGCAGGCCCTCCTTGCAGCAAGAGCAGATCAGGTCCGTCACATGTGAAGCCGATGTCATCACTCAGAACGACCAGATATCAGCACAGCTGACTAGGAACACCACAGGGCCACTATACGCTTGGGTGTTTCCAATCATATCACCAGCCTCTCCCACTTACAAACTCTAGCTTGTCCAGGATTTAAGAACCATTACTAGGTCATTTATTTGATAAATACTTATAGTATTGTGTAGTATGTGCCAGATGAAAACCAAGCACCTTATAAATATTAACTAATTTAATTTTCACCCTAACCATATAAGGTCTACTAATATTATTTTTCCATTTTGCAGAGGGGAAAAATAAGACACACAGCAGTTAGATAACTCGCTCAAGGACACACAGCTGAGAAGTGGCAGAGAAGGGATTCACACCCAGGCAGCCACTAGCCACAAGGAGCTTGAGCACTGACCGTGTCTAGTCCGAACCAAGACATTATTGCTGCAAAGTGTAAAAATACTTGCTGTATTTCCAACACCTTGCATGAAAAAAATGTAAATTATCTCTATATATTTTTACTATCGATTACATGTTTAAATGATAGTATTTTAGGCATAGTGGTTTAATAAAATATGTTATTAAAGTTCATTTTGCCAGTTTCTGCTTACTTCTTAAATGTGGCCCCTAGATAACTTAAAATCATAGCTCTGACTTGGTGATGTTCCCATTGGACAGCACGGCTTCCCGTAGGCCCCGGCCCCGGGGGTGCAGCCTGTCCCCACCACCTCGCCCATTCCACTTGCCCAGAGACGACGGGGAGCCAGACGTTCAGCCCACGCCTCCCATCCTGTCTCCTCTAACTGCTCAGGCGCTGCCCCTTCCCACCGCACACCCCAGCCCTGCCTCCCGCTTAGCATGACCTCCTCCAGCAGGAATCTCAGGGTGTCAAGGTGGAAAAATACCTCCCTCAGCACCTAGTGCAATCCCCACCTGCTGCATGTGGAGAAACTGAGGCCCAGGACCACATGGAGGAAGCAGAGGCTCTAGAAGTCATCTGGCCCAATTTTCCACCCCATGCAGAGACCTCCTCTCAAGCCTACCAGGTGCACCATAGTTGACATGGTGAAACTGACCTCAGATACAATGGACCTGATCTGGTCTTGCTGCACAGAGTCACCTGCCTTCTGGGGGTGAGAAGGACAGCACCCTGGTGACAGAGCAGGTCTGGTCCATCACCCAACCTCTGCTGAGACACTTACAACTGGCAAGCTCAATACTTAACAGGTCACAGTGTATCCACCATCCAGAAGCAGGTGAGGCTCCCAGGATGGCCGGAGCAGCCCAGAGCCCAGCACACAGAGGTGTTCCTTGACGCTGGCTCAGGGTTGCTAAGGGCGGTGGGAGGAGCTAGATCACCTGGACTCCAGGCTCCAGTCCCAGCATCAATCTGTGTAACTTCTTCCTCTTGTATAACATGGGGGTTAAAAAGCAAACATAACAAACACACCAATGCTATCTCATAGGGCTGCTCCAAAGATTATCCGAGATGATGTAGGCAGAAACGTCTAGAATAACACCTGGCATCTAGTAGACACCTAATAAATGTTTGTTTCCTTTCCCCTTCATCAACCAAAAACCCTAGCTTCCATTTCTTTTTTCTACAAGAATTGATACTGAGTTCCCATTCTGTACTTATATAATTGATACTTTGAACTTAAATGCATAGTCTTATATTTAAATCTATTATTTTCATCTCAAAATAAGTATCCATGTTTGATAATGCTTGGTGTCAAGTAATTTTTAATGGCCAAAAATGAAAAACAATTTTTAGAAGTCCAGTAGGATGCAGTTAAATAAATAAAGGTGTACTCATATAATGTAATATATTTCAGATCCTTACATTATGGTTTTAAATCATTTTTTTGGCATCGGATATTGCTATGTAGAATTCAGTAGGGAAAAAGAGGATACTGTAAATTGCAATTATGTCAAAATACATAGATTTGCATGAACACAAATTTGGAGGGACATATACCAAAGATGAGCTGTGTTTATCCCTGAGTTGTGGTACTACATGCCATTTTGTTTTCTCCTTTAATTTTATAGATGCTTTCTACAATGAGCATATAATAATTTTAACAGAAAAAAAGTTTTTTTAATTCCATATTTCTGCTTAGTCTCAGCATGATAGTCAGTTAAGATGATTTTGCATCCTGGTCTGTCATCCAGTATGCTTGCTATCCTAAACACCCGCAGAATGGAAAGCCAGAAAGAGAGCTCTGTGGCATATCACTAGAGACCTCCCCCCGCAAAGGGGACATGTATCCAGGACGGCCTTTCAACCAGTTACAAATCCATCTTTCTGCTGTACCAGCCAGAATACAGATTTCTCTGGAACCCAGGAAAATCATTAGGCATTCATCTACCCAAATCACATCATTCTTCCAACACTTGGTAGAGGGACACGGATCGTTTGCTCAAATATCTTACCTGGAATAAGGCCAGGGACCAATAAGCTCTCCAGCTGCCACCCCCAGGAGCCCCTCTTGCCACACGCAAGACACTTCCTATCCTGCCAGGCTTACCTCCCCTCCTGCCCAGGTCAGGGCCCCTCCCAGATCCTAGAGCTATGCTGTGGTCCTCCCGCGGCTTCCCTCAGGACCCCAAACCTGATCTGTAGAACCTGGCGACCTGAACTTACGAAAAGCAACTCAATGTGGACTCACTGCCACTTCTCCCAAAGCCCGCCTCGCTTACCAGAGCCTGCTCTCCCCTTACAAGGATGAAGGGAATGCTCTGCCTCCCAGAACATTCCACCACCTGCTTTGAGCAGGAATCTCCCCATGACTGTCCTGGTTGCCTTCTTACTGATGGTGGCAGAAAACAATCCCTCACTGCTGTCCAGGTGCCCTGGGCCTGTTGCCTTCCCACCCAGAGCTCTGCCCTCCACACAAATTGCCTCCCCAGTCAACTATTGTGCAAGGCTCAATGCCGAGCTGGAGATGAGCCAGGAAGAAACAAAACTAGCCTTTCATCCAGGCCAGGATGATTCCCATGGGCACCTCAGGGGCATGGCGGGAAGGGAAGACACAGATCTGGCAGAGGTGAGCTTGGCAGGAGCTGGCAGACACGGTGACACCTCTGCTGGTAAGACATCTTCTGCCAAATAATGGGCCCTAAACAGCTCAGGTTTCACTCTGAGTCAGCAGCCCCTTAGAAGGAGAGGCCCACCCTATGTGTCATCAGCCCCCGCCCAGTGCCCTTTGCACTGCCCCAAACACCCTGCCTTTCCTCTAGGCCGGATGTGCAATCCCATCCCCCCGAGGGTCACCCTGCCTTAGCACAGCTCCCATTTCCTGCCCCTGGTGACTCCTCTGAAGTCCATTGTTCCCGCGAAGTTTGGGTCAAAGGAAGCCAGTCCCCACCCAGGGGGGCCCGCCTAACCTCAGCACTGCTGTGAGCTGCCCACACTCCAGTGAGCCTGCCTGCCCTAAAGGCAGGAGGCTGTGGGGCCCCACCCTGGGGACTAGAGCTGTGGTGGACACAGTCCCAAAGGTCCAGTCGCTACCAGCCAGCGGCTCCGGGACCCTGTCACACGGGAGGTGATTAGAATTTACCTAATATCTAAATGGAAAAACCAAAAGCTAGGGAAGAGCTGTCATTTCAGAAGAGGTCAAGGCAAAGCTGGGATAGGAACCCAGGCGCTGGAGCCCGAGCCGCCCCACCCTTCACCTGGGCCCCAGAGCAGCCTGAACCCCCAGGGACAAGGAGGGGACGGGAGAGCAGCTGCTCAGCTCCAATTTCAGAGCTTTAAAGGGAGCTGTTGGCCCAGCCCCTGCCAGCAAAGGGTCATGGGGGGCAAAGAAGACAGGCAAGGTAAAGCCGCCCTTGCAAGCCCTGAGTTTCCCACTGCCCTGGGACTGACCTTAGCTACAGGAAAGGCAACAGAACGAAGCTGGTGACCCATGTTCTCCACTTCCACGGGAAGGAGGCAAGGAGCCACAGGCCACAGGTATTGCTCTGTGACAGTCACCAGTGCAAGACTCCAGAATGGAAGCCAGAGGAGGCTGTGTCATTTGCATCCCAGATCTAGAAAGCTAGGGAGACCCTTCTCCACCCGGCTGAGTAGTGTAGAGACCAGCCGGGAAAGGAGTGTGCATTTAAAGACCTCTTAGGGGCCCCTCCCAGTGGTGGTATTCGCAGATTCCACAGTTCTGGCCTGGCTGGTGGAATGGAGGCAAGTATTTCTGCCTCCCAACAACCTTATCTGAGCCACAAGATGGGAGATATCACCCAGGTTGGACTGTTCCAGCCTCCATGCCTGTTGGATGAAGGTGGCTGAGGGGCCGAGCTCTGGGATCCAGAGCAGGAGACTGAATGCAAAGCGAAAACCATGGATTCTGGTCCCTGCTCAATGGGACTCACTGTGTGATCTTAAGCAAATTACTCTCCTCCTAGGGGCTTCATCTTTACAATGAGGGAGTTAGTGCCAGCGTGAGAGCTTCCAATAACACTTGGCAAGTTCACCCTGAGGTCAAGGCAAAACTGGAGTTAGAACATAGCTGCCAGAGACCCTGTGCTTCCCAGGGACAACACCCTGACTCCGCTTCCACCCGGGCCACTAGCTACCCTGGTTCCTAAGGATGAAGAACACAGAGCAGGGCTTGGTCTCAGAAAATGCTCAATTCATCTTTGCTAAATAAAATGAATGAACAGGGTGGCGTTTGTCAGAGGGTGTTCAGAAAAGTTCCTGGGAAAAAATAGGTTCCATGCTGAAAAACGCTTAGGGAACCCTGCTATTGACTCTCTGGAATGTGCCATGCTCTGTGCTAGGCACTTAGCAAACACTGAATTCTCACAGCAAACTCTTTGGACATATATTAATTAACCCCCCTCCCACTTATCAGAGAACTGAGCCTGAGAGCTGGAAAAGCAGTGAGCAATGGTTGGGATTTGCAGCCAGGTGGGTCTGTACCCTCTCTGCATGGTCCACGCTGCCTGGAGGCCAGACTGGCCCAAGCAGGTGAGAGGCGCGGCGATGAGTCCTCACTCTTCCGAAAGCATCTTGCTCCTTCCTTCCAAGAAGCCCTAAACATGATGACCACAATGTGAAGAGAACTGATGGCAGGCCTGCCAGTGTCCTTCTACCACCACCATCACATGCCATGTCACTCTGCCAATCTGGACACAGTGACTCCCTTCCTACCCACTTTCCTCTTCTGAAATGTTTCACATGGGAAAACCCTAAATGGAAAGAAAACAGCAAAGCAGAAAGGAAGAGATGGGGGAAACTGAGACCCAGAAGGGTCTTCCAACAGGTCAACTAGCAAATCAGAAGAGGTCCTTCCCACCCAGGCTGACGCACAGCATTCATGAAACGAGCTGCTCGCTCCCCTCCCCGCAGGAAAGTCCCCAGTGGTCAGGCAAATTGCAACGAATTAAGGATTCTTCCATCTACACTACACAACTCCCAAGATCCAAATGGTCTCCTCTTTCTAGGGGTTCCACCCCCACTCATACCCGCAACTCCATGAACAACTGTCCCATCACGAAAGACAAAGATCTCACTTCCTTTAGCCTCCTACCAGCTTGTTCTCTAGACTGTTCCCGGCAAGAACTGAACACACTCCCCCTCGGAAAGACAGCTGCCTGGAAGACGCAGGTGTAGGCAGCTTTCTTTCAGCTCTGCCCAGTCAGTCCAGGACCAGTGGAGCCTGGGGGCCACGCACTCCGACAACCACAGTTGAATTGCCCCTGCACGCATACACCCAGAGACACCGTCTCTTGCCCATGGTTATGCAGGGAGGAAAAAGCCGTGCTCAGAAACAACATGCTCACAAATACACACTTAGAGATCTGGCATCGCACAAGCACACTGAGATACTTTCAGACCGACAGCACTCTTCTCAAGTGCAAACAGGTTCAACACAAACAAACATGCCTACTGGCAGCCAAGGTGAGTCGTGTGTGAACAGGTATCACCTTCATTACACCCAGAGTTAGGAAGGGGGACAGTCGGCCAGCCCCAGGAACTCATCATTCCGGAACCCCCTGTGCACACAATGTGCACGGAGGCTGTGATCCTGGGAAACGGGCGCTTTGGGATTGGGAGTTCCCCGCAGATCCACTCGCCCCCACCACGGATCGCAACAGGCTTCCCAATGCCTAGGGGCAGGCGTTACCTAGGGGTCCCCTTCAGTTTTGCAAAGCCTTAGCACCTAAAGCAGCCAATACACCTCCCTCTAGGGCTCTCTCTTCCAAGCCGCAAAAGGGTCCGTGAGGAAATGGGCGGGGGTGCCGTTGCTCTCGGTGCTGCTCTGGTCCTTTGGGCTTCTCGGTCCCTTCCCCCAAGCCCCTCGGGTCCCGCTCCGACAACCGCGGTGCGCATCGCCTCCGCACGCCCTCCCTAAAACCGCTCCCGCGGACAGGTCCTTCCGCGCCGCCCCGGACGCCCGCCGGCTGCCGATCCTACCAACTCCCCGCGCCTGTCGCGTCGCAGCCTGACGGTCCCAGGGTGCGGGGCTGGGGGTGCGCTACGCCCTGTCCCGCGAGTCCGCCCAGGGCCCAGAGCGCTCTCGCAGCCGCGGCTCCGCTGCGGTCCCGGGAGGCCGCCGGTGGCGCTGCAGGGCCGGAGGGGGCCGGCGACCAGCGCGGACTCGGCCCGGCGGCCAGCGGGGCGGAGAGGAGGCGGGGCCTCGGGCCGGAGCCCAGCCCCCGGCCGCACGAGTGCCCGCCGCCGGTGCCGGCGCGCCGAGCGAGCGCAGCGGGCGCGCGGAGGGAGGAGTTTTCCCCGAATGGGACTGCCGGGAAAGCACGGGGAGCTCCCTATTCCTGGAGGCGTGAGTCAACGGGAGAGGGGAAGGCAGCCCGGGAACGGCCCGGGCTGGAGGGCGGAAGGGAGGGGACGCGAGAGGGGTCGACGGCGCGCGCCGCAGGGAGCCGGGAGGGGAGCGGAGAGCCGGGCGGGCGGCACTCACCTGCGGACGGGGACGCGGCGCGGGCTGCGAAGCGGGAGCGGCGGCCTCCCCACCCCGGCCTCGAGTGTGGAGGGAGGCAGCCTGGAATGCGCGGAATGAGGACTGGAATGAGATGCGCGCGGCGTAGGGAGGGCGCGGGCGGGAGTGGCGGCCCTGCCACCGGCCCTCGGGGAGGAGACTGGGGCGCCGGCGGGGAGGGGGCTGCGGACGGGGCGGGGCGAGCGGCGGGAGGGGCCGCCCAGACCCTCGGCTGGGACCCCAGTCTCTGGACGTTCCTTGCCGCTCTCCCGCACACGCACTTTGGTCTCGGCCCGACTCTTCCTCCTGCCCCAAGCCCTGTGCCTGCCTCGTCCCGCGCGGGGTGTTCCGCGGGATCCCGGCTCTCGGCTGCCCGCCGGCGTCCCTGAGCACAAGTCCCCTAAAGGCGGGGAAAGGGGCGGGCGTCCGGCGCTCAGGAAGGGCTGCTCTGCAGCTTCCAAGAAAGGACACTTGCCCGGGAACCAGGAAGCAGCAGGAGCTCCCGCGCTCTCGTCCCAGCTCTGCCGCCAGTTCCCCACGCGTGCCATCCGCGGGGAGAGTCCCCTTTCAGTCTCCGCCTGTGTCCCTTGCAGATCTGCAGAGCTGTCACCATAAGTAAAGCTCACATGGAAAGGACACTCATGTGAAGTCCACGTGGCACACATAAGACGCCTTTTGGGCTCAGTAACCCAATGAATATTTATCCAACATATGTGTCACCAGATGCTGTGAAGAAATCCGAAAGGATAAGACCTGCCCTCAAAGAGCTGGTCATTTAGCTGCGAAGATTCCCATACAGAGGAGCATAGCCATAAAGGGGCCGTCTGGGTTTAAACAAACACGCCAGATGAGTTTAATCTCTTGTTGGGGGAGAGGGTGCTGGAAACGCATTGAGCTCCGGTTAGGAAGTCTTCAGAACACAATGGCTTAAAGCAGTGTGTTATCACATGCTGTCATCCACTTTGTTGGGAGATTGAAGGCAAAGGCCTTTTTGGCTCTTCGCAAAAATCAAATCCAACGTCTATGGTGCATTATCGCTTAACCTTGTATTGCAGCTGATTATCTACATCTTATCTCTCTCACCAAACAGAAACTGCTTGGAGACAGTAAATGTCCCATTTATCTTATCTTTCACCCAGCACCAGCGTGGTGCTGGGCTAGATAAGTACATAATACATGTTGAATAATGAAAAAAATTGCTACCACAGAGGCTATTGAAAAGAAAGTTCTGTAAATGCCAAAGTTGTTTCCAAGAGAGGTATCCCAAAGGTGTTTTGAGCAATGACAGCAGCTCAGAACCAAGTATCCAGTCTCACAAGGTAAAGATGGAGGGAAGCAGCTCTCATTTGGACATATAAATTCGTGTATGCTTGTCAAGGAATGAGTCACACCGGGACTTGGTCACACCTCATACACATGAAAAGACTGCAGTCCAGGGCAGTGTATGGGCACCACATGAAGCACAAACTAAGCACCAGCTATTTTATGGAACAAAGTTTGTTGAGTGCCTGTTGACTTGGAGCTCCATGCTAAGTGCAGGGGTAGGGCCTGCCTTCAGGAAGTTCACAATCTAGGTGGGAAGACAGACAATCATACAAAGTTGAGTGGGAACCCAAGGGAAGGAACAGTGAAATCCATGTCACAGAGGCAACATTTGATCTAGTTCTCCAAGGATAGATGAGTTTACCAAATTGGGCCTGGAAGACCCACAAAGGTATGGCAGCCTGTGCACAGGAGTTTGGGAAACGTCTTGTAACCTGATGAAGCTGGAGTATAGGAGATGGGGAGAATAGATTACGGTAAGTGGATATCAGCTCGTGAAGGTCATTGTACCCCCTGCTGAAGAGTTTGGGCCTCAGAAAGGTCCATGAGCACCTGTATGACCTAATCAGTCCCACCATCAGAAAGACCCCTCTGGCAGCAGTATTGGGACCGGATTGGAGAATCAGGGTACCCTAAATCCAAGACACTGTGCAGAGGTTGAGGATGAAACAGAGGGTCTAGGAAATAGTCCCGGAGCAAAATGAACAAGGATTGGTGACCAGGCCGGCTGTAGGGTGGGAGGACCCAAATCACTCTGGCAACAGAACTACTGGGGGTACCAGTAACCAAGGTAAGAATTCGAACACAAGGAGGAATACGTTAGTTGGAAGGTGAGTCCAGCCAGGCTCAGAGGACTGAGAGGAGGACAGGAGAGAGTCCAGAGGGGAGACAGGAGAGCAGCCTTGGAGAAGAGGTGTGGAGATCGGACTGCTTACTCCCCCAAATCCTAACTACCCAAGACCATAAATGACCACCATCGGAATGGTGCGGCTTCAGGACTTCAGCCCCCTGGCCCACCCCTCACAGGACCCAGAGAGCACCGTCCTCCAGGAATCTTATATTCCTAAACTGTTGAAGCCCCTCTGGGTAAAGGAAAGTTCTTAGACGTGGGAATTCCAAAGGGGTAAAGACTGACAGTGATTCTGCATACATGCCCTGCCCTGATGAGGGCTATTCACGTATCTTAGTGGGGGGACAGGACTCTCATTCACCGCCCCTCAGGAATGAATCTATTCGTCGAAATAATTCATCTATCTGGATCAAGCTAGAAGAGATGCATATGGCTCCCCTCAAAATACACCACATAATCCACAACTCACCCCACTTGCTATGATCCAGACCAATACCTAGTCCTAAAATGGATCTTCACACGAGCTTGACGTGGAGAGGTGCAGAAAGGGCAAGGCAGGGTGTGGTCAGGACCAGTTTTGATATGGGAAGGCGTTTGTGTTGTCTGTACTCCAAAATCACAGTCAAAAGTTATATTAATTATTGTATCAGACGTTGTTTGGTATTATTTCCATTCCTTTAATAAATTTTGTTTTTCCAACCACATGGCCATAGTCAAATTATCCATATGATACTGTGTTAAACAAATTCAAGCACACCTATGTGATGGGATTCTTTACAGTAACTAGTAACAAGACATTTTTTAATAAACCAAATGTGCATGATAAGTGGAAAAGCAGATTCTAAAACAGTATATACAGGATAACCCAGTTTCTGAAAAAATAAATGGAAAAGTAGAGTAATTATCTTTGACAGGTTGGAGATTAAGGGGATATCTTTATTTTCTCATTTTTATTTTCCTTTATTTTCTAAAACAAACTACTTCTTTTATAATCAGAGGAGAAAAATGTGACTGGAAGTATATATCTAACCCTTCCCTAATTTGTCCACATCTTTAAAAAAATACCCACAATTGGATGTGATAGCCTCATAAGCAGCTGACAAGGACACAGTCAAGGAAAGATTGTTTCCTAACCTTTAGGGAAAAGGTGAATCCTGTTTTTTGAGATATCCGCAGAGCATGCCCCACCCCACCTTCAAAAGCCCTCTGTGCTGACTCCTGCTATGGTTGTGCTCAGCCGTGACTCAGGTTATTTATATTCAAACCTCCCCATACTCTCTTTCCATTTGCTTTTCTGTAAGAAGACTCTCTAGTCCTTACCAACTGAACTGCATCTTGGGTTTTGGGGACTAAACAGACCTATATCAAAATTGTTTGGAGTCTTATTTTTTCCTCTATCAAATAAAAGTAGTATGTAATTTGATAAGCATAATATTAGTTCTAGTATCTCTTCATCAAAGAGAAACATGAACGAGAATAGGCTCTCGGTCTGCTGTCCAGGGAACAGTATATGCTGTGGGTGGAATTGTGCCCCCACCTCAAGTTCACATGTTGAAGTCCTAACCCCCAGGGCCCTAGAATGTGGCTCGATTTGGAGATAATGTCTTAAAGAGGTGATTAAAATGAGGGGGCTCTAATCCAATCTGGCTGGTGTCCCTATAAGAAGAGGAGATTAGGACACAGATTTGCACAGAGGAAAGACTATATGCAGACACAAGAAGGCCCCGTCTGCAAGCTTAGAACAGAAGCCTCAGGAGAAACCAACCCTGCCGACACCTTGATCCTGGACTTCCAGCTTCCAGACAGGTGAGAAATAAATTTCTGTTTAAGCTGCCCAGTCTGCTCATGGCAGCCCCAGTGAAGTAACACAGTAGATTTCCAGCCTGAAACAAAACCTTTGCTTTCTGGAGCCTTCTCCGCCCAAGGCTTGGGAGTTTCTCAGAGGTTCCCAGGGAATCTTGAGGATCAGATATCCAGGAACTTCCTAGAAAAAAATCAAAAGGGAAGAAAGGCCTTATCCAGCCTTATTCAGTTGAATTTTTCATTTTCAGTTACTCTGATGGATTATTTTCAAAATGGAAGTTAACATAAGCATGCATTATGACCTTACTGGGGAGTTACACATCTGGGTTCAAGTGAAAGCTTCGCCACGTCCTGATCGTAAGACCTTGGGTGCGCTTCCCTAATAAGCCTCTACTTCCTCATCCCTCACTTTTCACTCCACGTTTGTTGAACACGGGCGAGGTCATGCTCGGTGGGCATGAAGAATAAACAGAGGGAAGTCAGGCAGTTAGGGAACACTTGCAGAACTAAGGGAAGAATTCAGGACTGGGGGAGACCCCGAGTGTGGAGGTGTGACATGGTGGGAGCTGACTGAAGTAAACAAGACGGGGTCCTGGAACATGGCACATGCTCAGAGCACGCTGATAACATTTCTTACTGTGCAAATCATCCATGTATAAAGGGATAAACATACCATGGCACTTCCTACAATGAAATGTGGTGCATAAGCAAGTATGAAGGATTGTATTTATTGATAGGAGAAGATCCCCAGGATATATTATGTGAAAAAAGCCAAGCTACTGAACCAAGAATACAGTATGCTCCATTTGTGTGCAAAGGGTGGGGGATTAAAAGTAAGTGTCTATTTGTGCATACAGAAACATAGAAAGATGATCTGGAAAGAAACAAAGTGGTTAACGGGTAGGACAGGGCAAGGGAAACAGAGGAAGGGGCAGACATGGGAGGAGGCTTTAACTGGTGTAAAAAGTTTAAACCATATGAAATTGTTACTGTTTAAACTTTCTAGCTATCTGTATAGGTAACACTCAACTGCATAAAACTGACCAAAGGCAAAATCCGGACATACTTTTCAAGGTCCCATTTCTATCTTCTACAGACGTAGTTTGTCCTGAGCGTGCACGTGTACCCTAGAACTGCCTTTAGGCCCATTTTAAAACCTCAGTCTAATCCCCAGCCCCCCTCTGCGCACCCCTCTCCTTTCCAACCTTCCTAATCCCAGACTATAGAAGAAAGACAACTGGGTTATTCTTGGAGCCCTTGAAAAGCATAATAAGAGACAGAATTTGGGTAGATGGTACCTAACTAAAACCACTATAGGAAACAAAAATGTGTAACAAAAGGTGGTAATAGACCAGGAAAACCCCCACTGCCACCTTGGCCCCTGCAGGCCCTACTCTATGTGGCTCCGTCTTTTTTCTTTTTGTAAAGCAAAAGGTTTCACATATTACTGAATCAACAGACTAGTGCAGAGGCATAGAAACAAACAAAAAAAATCATTTCCCCCAACTATTCAGGTAGTAGATATACCCGAGTGAGCTGAGAGCATGTGACTTTGATACAGCATAAATAGATGTGCCGTCTCGTGTAACTCCTTATAGACCCAGTGTGGTTCTTCCCTGGTGCCTCCTCTTTGAGTTGTACTGGATGTTATTGCCAGTTTTCATTCGAATCCACCTGGGATTGGGACGATCCTGCTTTTGTTTCTTGGCCAGGAATCGCTTGATTCTGAAAGTCCAGGGAGAAGACCTGGCAGAGGGCAGCACCCACGGCACACACCACCACGCCGGGGACACCGAGAGAGCCCCATCCCTTTCCTCGCCCTCCGACTCCTGTGCCACACAGTCCTGGAGGGCAGCGTGCCAAGGGGTGTGGGCCTGATGGGCCAAAAGGCTGGGCGGAGCCAGAGAGAATCATGGAGGTCCACTTCACATTTGAAATGCTTCAGAACGTTCCATTAGCATCCGGGCTCTTGTTCGCCTAGGCCATTCCCCCAGGTAGAAATGGAGAGATGGGAACAAAGTAAGGGCTGGGATGTAGGCTGAGGGCGGAGACTAGAAGAACCTGGATGATTAGCTACCCAGTTAAACCATGTTGCTTTACTTTCTTCTCATGGTAGTCCTTGGAAAAAACATATAAAATTTCTTTATGAGCATTTTTAAACCATTTCGCATACCGCATAGCTAAAGAAGTCAACTGAAATGCATTGTTACATTTTTAAAGGACATTAATAAAAGCGATGGTATTTGTCACTATCCTGTACTAAGCGTGCCCCTCCCGGGCATTTTACCTGGAATACCTCAGCTGGTTCCTGAACTCCAGAAATACTGCTGTTTTCAGACCATCAGAAGGGAGTCATGCCATAGAAGGTGCATTGCAGGTACAGGACTCTGAGCCCCTTGTGACTTCCTCCTCGGATTGCAGAACCTGTGCTCTTCAGTCGTCTTAATGTATTTGCAATGTGCATCCTTGGTCAGCAGGTGGTGCCGTGAGACCATCTGGTTTAGTTAGGGCCTGCTGAGTTCTCACAGCACCAATGGCAAATCCATTCATTGCGGCACCCTTAAGTTTTTGTGAGAGAAGAGTCTGTGTTGGTTTATAAAGATGGTGAGTCTTTTAAAGAACATATATTGACTGTGGTAACTAGGGACCAAAGCAGCAAGAGGAGGCAAAACAATCCAACATGTAACACTTGGTCAAGAAATGTGTGCCGAGTGGTGGGCCAGAAACTCTCCAGTCCTTGGCAAGGCCCTCACTGAGGTGCACAGGGGGATGTTTAAGAGGCCCGTGGGCTGGAGAGCAGCAGGTATGAGACATGGGGCATGAGGACGCGGCAGGAGCCTTTCTGTCTGGAGGGGGGAGCTGGAGGCTTAGGGAAGTCACCTTGGCGCAGCCCACGGCTTTCTCTGCAGAGCCAGTGGGCGCCAGTGGTTGGGGGAAAGCAGCTGCACGGGCCCGCGCTCCCTCAGCGCCAGATCAGATATTCCCTATGTCCTGCATTCCCGCCATCCCAGAATCTCCCTCCCTAGTTCCTTAGTTTGTCACAGTCTTTCCTGAGGTCTGTCACCACACTTCCCAGCAGCCCCTTCAGCCGTGAACGGCAGGACGCTGTCCAGGAGGCAACCAGAGAGGGCCCGACACATTCAGAGGGATTCCGGGTCGTTGCCAGCAGGAGTGGAGGGGCTGGTAATTAAAAAACAAGATCATGTAGTTCAAAACCTCTCAACCAATAGCTGAGGAGAGGCACATGGCAAGTCGTTGGCAAAAAAAGGACCAAAGCCCAGGGATTTGGTCTTCGTCAAGCTGCCGCTTTATTTCTGCACCTATAATGCTGTCTAAATAAAGGATGTGAACTGGGGCTAGTTTGTTTCTTTTGTGATCATAAACTTCTGATTAAACAGCTTTTTGCAGGCATTTTAGGTTTTTAAATAAAACTTGCTGGCATCTTTCATGTCAATGACCATGGACATTATTTCTGGTTACTGCAAAGTATACAAAACTGTGTCAAAAATAATCTGTTTAGCCCCCGGGAGCCTCAGCCACAAAGAATCCTGTGAAAAAGAAACCTCAAGCTCAAAGAGCTGAACCCGACTCCAGCTTTCATCCTGATGTTTAAGTTCTTCCAGGTTCTTTCCATGGGACTCGCTATCACTATGACACTGACAAGAGCAGGGAAGCCTTGTATATATACTTTCTTCCAACTTGCCTCT
>JAVSCE010003731.1:0-75627 GCA_032199065.1 Smutsia gigantea
GTGAGCATGGGGGAGGCCCCTCCCTCCAGGCGGAGACAGGCTCAGCTTACCCAGTAGGACGGGAGCGTCTTCACGTGGTGTCCTCCTGTCTGTCTTTGTGATGGTTTTATAGTCACATTGACACACTGGCAGCATCTGCTTCATGCTCCCACACACCAGCTGCCACGGCTGCCCAAGCCCCTCTGTTACAGTCCCCCTCTGAAGGGTCTCCATATTCTGGACTTTTCCTGATCTCTGAATCCTACCAAAATGTATCCTTTCTGCATCCCATATCCTTGATATATAGTGCCCTACCAGCAAATCTGGTAAATGAGTTTCAACTAAGTCTTTATTAAAAGGCTGACAACAAATACCTATGTTTTTTCTTCTAGAAAAGACATAAAAGCGTCCTGAGGTAATCAAACCCAGAATGATATGGAATGATTCCTACTTCATCACTCACTGTCTGTGTGATCTCAGGCAAGTCACTTAAACTCTGAGCTTCAACTGTCTCTGAAAAAAAAAAAGGTGGGGGTTCTATTACATGATTGTTCTAGGGAAAGATGCTTTTTCTTTGCCCTTTCAATGCCCTGGTGGAAAACACAGGCTAGTGGTGGGGCATCCCATCCTTAAAACCCTGCCTCTAACCTGAAGTCTCCCTTTCCCATCCCAGAACTGAGGGCTGTCTTCTGCTTTGCACTCAGGAAACGTTTACTACCGGTCTCCCTGGATCGCCAACTTACCCAGGGCAAGAACTGTCACTGACAATTTATTGGGAAAGAAATGGTGGGTATTTTTATTTTCCCCGGGCTTTCTGCAAAGAAAGCCATGGTAACTATTGGCTGATGGACCAGATTTGAGCCCTGTCAGGACACTAGCAGAAGAACTTGATTTCTAGGCAGGGATCCTCTTCAGTGACCTTGTAGTTTTGTATCTTGAGAACTACCAATTCAGACTAAGCCACAAAGGCCTGCTTGTGCCCCATGTCTTCCAAAAGCTTCCCCAAAGCCCACTTCTGTTTTGGAGCATATCTCATTGTTCCAGAGAGATTTGTCCCTGATTTCCACCCGTTCAGTTCCCCTGCTCATTCCCTGACTAAACCAGAGTCTGGCAGTCAGCAGAAGTCTGCTAGTGAAGTCATGAAAAGCCTCAATTCTAAACAGGGAGAGAAATTCCAAGTTAGCATCTACAGCACCAGCTGAAGCAGAATTGGTGACCAGGTCAGTCAGTAGGTATGAAGCAGGTGCAGTCAGCACACCACCCATTTCTGTGCATTTGCCTGGCAGGAAAGGGGCTGAAAGTGTTGGAGTATAGTTGTTTTTTTAAACTGGCTACATATGCCCTTTGCAGACCTATCTGCCCTTTACTTTTGTTGAATCAATGAATGAATGCATGCATGCATGCCAGTGGGTGATGCGCATGGGATTTTCTTGGCCTTGAAGTCCTAACAGATGGCATTGGTGGTGGGCTGTGGGATCAGAAGGGCAGTGCAGTTCCTGAGAGGTGGGGTTAGCTATTCTTGGTAAGGGCTATGGTGTCTTCACCTAGGGGGCTGCGATGTTCTTGAAAGAGGCAAAGAGGTGCAGAGTTTTACAGACACTAACTCACTCATTGCTGGGGAGACAAAGGCAGAGACTGTGAGATAAATGGGGTAGAGACAGAGAATAAGTCACAGTTTTAAGGAAAGACTCACAGAAAAGTAGGGTTGGACCCAAATGATAAAAAAACAAGATGAACCTGATTTTGGGAGGTCTTATTGAGTGCGGTAGGAAGGAGAAAACACAGGTCTGCCCTGGAGACCTTTGAATGTAGCCATGGGGGCAGGATGCTTGCATATATGATGGTGCAATTCCTCCCTCGCCTCAGCACACACCCCCACCCTGGGCAGAGGAGAGGCTGGACAGCGCGTGCGCCTCTCTTCCTGGCTAGTTTAGCTGGTGATGCACCTCCTGCCTGTCTGTGCAAGCGGATTGGTGCACAGAAAGTGCTTAGTATAGACCACCTAAGGAGAGCACGAGAAGGTTGCTTGGAACAGGACTCAGCCCAGAAGGGAAAAGGTACGAGCGGCTAATCCCGTTTGCTCCTTCTGCTGGTGGTGTGGATTTGGGTGGGGGTGGCAGGGAGTGAGCAACTGGAGAGGGGGAACACACAGAGTGTGCAGAAACATGGTTTGTCTGCCCACCCTCTCTTTTTGGGGGGACCCACCCTCCTCATTCCAAGGATCAGCGGTTCTGGAGGCCACGTGATGTGTGGGGTGGTCAGGTGGCCGGGCCTGGCCCTTCAGAGTTGGCTTCCCTGCTGGGTCCGCCGACTGGTTCCCAGCTGGGCAGCGGAGTCACTCAGGGACCCGACAGGAATTTGCAGGGATTCCGGAGAGACGGGCTCCTTCTTGTCCGTGAAATAGCTGGTGATGAGGATTGTTCAAGGTGGTCGGTGACTGGTTTTGCCAGCATGGCATGTATACCTGCCTAAGAACAAAACCAACACAGAAAAAGCAGTCAGGAGACCGAGGAAAGGAAGCCGATTCTTGGTGTCTTGAGGGAATCTGTGGTTCAGCAGGGCTTGAAGCCAGCTTGCTTCTTGAACCTCTCATCAGCCAATAAACCCCCTTCCTGCTTTTTTGGAAAATTTAAGACCAGTAATTTGTAACCAAAGAGTCCTAATATAGTGACAGTTAGTGTGATTTACTCAGACCCTGGTTTCAAAAAACAGCCTTTTGTATTAAGGTGAGAATGGGTGATATGCTAGCAAGAGGGGTGGAAGAGGAGACATCCTTACACTGTGAGCACAGAAAGCCTGTCTGAGTGCCGGAAAGGAGCCAGGAACAGCAAGATCTGAGGGATGGCATTCCAGGCCTCGGCACAGGCTAAGGCCCTGAGCACAGAAAGATCTTGAGCTACGGAGGCACAGAATGAACGAAGGCCCCCATGGCTGCAGCCAAGTGAGCAGAGGGGAGATTGACGGGATTAGACAGATGCAGAACCTGGAGAGCCTGAAGGGAGAAGATGGGGAGGGGGGGGTTCAGGGTTTACTCAGGGATGGAGAGTCACTAGGGAGAAAAATGAGCTGGCTGGCCCTGGCTGCTGTGAGAAGGGCCCTGAGGGGGGCAGGTGAAGCAGGAAGACTGGTGAGGGGGCTGATGTCATAGTCCAGGTCAGTGGCAAATAGTGGCTGGAATTGTGGTGGGTCGAGGAGATGGAGAGGAAAGGGTGGACTCTGCCTGCACCTCGGAAGGAGAGCCCTCCCGTTGGTACACTGGATGCAGGAGGCAAAACAATGAGAAATGAGTTACTTCCTGAGATGATGAAGACTTGGGGACAACAACTTTGGTGCACATATGTAAACTACAAAAGTGGAGTTTTGGGAAGTGGAAAGTGACAAATGAGTGTGCTTCAGGCTGTCATTTCCTAAAGAGCAGGTGCTAGGCTCGGCCTGGAGACTGGCTCAGAGTGGGCTAAATGACTGGGTGGGTTGGCTTGGTGGGCAAGTGGCTAGGTGGGTGGATCTTGGGGTGGACGGGTGGGGGGATGGACAGGGGTAAGTGGTGAGTGTTGGTGTAAGGAAGGATGACAGCCTTCATCCACTTTGGATGTCAAGGTCACATCAAAATCTTCCAGTGCAGGGAGAGATGGACCTCACCTTCTCCCACTTGGGCTGGCAGGCTGTCTCAAACAAACACTGATAGCCCAGGAGACTCAGTGAGGAGTGACTTAAGAGAAGCTGGATTTTACCCCCCTTGTCCTGGAGAGAGGTGAGTGGCTCACTACACGCCTGTGAGCCTAGGTAGCAGAGTACAGATTCCTGCCAGCACCACCACCCGCTGGGGATGAGCGGCCTGGGTGGGGTGTCATCCAGCCCTGTCCTCGCCTCCTCCTGGCCTGGCCTGTAAGTGTACTTGGGAAGGTTTCCAGGGCTCTGGTCTCACAGGACCAGGGAGGGAGCAGCTGGCATCCACCCTGGGAGTGTCTGTGAGCAAGTGAAGGGAAATCCTTCCTTCAATCAGACTCCAAATAAACTCTGGGAGGACCAAGAGGTTGGTGATCCCTGGGCACCTAAGGGTCTGGATTCCAGAGGCTCCGGTAACTCCCTTCTCATTCCTTTTATTAGTTTCTAACAACCACAGCCTTTCTCTGGGCCTTCTGTAAAACTGGAGGCAGTAAACTCTAAGATCTTTTACAGAGCTACTTCATGAAATATCAAATTCTGGTTGTTTTAAAAGATTCTTGCTTTTTGGAAAAACAACTTTATTGAAGTATGATTTACATAGCTAAACCTCATCTATTTTATGTGTATAATGCAATGATTTTTAGTGAATTTACAGAATTGTGTAATCATCACGCCCCCCAAATCCTTGTATCTGTTTTCAGCCAATTCCCATTTCTACCCCCAAGGCCTGGCAGCCATCAGCCTGCTTTCTGTGTCTAGGATTTGCCTTTTCCAGACATTTCATATAAATGGAGTCATACAACATGGGGTCTTTTGTCCCTGACTTCTTTCACTTAGCATAATGTTTTTGAGTTTCCTCCATGTTATAGTACTTTTTTTTTTAAAACAATGGAAATAGTTATAAGTATTTAAACAAGGACTTAATCTTATTTTTCTCCCAACAAATTCCAATATTTATTTCAGACACACTGGGTTTGAATGAGGTTCATTCCAACTTCCATAGCTTGACTTTTCAATGTACATTTTGGAAAAGTCTGGATTCTTAGTGATAGGCAGCGCCTGTCTGGTTGGTTTGTTGGCTGGCTGGCTGGGTCTTTGTGGACCAATTGGCCACTTCTGCTTATTATTCCTTTCAAAATGGTTTGCCTGACACTTTACCTCGGAAAACATCCATTGTCCTCCCTTCAGCCGACTGGCAATGGAGTGCTTCCACAGCCACAGGGTTTTTGTTTGTTTGAAAATCACATTTCAGCATTTGTCTGGGGATGTGCTAGGAGACAGGCCATTTTCAAGCAAAGGGTGACCCCAAATACAGTCATCCACAGGCCAGCCCTGACACGTTTGCTTGGAAGCAACAGGCGGCCTTTGCCCACGCTCTTTTCAACCTGTCCCAAGGAGCGTCATAGGCGCTCAGAACATGGGGATGAACAAAATTGACATAGATCTTCTGCTTTCTTCAATATATCACTGTGACCAAATCAGTACATAGCTTCTCCTGCCTTAGTTTCCTCATCTGTAAATTAGAGATGATAGTAGCAGTTGCCCTGTAGAACTTCTTTGAAGAGATAATACCTCCTGAATACTTAGAACAGTGCCTATCACTTAATACGTGCTCAGTAAGTGACAGCTATAGTATATATTATAATCGACATTATAATTATAATTGACACCACACTCCTGTCCTCAGACAATTCATGTTATTTCCAGAGACACGAACATGCAGTTAAACAATCATAAAACAATGTGAGGAGTACGAAGTGGAAGCTGGCTAGGTTACTGTGGGAGCACAGAGGAGGAGCGGTTGACTTCACCGAGAGTGGGTGTGGAAGGCTGACCAGTCATGGGCACAATTCCACATATCGACATGTCAAGCATATTTTTTGAACAACTCTGATTACATACCACGCACTGAAGTGATAAGCATCCGGGTCAACTCAGACTGTCCCCTGCCCAGACCTCCCCATCTGATGTGATGAGTCCCATGGCTGGTCTTAACACCTGCCCTGCTCCTTCCGGTTGCCAGGCCTGTGCGTAGGCTGTGGCCCCTGCCCTTTCTTCCCTCCCTTGTCTAGTCTTATCCTTCCGAACCCTTCCCAAGGTCCTGCTCAGACCTGACCTGTTCCCTACATTCCTTCCCACTCCTCCAGCTTACCTGGGCCCTTTCTTCACGACTCTAAGGGCTTTGAGACATTAGGAAGTAATGTGAAGGACCCTGGAAGATCCAACTCTCTTTCGTTTTACAGATCCAGAAACGGAGGCCCAGGGAGAAGTGACCTGACAACAGGAGCCCAGCCCAGGGGTCGCCCAGACTCCTCCCTCCCTGTGACAGGCTCCGACCCCTCCCCAGGGCCCGCTGCTCCTGGGTCCTAAATACCTCTGCTGTCCATCCACCTTGGGTTCCTCGGCCACCACCCGGGGCTGAGCCACCATCATTTTTCAGCCTCCTCCCAATCTCTCTGCCTTCACCCTCACCGCCCCTGCTCTGGTGTCCCCACGACGGCAAGAATGATCCTTCCAAGATGTAAAACCGGAGCATTCCACAACGCCCCTCCACCCCAACACACACACACACACATAGAACTTCAGTCACCTCCCACTGGCTCCAGAACGAAGTCCAGTGTCTTTAGCAACACTTTCCAGGCCAGCATGGTCACAGCCTCAATAGCACTGCAGCCTCTGCCTCCCCACATCCCATAGGTGCGCCCCGAAGCTTCCCTGAAGTCTCAGGACCTGCCAGACCCCTTCTCACCCCAGTGCTGTGTTTGCTGTTGTCATGCCACGTGCACATTCAGTTCACCAGCAGGTCTTCACCTCTTAGCACACTGTCCTACAGGTAAGGCAGCCGATGCAAGCTTGGATCGTGCTCTGCTTGCTCTTTCCCTTGACTTCATTGTAAATAAGTTACCTGCTGCCTATTGCTCTGCAACTGGCCTTTGCCACCTAACAGTATGGGGGATGAGGGGTTAAGGGGACCTAGAAATAACTCCTTCTGTCCAGTCTGGCAGATAACAAGATGTCAGCTCTATCACTCATGAAAACTAGCCTAGATGACTTAGCTTTTGTACTGGACCCTCCCTGCCCCTGTTACTCCTTGGGCCTGGGGAGGGACACACTTCCCCAGGATTGTTTCCTCCTACTGGGAGGAGAGGGAGGAAAAGGAAGGTTGGAGGGGCTGAGTCACCTGTAGGGAAGTGGTGGGGGATTGGGGGATGTGGGGAAGGGCTGCATTCCAACCAGACTTAAGCAAGGTGTGTTTCTCAGAAGAGGAACATTCTAGAGAGATGGAACAAAAGTGTCCACTTCCCAGGATATCAGAGCACCTCAGGCTTACTGTTTATGCTCTGGACACTGCCCTTTAAGAGAAATATTTTAACATGACGTCATGGTTCCCAGCGTTTGTGGGGAAGGCCTGTTTATGATGTTTAAAAAAATGTTCCTGCCTCCCTCCCTCCTACCTCCTTAATGACATTTCTCCAATACAAGCTTGGGGCTTATGGCAGAGATTCCTAATCAATTACCAAATATCCACTCTCCCCCTCTTTTCCAAGTTTTGGCTGACTATGTTATAGCCAGGATAAAAGACTGTATTTCCCAGCCCCTCTTGTAGTGACTATGCTTGGATTGTACTCCTCTTGACCACATGCCAGGTTCTGGCTGATGAAAGCATCAGGGGGCACTTCTAGAATATCATCTTAAAAGAGAGGGGTAAATGGCTTACTTTCCCCTTTTTCTGTTGTCTGTAACATAGATGTGATGGCTGGAATTTCAGCAGCCATATTGGACCATAAAGATGGAAGCCACATTCTGAAAATGCCAGAGAAGAATGATAGGAGTTTCAGTTTCTGCTATAATTTTAGAGCTTCCATCTCAGTTCCAAACTGTGTCTCCCAGACTTCTTTTACATGAGAAAATAAGAAATATGGATCTTGTTTTATAGCATTGCTGTTTGGGTTTTTTCATTGTGTGTAGCTGACTCTAATCCTAAGGAGCACAATACTGAAAGTTTAAGAGAACCCTTGAAATAAGGCTCCTGGAAGTCTAATGTATAGAGTTTGGAACAATTGAACTAGAAAGCGTGTTGCAAAGGGAATCGTGTGATGAGGGAGGCAGGGTGAATGCCTGGAAGCCACATGCACTAGTATATAGTAGTTAAACTGGGGATGTTTAGGCAAAAAGAGCAGATCTAGGAAACATATTTATGAGAGACAGTGCCAGAGAAGAGTGATGAAAGTTCTGGTGTAGTCTAGATAATATAAATTACTGTGGGGCAGAATGCATCACTAACTTCAGTAGTTAGAGTGGCTTAGAGGCAGAACAGGTGTGTAAGCATGGAGTGAATAATGTATTAGGGCTCTCCAGAGAACATAAGCCATCACAAATGGCTATCAATTTTTGGATCAATGAATATTTGATGAAAGGATGTGATTCTACAACAAATTGGAAAAGGCTCCCCCCAAAAGTGGGGACTTCGGGTTAGAATTTCCAGTGTCGACTCTATCTCACAGAAGCCTGGAACAGTGCAAGCACATAGTAGGTTCTTAGTAAATCTTTGTTGAATGAGTGAGTACACTGCCCATAGACAAAGTTCTATTTTGAGCCAGACAAAAGAAAGAGTGGAGAATTTTGATTGAAAAAAAAATCTAAAGACTTGTCTCTATACTTGCAACAAAATGCCTTTGACACTGCTGTGCACCGAAAACCCCTTGGAGGCCCACCTTCCTAGGGTACGTGTGGGGAAGGGCATCCCTGGGCACCTGCCCCTGGGTATCTGCGGGGAGACCATTCCCTCCATGTCTGTGGGGGTCACAGCTGGCAACCCCAGAGCCTCTGTCCTCCCATTACACTGCTACTAGTGCCGTGGCCTTCGTGGAAAGGGAGTCACACTTCCTGGTACCCTGGCGCCCCTGAATTCCACCAAGGCGGTAAAGAGGGTTTGTAGAAACCTGAAAGGAATCGGAGCATAGGGGAAATAATGGAAGCCATAGTGTCAATGGGACACTTCCCATCCAGAGAATATGACAACAGCAGTAGAGGGGTTGACTCTCAGCTGGCAGGGCACCCACGGGGCCCCTAGGTCTCGTCCCCTACTTACCAGAGCCCCAGTGCCGCCCTTCTCCTCTAGGAATGTTTTTCTTCTAAAAAAAATCCCTGGGGGTGACTCTCTAGCACCCTTTAGGGAAACCCCATCTCTTGCCCATAAGAGCTGGACTTGCTTCAGGACGAAGCCCCTTTCAACAGATGGTCAGAGACACATCCAGTTCTCCAGTCGTGGCTTTCCTAAAGCCTGAGGAATCCAATTCAAAAACACACTGAACTGAATTTGATTGGAGGAGTTGGGGACAGGAGGATAGTCCAGGGGGGGCCTGGTACTCCAAAGCAGGCTCTGTTTGAGGGCTCCCTGCCTCCCCATTCTCCTAACCATGCAGAGTGTATGCACGCACACACACACTCCCCCCACACAACACATACATACACACACACCCCACCCTCCCAGGGACCAACAGTGATCTCCGGGGACATCAGGATTCAGACCCATTGGAAGGTGGGAAAACCTTTCCCTAGATATAGTACCTGCCCTCTGGAGAGAGAGCAGAGTGGTACCCGTTTCCTTTTATTCCCCCTTATATTTGCAAGCCATCCTCAGAGGACAGCCCGGGTACAGGAAATAGCCCCATTACCTCTGCTGCCTCCAAACAGCAGCAGAGGCACTGTCCCTAGTGAGTCCTTTAACTCCACAGAAAGTAGTAGGAACTTTGAAGCCCCTGCTTTTCCCTTGCCAAGGGCCCCCACACTAACCTCTTAAAGCAGAAGGGAGGCATGAGGGGGACTTATGGCCTCTCTGCAGATGGCAAACCTCCAGGTGGGCGAGAGTGTTGGTTCCATCCTGTTATAGATGCATGAAATATATCCGGGGTCATGATCTATGGGACCACAGAAAGATTTCATCTGGAATAAGGTTTCCTGGTATTCAGAGAAGGAAAAGTAGCTGACCTGTGCCTTCCTGCAGCCCTCCCCTAATTCTAGCACTCTAGAAGAAAATGATCAGTTTCTGCACAAAGACCCTTTCTAGCAGCAGACAGAGCTTTAGCTGGCTCAGAGCATCACGTGAAGCATCTGGCTTTTCCCCTTTCCATTATTCAAGCATTCACTGTATTGTGGAAGGTTGAATAAGGCAAAATCATAATGCACATGCCTTTATCTCGAGGGTTGGTATTTTTAGAACGGGAGTCAGGCGAAATGAAATTAAAATTAAAAAAAAAAACAAAAAGGAAGGGAAAACATATTGAGGCTTAGATCATGGCTAAGATGACACGTTCTTCAGTTCTGAACCTCCATGGAATGGTTCTTGTGGGTTTGTGGATGCAGTGGGGTGGGGAGCGGTAGTGAAGCCCACTTCAGGGCAGAGAGCAAGGCAAGGGGAGGGAGGGAGTCAGGACGGTGGGGTAGCCTGTATCCTCCAGAGACCTTATCATCCCAGTACCATCCTAGCAGGAAGGGGGCAGGAACCCACAGTGTCTGAGCACCGCCTATGTGGCTGGTCCTGTCCTGAGCATCTGGCCATGCAGAGTTTCATTAACTCTCAGATCGAGCTTGCAAGGTAGGCCCCATCACTCCCATTATATGGGTGGTAAGACTTATGCCCAGAAGCACCCCCTGACATGCCCAGGTCACTCAGCTGGGAGCAGCAAAGCCAGGGGACAGCTCCGGACAGCACAGCCCTTGTTCCTTCTTGACACCTGTCACCACTACTAGGGAAGATTTGTCTCAGGCCTCAGGAATGAGGGCCATCGACATATCACCACCCCCATGCCAAAACCTGTTTTTCTGGATTAAGAGGAAGCCTTAGTCCAGGCAGACCTTAGAAAATAATTGAAGAGTGTGGACAGACCGCCCTATCTGGGAGAGCCCCTGTGAGACGCTGCATCAGGTCATCTGGCATGGTTGAGGGGCTCTAAGCTAGAATTAGCAAGCTCACACCACAAGATGACACCAGGACGGTCTGTAGGGACCCGGGCTGGCAGCCTCCTCACCGTGCTCATGGTCCGAGGTGTGGGCCACTCTGGAGGTGGGCCTGGTCCAGCTGACAGCAGGCGCTAGGCTGTGGATCAGAGCATGGCCACTGCCCCTCCCAGGTGTGCGAAGGCGGCCATGGTGCTGGGTCCCCGGGCTGTGAGGCAGGCCAAGAAATTCAGCCAGGCTCCTCATTGGAGAGGACAGGTCTGTGACCAGAAGGTCTAGTCCATGAACCATCTCTGCCAGCAGACAAGCTGAAACTTCCTAGAGACACAGAGTAGACTAGAAGGAGACCTTTGTGCCTTAGAGGCAAACAGACCTGGGTTCAGATTTCTGTGCTGCCACTACTGGCTGTATGACCTGAGGCAAGTTGCTTACTCTCTCTGGGCCTCCATCTCCCCCTATGATGAAGTCAACTATAGGGACCCCATGGGATGATTGTTCAGGGAATGAGACAGGTACTGAAAGCACTTAGCACAACACTGCCCTTATGGCCAAGGTCCTCTTCTATCCTTGCAGAAAGCCTAGTGGACTGTAGGGCAAGCCCTCTGCTCTCTTCCTTCTGACGGAACAATAACAACAGTATGAGCTACAGCCCAGGAAAGGGCTGAGCCCTTGTGGAATCATTTTCCCATTTCAAGCCCACAACAAGCAAGTACTGTTTCAAGGCTCACTTACAGGGAAGGAGCTTAGACTGTAACTTGCTTCAGGTCACGCAGCTAGTCCATGACAGCAGGGATTCCAGCCGGCCCACACGTGACTCCAGGGCAGCATTCTTAATACGTTTCGTATTCCAGTAGACGTCATGGAGCGTGGCCTCGTGTTAAATAGGGTTTGCATTGTCTCCAGAGCCCATTGTGCATGGCCCAGAGGGGTGCGTGCGTGCGTGCATCTTCCCTGTCAAGATGAAGGGATGAGGTGCAGTGCAGGCCTTTGAAAGTGCAGCAGGCACATGCGCTGTCTGTTAGATGGTGCCCCTGACACTCTATTTGCCTACCCTTAGGCAAATCACTGAATTCTTCGAGGCCCCCCTTTTCCTGGCTTTGAAATGGACAGGAGAGTGGCTTCCAGGTTCCCGCCTGCTCTCAGGCCGCCTTGGAGGCAGAGACCATCTCCTTGCAGCCTGAGCAAAGCCGCCTCTGGAATTGTCCTCCCCGTCCATGAGAACGCTCTTCTGCTCTTCCAAAAAGACTATATTCTTCCACGGAGGGGAAGCCATGCCTGAGATTTCTGTGTCTGCAGTGCTATCCTCAGAACACAACTGAGTGTTTAAAGAATCTCTGCTTGATCTTAAATCAAAATTGTGTGTGTGTGTGTGTGTGTGTGTGTGAGTGTGTGGGTACATTTTGTGTTCTTCTTTGAGAAAGAGCAAGCTTTCTATTTACAGCCACATGCTTTCTGAAGTCCCTTGTCATTGATTACCAACTTGGGCCCTCGTGCCTCCCTTGCCAGGCATTATTCCCATTCTGCAGGTGACAAGTTCAGAGAGGTTAGGTGACTTGACAGAAGTCACTGACTCAATCCAGGTCAGTTGCCTCTCACCGACCTCCCCTCGCCGAAAAAACAGGCAGGGCCATGTGGTGCCAAAGCCCCCCTTTCCTGGCAGAAGGTGGGCGTTGTCAGAGGGAGCCCCGCTTCCTCACCCCTGCTGCATAGGCACCTGAGGGGCTACCAGGTAGGGAACGGCAGGCAGCACGGTGGCCCCTCCAGCAGGCGGCCTCCTCTTCTATGCCCTTTCAGCAGCCCTCCTGGGTGACTTTGCTCACAGGGCAGACCAGCATGCAGGTGAGTCTTTAGATGGCAGGGAGGAGGCCCCCACCCAGTGTGTGTGAGGGTGGGTGCCAGAGGCAAAGGGGAGGTTGGAGGAGGTGTGTGGGGGGCTGCACACTGCCCAGGGCTGCAGGTCATGGTCTTCCTCGGAGCCAGAGTGGCCGCAGGGAAGGGGCAGGAGGTCCGCAGTGACACAGTGCGTGGTGGTGAGTGTGTGTGTATGAGACACACAGACAGAGGGAGACTAGTGGGCCCTCTAGGAGAGGTGGAGCTGCCACAGGGCAGCAGAAGTGACTCTATAGACCTGGCGGCTCCAGGATGTCTGTCTTGGGCACTGCCCTCCTCTTTTTCCATGCCCCTTGGCCTCCGGGCCCCCATAGTGCCCTAGAAGATGGGACCGTGGAAACCTCACAGTGCAGGCAGGCCAGTAGGCATCCTGGCCCTGATCCCTGTCCTGTCCCCTTTCTGACCAGAGCAAGGGAATTAAGTCCTCATCTGGAAGGCGGGGCTGAAGTCCTGCGCCACATAAGGCTGTGTGACCTCAAAGAGATGGTGTGTTTGGCAAAACTGTCCACAATAATATAAGGGATTTAGCTCTGCCAAGAGGAGTCTAGGCTTGGGGAATTATGGGAAGAGTGAGCCTGTGTTCTCAGATTGATCATTATTTCCATTCTGACTACAGTGTGTCCAGAGGCTTGCCTGAAAATGGAACACTCCAGGGAAGAGAAACTGTGTGGAAGGCTGGTCCAGCATCTCCATCGGTGGAGCTTATGGCCACTGGCAGGGGAGGCGGGCTGTATGTCCAGGTGGGCCCTGCCAGGGCACTGTCACCTGGCAGGTGGTTGTGCAAGGCCTCCTTCCCCAGGCAGAGGGCACCGTAGATAGTCAGGGCTCAGGGAGGCCAGACTGACCAGCTTTTTTTCAAGGCCCACTGGGCAGCCTGTGCTGGGATGCCTTGAAACATGCCTGCCTAGAACCGCCCAGCTGTCTTGGGATACAGGCTGCTTGACCTGGGCCTCTGTGTGCCCAGACGGTGCTCCTCTCAGGGATCTGTCAAAACCTGAGAGTCAGGGAGATCTAATCTGAATTCAGCTCCATCACTAGGCCAGTTACTCCCATCTTGAAGCCTCAGTTTTGCCCTCTGTGAAATGGGAATAACAATGGTGCCTACTCTACAAAGTTGTTCAGATGATGAAGTGTGAAAAAATATATAACCTATATATAAAATATAACAAGGTACCTTGTTCAGTAAATGATAGCCATCATTATTTGTTGTTATTGTTTATATAATTTTCTTTCCAAAAGGAGACTCTCAGCTCCTAGAGCACAGGAACCATGTTTAATTCATCTTTGTATTCTCAGGATGTCCAACACAATGCCTGTTACAGAAATCCCACATTTTCTGCATTGTGCACTTACTATATGCTTACATCATGCTAGACTGTCCTCAGGATCTTGCTTGTGAAGTGCAGGGAAACTGGCTGCCTGCATCACTGCATGGTATACAAGTATCTTAGGACCAACATGCCCTCTCTTTCTCCCCAGGCCTCCTTTCCCTGCCTTCCCAGTTACCGGCATCCTTAGGGCTGTCACCTCTCCCTCTTGCTCTAAGTCAGATGGACAGAGCTCCAGAGGGCCTGTGGCAAATTCACACACACTGGATAAATGCAGACATCAACTGATAACCACTTGACGCACTGTTTCTATAAGGGATTATTTTAATTCTAAGAAAGATTTAAACTTAAAGCAAGTGCTCTTAACATGTTTTCATGGAAGGTCTGAGTGTGGGTACAGTCAATGTTTTCACACTTTTTTCCTGGGGAGAAAATCCATATCTTTTATCAGATTTGTTACTGGTCTGTGAGCCAAAAAATATTTGAGAAGCAGGTCCTTAGAGCGGTGCTATCCAGTAGAACTTTCTGTGTTGAAGGATCTGCGGATATTCAGCCCGGCAATCACTACCCACCTGTGGCTCTTGAACGCTTGAAATACAGGTAGTGCAAGTGAGGAACTGAATTTTTCATTTTATTTCTATAATTTAGGTTTAAATGTAAGTAGCCACGCATGGCCATGAGCTACCATTTTGGACTGTGCAACCTAACATGATCAAAATTCAGTGGTATAACTTTAGACATATTGGAGAGGTGGCTTTTTAGAGTGCCCAAGGCGATTGTTATGGGCAGGAACTTCTCAATGGTTCTTAAATTAAAAAAAAAATCCTCCATTCACTCCTCCAAACATCCGTGCATTCATTCATGCATACAGGTACACACGGATCCGCATGGACATCTGGCGAGCACCCATGATGCCGGTGGCACTGCCAGAGGCCAAGCAGTGACCGAGAGAAGTACTTCTGGTTCTTTGAGGACCAGAGGTCTGCCCAGGATGGGCAGGTGGGTCTCTCTGGGTGCAGCTTTGTATTCAGAAGAGCAGTGCCTCTCCGCTCAGTAGTCCAGTCCTCATGACACTCGGCAGGCTTGTGAGCAAGAGAATATTTCTTTCCCTTAGAAGGATGTTGGGTCCCAGAGGATGAGCAGGGAGTCAGGGGAGGCTTACAAAGTGGAAGCGACTGGTGATGTCCCCTGGGGATGATCAGGTTGTGTTTATAAATGGGAATTTCACATCTAACTTTTTATGGATGTCGGTGAAGCAACCCTCAGGAAACCGGGGAACTTAGCATCTGGCTTTCATTGATTTTCAGGCATCTTTTCTTACATGTTATCCACTCCTGGATTGTGGTGAGGCTCAATTAGCTTGTGTGGATAAAACACTTGTAGCAGTGCCTGCGGCACAGCAAACACACTGTGAGTATCAGATATCATCGCTGATGAAAGAGTGCCCAGTAAATGTGGGAACAGTAGGGGCTCAATACATGTTTGTTGAATGAATGACTGAGGTTGCTGAGTGCATGAAATTAAAAAGCACCAAGCAGAATCACACAAAAGCTGAATGTCAAGGTCTGCAATGGCCTTTACTGTCTCCTAAATGGCCTGGTGCCATGACCAAGGCAGTCACAGTACCTGTAGGGACAACCCACGAAGGCCTTGACCATGGGCTTTGTGGGCATGCCCAGGGCTTTGCCTTCCTGGCTCTGTGACCAGCATCTCAGGGTGGTGAGTTCTCCAGTAAGAATGGCTTACCTGACGTTGCCTAAGACCTCCTGCAGCTGCAGTGATCTAAGAACGGGCCACCTGTCTCCAGCTGGGCCTTTTCAGGGCTGGAGGCATAATGACAACATCCACATCTCCAGCCAGGTCAGCTCCAACGATCCACCATGTGAACATATTCAGAGACAGGAATTTGGTCTCAAATGACCTGTCTGCAACAGCCCAAGAATTTCCAGTTGTGTCTGCTAATGAGCATTAAGTCCAGAAGTGGGACGGCCCTGCAGGACATCTCAAATGAGTTATGGAAGCACTCTTGGCTCTGCCAAGGGAGAGGGTGGGCCAGCATCCCCAGAAATAGACAAAACAACTCTAACAAGGTCCAAATCGCATACTATAGAATTCTGCAAACTTAGTTTGGGTGAATAACCTCTTCTGTGTCTGGCTGCCGTGAAGCCGGACACAGTCATAGCTCCTTTCTGCTGGCCGCCTTCAGCCCTCAATGTGGTCTTTGTCTTGTCAACACAGAGCCCTTTGGCCTCCAATTCTATTGTTCTGATTAAAATGCTAGAATTGGTCCCCAGATCACTACTGATTTTATATCCTTTTAGAAGAGGTGGGAAAAATGGAAGTTGAGTAGGCTGGGCAGCCCATGTGTGAGGAATGGGCCACGCTTCAGCGGGGGAAGGTGGATGGGAGAGAACAGTCTGGGGGATGCGGGGTGGTGGGGGTGCGAGAAGATTCTGTCCTGCCGAGTTCCAGGGAATGAGGTCTTCATGCTTGTGTGGGGAGCCGGACTGTGAAGGGAAATGTGTGTGGACATCTCTTGGCATGACCTCAGTCTCCAGATGAGCGCTTCCAAGCTAGTCATTTCTGGGGAGGGATAACCCCAGGTCCGTCTGCTCCACCGGTGGGGCGCACTTCATGCTGTCCCTTCTCCTCTGCCTGGCGCAGGGATGAGTAGGGAGGAGGGAACTCAGGACTTGGAGCTGGCCGGGCCTGGCCAGCTCAGGCACTTCCTAATTACGTAGGGGGAGTTTGTTCACCTCTCCGAGCCTCAGTTTCCTTCACTGTAAGGTGGGATACTAAATCTATCTTACAGAATCAATGGGGACGACCTGACTACAAATGAGAGAAGTTATATTAAGCGAAGTGGAATTTTCATTATCATTTCTGTCTCTGTTCAGCTTTCTTGAAGCACTGAGACATCCAGTGGATTCCACCCATCTTGGTTTTCTCAAAGAACCTTCTTTTTAATTTCTCACTGGACTTTCAAATAACTGGGGCATTTTACTCCAAGAACTGCTGGCTTCATGCCATTGTCTTCTGCCATCTTTGGCAGCACACCTCCTTTGCTATCTGATAAATGCTCCCAAACCTCCATTCAACATATATTGAGCATCTACTTGTACATTATCTGTATGCCAGGCACATTGGTGAACAAAACAAGAGATTTATACCCTCATGGAAATTACATTAGAATGGAGGGAGAGAGATGATAACTATAACACCTAAGCAAATTACCCAGTTTGTTAAAAAGCACTAAGTGCTAAGAAGAAATGAAGAGTAGAGCTGGGGGGAGGGGGCTGAGAGGACAGTGGGAGGGGTGGGCTGCAGAGGGTGGCCTCATGGACAAGGTAGAATTTCAGCAAAGACATGATGAAATGAGGGAGTTGACCCAGCAGAGCTTTCTGCATAGAGAGAGAACAGTTGAACACAGCTACAAAGTCATGCTGGAATGTTCAAGGACAGGATGGAGGCCCATGTGGCTGGAGCAGGGTTGGGTGGAGGTATAAGGAAAAGGTCTTAAGGATGGAGTTAGGAAAGTATAGATCACACAGGGCTTAGTTGGCCATTTCAAGAACTTGGGGTTTGATTCTGCATGGGTGGGGGCCATTGAAGGGTTCTTAGCCGGACATGATTTAACTTTCTTTATAGAGGGATCTTCTGGTTCTGTGTTAAAAAGAGATGGTGGGGAGGCAAGAGTGGGAGCAGGGAGACCCTCTAGGAGAAGTTTGTTGTATTGTAGCAGGAGAACTGATGTGGCTTGGAGCAGCGTGGTATCAGGGGAAGTAAGGAGTAGTCCGAATCTGGATCCATTTGAAAGTAGAAGCTCCAGGTTTGCTAAACTACTGGAGGTGGGCTGTGAGTGAAAGACACACCTCAAAGGTATCTCCCAGGCTTTTGGCTGGGCGAGTGGAGGATGGAGGACCATCATCTCAGCTGGGGACAGCTACAGGTGGAGACAGTTTGGGGTAGGGAGAGATTAGGTATTTGGGGTAGGCTGAGTTTGAGATGCCTGTTGGACATCGACATCACGATGTTGAATGGGTGTTTGAGTATATAAGACTGAAGTCCAGAAAAGAGGTCTGAGCTGGAAATATCAATGTGGGAGTAATCAGTATATAGCAGGTATTTAAACCCATAAGACAAGATTGGCATGAACCTTTCTTCCCACAATGCTTTTGCTAAGTCCATTAACCAAACTTTTCCAGGAGACCAATGAGATCCCATTGCAAACAATGCCTCACACCTTTCTGGTTCTTTGCCCCCACCTGCTGATGCAGAACCCTCAGCCCCTGAAAGTGTTCCACTCCCCTCCGGTGTCGCTGGGAGTTCTCACGTGATGCCTCTTACATGCTCACTGATAAGTCCAGGCCCCCCTACCACGTTGCTGTCGCACTGCCATGTCCAAGGGTAACTGCCAAGGTGCCTTGGCCCATCCATGGGCACCACTGTTTTCTCCCCCATAGACCCAGCATCCCAGCTGTCCTTTTCTGCTCCAGGGGCTGTCACAGTCTGGTATCACCCACCAGAGTCTGACTGGGGCTGGGAATGCACATGGCCCTGACTCTGTGCTGAGATCTGTCTACTGTAGATTTCCACAGCTCTATTAGTTTAGAGCCAGGCTTCTCACACTGAGAGAGGGCTTAGGTAATGGTGCATTTTATGGGAGTATTAGTTTTCCTTATTGGGATCTAATTGAAAATCTTTTTAAATGGGAAAAGGACAGTGCTATTGAAGAGGAGGATAAGAAATTGACACTCAGTTTGAAGTCAGACCCAAGTTACATGTATAATCAATTTTCCCTTGCAACTATGTCACAGATCTCTCCTGGAACTTCCTGTCATCTTTCAATGGATGGTTAATTACAAAATTTTTAAAAGTCCCCTGGACGCTATCAGGGGACAGAAAGGGAGTAGGAGAAAGAAACTCAGAGCATTTGTTAACTTTTAAGTCCCTTAGTTTTAGACTGAGTTAAACCAGGCAGACATCCACCAGAGCCCAGCATAATCAGAGGGGGCAAAATGGGATGGTGAGTTACATTTCAGGGAAAACCGTGATTTGGTGTGGTGGGGGGAAGCTTCTTCTTTGTCTCAGTCCCTGTGTTTGAGTTTCTGTAGTCACACAGACCTGTAGCCAAAGCCAGTCTTCACTGGGTAGTTTGCAGTTCCAGGCTGATGGTTTCCTGATGAGGCAAGGTTGGCATCTCTCTAGGTCTGGAAGGCAGGGATGCACTGGCCTACCAAGGAAACCTCACGCTGGGATTCGATGGAACTGAAAAACGTCTGTCAAATGTGGTATGAACTACATAAGGGAAGTTGAAATGGGAAACATGGAGAAGGAGATGTTCAGTCATCTCTAAGGGGACATAGCTGGAAAGAGGGTCCATGCCTGGACCATTCGAAAGAAGCAACTCGCACATCCCACACCTAGCAAGCATTCATGGGAGCTAGACGCAGTAGTTGAGTTCAATGGTGTCAAATGATGGTGTTTATCAGAACGTTGATGCTTAGTAAATGTACTTATCTCCAGGCACCTCTTCCAGACCTCTTAAATCAGAATCTAAAGAATATAGTTCCGCAAGGGCCCCTCTGGGCTTCCAGGTGAAGTTCCATCTCATCCTGTATGTCCCACGTTGACCCTTGTTCAGTCCTGATAACCACTGAACAGCTACGCTGTACCAGGGAACGTGCCACATCCTTGGGAGAGTACAGTCTATTTAAGCCATGGGCTCTGCCCTCAAACAGCTCAAAGACATGAGAAGAAAAAGACAAATAACAACTTCATGATTGAATTCAAGGCAATGAAATTACGGTTCTCACTGGGCAGTGGTGCTGAGAACCCATGAATACTGCTGCACACTGGAAGGGCTATGAGGCCACAGGAGCGCTCTTGCCCGTCTCTGTTATCACCTGGCCGGGAGAATTACAAAATGTGACATGGACTTGGGGCGAGGATTCCAGCTGGGGAGTCGGTGTCCCATGTGGGTGCTGAACTGGTGGGTTGGCAAAATCCCTGGGGAGAACTCGCTGCATAGGGGGGAGGGTGTGGGGGTCTGTACAGAGATGTTGGGAGCAGTTATGAGGGGCCATAGAGGAAGACAACATGAGCCCTCTACCTGGCCCATCCTTGGCTGTGTCTGAATGCTGGGGAGTGAGGGTGGCAGGAGGGAGCCGTTGCAGCTGTTTCCACAGGGGGCCCGGCAGTGCTGTTTGGAAGCCTCATTGACAAAGTGGCCTGCAGAGCGGAGGAAGCATGCATTCCTCCCCTGCTGGAGCACCATGGAGGTTGTCAGTGACAGTAGGCCAGAGCAGAGGAGCCTTGATGTCAGGCTGTGAGTGTAATTCCCAGTGGCAACTGGGCAGGCATGGTTGATCCTTACAAGTGGCAACAGGATGGACTTCTGGGAATTCACATGAAACCTTCCTTGTAACCTTCCCAGAAACATGCTTACTGGTAGGAGTTGCCTGGGTGGGGTCCCTGCATCAGTGGTGAGGGTGATGAGTCAGAGAAATCTGACGTAACACTGGTAAGTGCCCAGGCCTTTGGTGTCCCCGCAAACTGGTGAAGCCGGGAAAACTGCTACGGAAGGACCAGAGCATTTTGGAGGATGAGGGGTGGGTTAACAGTGTGTAAAGCTGTCTGTGTGGGCTTGTGTTTGTGGGAATGTAAATTGCCAAGGACAGCAGTCTTCACCCATGGTTCCTAGAGACACAGTCTTTGGTTATGTGAAGGTCTGAAAGTCCATATGAAGTAAGGAGGAGGTACTTGGTAGGGACCAGAGCGGGTGAGGTGCATGTGGAAACCACAGGCCCTATCATATTGCTTGTCCAAGGCACTGGCAGAGGTTGGGCCCTCCCGGAAGGCAACCACAGTCTGAGGCCATCTGCAGACGAAGCCAGGGGAATCAAGACCAAGAATTCAGGGGCTTCTCTGAGGAGGGTTCCCTAAAAAGAACCAACAGCTTCTGCCTTCCTTTGCCCACAATGAGGGCTCCTAATGGGCATCCCAGGAGCATTTTGGGGTGCACATGGGGACACACCCTAGTGAGCATTCCTACTGGCCAGGCCACAGATCTGCATCCACCTCCTAATTATAATTGTGCATACCTTACCATTTATTCCAGACCCCCCCCTCCCATCTTAGGGGCTTCCACCTTCTGGCAGAGAAGATCCTGTGTGCCAAGGTAGCCACTCACCCAGGAGACAGGAAGCCACCTGGGCTTTGGAGAAAAATTTCAAAGCCATTAATGATTCCACTGCTTCTCCACTGTGTAGCTGAGAGCTCGGCTGACGGGCAACCTCATCGCCCCCAATCCCTGCAGAACTGGGAGACTCTGCGATCCGTGGGTGAGGTTATATGACACCACCTAATTTGCTCTGAGCTCCATAAAAGCTACAGGGAAGACATTGGAATTGCAGTTTCCTGTGAAACACAAAAATAAAATGAAAGGTTGTGACAGAGATTTAAATGAGAATAAAATGCCAATTAACCATCGGATGAGAATCTGTTTTTCAGAAGAATCCCAGGTCGCACTTGGTGGATCGGTTTCAATTTCCCCCAAAGCCCTCCACAGCCACATGGAGGAAACAGACCTCAGAACAATCCAGAACTCAGTGCCAGACCCACTACTTATCACTTTAATTGACATTTACTCCACATGACGCTCATACATTCACCGAATGGGTTCAATTTAATTTGAAATGGAGATTTTTTTCTTTCTCCTATTGAAATATTTACTGCCGTGCGCTTTAAAGCTAAATAGCTTCGATCCTAGCATTCCATCACTCTTCTGTTTTGCTTTAAAGATACCAAAGACCCCTCCAACCATGATTTATTTTGAAAAACATTTTTTTAACAACTCTGCAATTACAAAGCCTATGGATCTACAACTTTTCTTTTGATAGGGCAATGAGATAGGTACCAAAAAAACCAGCCCTTCTTTGCTATCTATTCTGTAGTCCTAAAAGTTAAACTAACAAGCACAGATCTGTTGGGCAGACGTCATCCTCAGAATCAGGGGTGTGGTCAGGCACTCTTCTATCCTTGGTGCATGTGTTTCTGCTCTCAGTTCATGCCCCTCCTACCACCATGTGCTGGGCTAAGGGAGGGGAGGGAGAGCGGACTGGGGGGCGCAGGAATGAGCAAGGGAGGCAGCATTTCTGCTCAGAAGGATGGGATGCTCCACATCCTGGCTGAGCTCAGGAAAGCACGTGGGTTCTCCGCCGCCCTGTGTTTATTAGTGCTGACAGACGGAGTGCAAGAGCATCCTTCATCCCGAGGTGTTACATACTGATACACTGACAGGCAATTATCTTTGGAGATAGTGTTAAAACACAATAATTAATTGGTAGAGCAAGCAAAAGAATGGTGGCCCCAGGCCCAGGCCGAATGGTATTTCTAAAAATGCTCTGTGAGTCTGGTAATTTGGCCTCAATGGGTCATTTGATTTCACACCCCCCTTCACTCCCCACCATCCCCCATCCTGAAACCTTCCTGGCACTTTGTTTTTTAAAAGCATTAGCCTTGAATGTGTCTCAGATGTCGTTAAAGTACAGACCAACCTCCCATAGCAACTTTCCAAAACGGTGCCTGGCAATAGAAAAAAATCACTGCCTTAGCAAAGATGTCTCCCACAGTCCTGCTTTTGTGGTGGTACATGCTGGCAGAGTGTCTTTGTTTCAAACTGAGGCTGACACATGTCTGCTTAAATAAAACATTCTCACTTCAGCTGACTGATTTGGTGGGAATAAGAAGTTCACACGCCAAAGCACGGGCTGACCTTCGTGACCCCCCCCACCAGCAGGGGGAAGACCACATTGTCTCCTTTTACTAACAAGCATTGAGAAGTGTGAGCTTTTCTTTTGCTTGTTTTGCTATGGTGACATCCACTGACCCACATTTGATATTCTGCATAATATACATGGTCAGAGATCACACATTTGATTGAGAATGCGGAAAGAGGACAAGGAAGAGATGGATGGAGGAAGCATTTACAGTTTAGCAAGAACCTGAATGTATTGCAGAGGATTCTTCTGTTGTGAAGGACAGAAACCATCTGGATTTAACTTAAAAGGAGAAAGGGAAGATTTATTTTTAGGGCACAGGTTGTCTAACAGAATCCAAAGGAAAGCAGGCTTCCTGACATAGGCAACAAACAGGTCAGAACAAGAAGCCATTTGCTCTCTTTCAATCTCTGGTTCCTACTAAGATTTTAATTCTCATCTCATTGTTCAAATGGGACCTCTTCCTCTTTGGTCCACATGGTGATGGATGACTCCAAGCCCCAGGAGGCAGGCCACTTGTTGAATGCACAAATACATGAAGAGTGTCTCACTCATGCTGTCTCACAGATAAAATTCCCAGTTCTGATCAAGGGGTCTGGTTGGTCGAGCTGACATGAGGTACCCATCCCTTGTTAAGCAAACCCATCTCCAAAATTTCTATCAGAAGCTGGAGGGGCTGGGGACTTTGGGTGGGTAAGGCTATATGACACCACTTAATCTGTTGCAGAGAAGTTATTGGAATTGTAAAAACTAGAATAAAATAAAATAGGAGGTTGTGCGTTATCCTTGAGGGTCAGTCCCTTTGAACAAAAAGACTGTGTCTATGTCAGGGCAATTAGGGTTTAACACAAGCAGGCAAGCTGTCCAAAACAGTTGTGCTGCAGGGAGAGCAACTTATTTTTCAACTAAAAAAATACTGGGGGAGATTTAGCCTTAAGTGTGCTGAGTTATTTAGAGAAAGCTTAAAGGGATGACGTCAGAATTTAGTGGTTGCTTGCAACCTACCCTAGACTGTAGCACCCTTTACTTCACTTGCCAGGAGAAGCATTTTATGGTTCTGTAACAACCTACATTTACTTTTCTGGATAATCTACATGACTCTTTGGTGTAGAAAGTTTAGGAGAGCTGGAATCTTTTGCCTTTCTTTTGTTGGCTATAAAGGAATTATTTAATTAGGGTATTATAGGGTAGACTCCAATTCAGACTGGCTTGAAATATTAAAAGAGGACAAGTCCATGCATGTTGTAACTGGGAAGTGCTCTGGGGTGTCCGGGTAGGCATGGCTGTGTCCAGAGGAAATTGAGAGTCTTGATAAGGGCTCCTCCTCTCAGCTGATCCCCTCTGTGTGCTGGCGCCATTCACTCCTCCTGAATTTCATCGTTTTCCCCTGTGGTTAAGGAAGATGACTTCTGGAAGCCCCAGCTTCACATTCCCCTGGACTGAAACTCGGGCAAAAAGTAGCCCCAGCAAACCAGATCTTGCTAGACTCTGATTAGCCTAGCTTGGGTCCTGGGCACGTCTCTAAACTGATCACTGCAACCAGGGTCAGCCCCAGTCAGAGCCTACCCCCGAGTCCAGGGCACCATACTGTGGCACCTGCTGGGTCACAGCGTGTGTGAAAGGGCTGGTTCCCCTAAAGGAAGGGCTGTGTGCACACCAACAGTATATGACCACCATGCCTATTCTTCTTGTATATTAGTGTTGGACATTTAAGAGGCACATGTAGGGCCAATAAATAGCTTTGATACCAAGATGTTAAAAATCCAAGGATCCACTGGCAATGCTTCCAGTGTTCATGGACTCTTGGCACCTTGCCACAAGGTGCTTGGACCTCAGAAGCCTGGGGGATTACTAAATGGAGCTCCTAATAATAAACCTCCAAGGTCAGGGTTAATGTTACCTTTACAGGTTCTTCCCTCTGGCCTCTCCTGAAAATATCCTCACCTGTCATCATGGGATCTGGTTTGTTATGATGATGGGAAAATGGAAAAGAGGGGACTGATAGGGAACTGTTGGGGGAAATGTTTCAATGGGGAAGATTTTTTGTTTGCTAGTTTTTGGTTTTTTTCTTAATTTTTATTTTGAGATAATTGTAGAGTCATGTGCCATTGTGAGAAATAATCTGGAGAGATCTTCATTACCCTATGCCCCCCAAAAGTGACATCCTGACTGAGTGTAGTGTAGCATGGCTATCAGGAAATTGACACTGTTGCAACTCATGGATCTTACTCGGATATTACTAGCTTCACATACACTCATTTGAAGTCTGGGTTTTAATCTCCATCAGATTTTCTCAAAAGTTACTTCTTTGAGCTGGGCTTGATACTGGTGCTCATTACAAAAGTGATAAAGTTTCCTATGTTTTGCATCCAGATGCCTTGCTATGACACTTGGATCCGATAAGATCACGCCTTGAAGGAAGAGTAGAGACGATCTATATGACTGCATATAAATAGGCTGTTCATTTCTGTTTTGGATTCCCAACTGAGGAACTTGGGATGCACCCAAAAGGCGCTGGAGACATGTGGGCAGTATTTTGCACTTTGCAGCAGACTGTAGGGTGGCTTGGTAGCGGGGAGACTGCAGGAAGGGAGAGACCTAGCAAGCTAACGTGACACTTGAGATGAGATCCAGCAAAGGATTGAAACAAAGCTGTGGAAAATCAGGAAAAGGGGACATGCTGGGGAGATGCATAAAAATGGAGAATGGAGTTCGCACTTGGTTGTGTGTGTGTGTACCTTTATCTATCCCAGGACACAGTCAGGATACAGTATTGCATGTAGATCAGCTTTATTTTTAATTCTTTTGTTTTGAGGAACTGACAGAACATCCAAGTGTGATTGTTGCTTCAAGGCATGGACATCTTATCTCTGTGCTTGGCTAAATTTGGCAGAAGATAGGAGTGGGTTGGAAAGAATCAAGCTGCCAAAATTTTCATTTTCATTTCACAGATTTTTCTAGCTATTACCTCTCTTCAAGAGATCTTCAGGGAGTCTAGCATGAAATCAGGTGAGGTATCATGTGATTCTCCAAGTCCCTTTCTACCTGCTAAGGTGAAGAATAGGGGGAGGCTCAGAGAAGCTGCTCTGTGGCAGAGGACACATGACTGGTGGTGGGATCCTGCCCATGTCTGCTCCTGTCCTGCTCGTCTGCCCTACAGAATAAACATGGTTGTTCCAGAAAGAACTGTGATTGTCTTTGGATCCTTAGATGTGCCCACTCAGTGGCTGACATAAAGAAACTGCTCATCACATAGTTGTGGAAGCACCAGAGAGGAGGAGGAGGAGAAAAAAAATAGTCTGAGTCCATATATTCAAATCCTCAGCATTAGGGATTTAATTAGGGTTAAAAGAACAGCCGTTTTATCTTGAGTACTGGATATGACAGCATATGATCCACGGTTACCTGCCTCTATACTTACTTAAGATAAGACACTATACTTACTTAAGATAAGCCTCCACACACTGAAGGTGAACAGTGAGCTATATTTAAATGGCAGAAGCAATTTATTCAAACCCTTCCGTCAAAGATTGCTAATATCTCACACCTTTGGACAAGGCTGGAGATGGGTAATAGAGTAGATGCAAAAACACGGAGACTGGGAATCGGGAGACCTGGGACTGTGTCTCGGTGGTTTGTTAACCGTGGGACCACTGAGCAAATCCCCTTACCCTGGTCTCCGTGGTCCCATCTGACAAATGATGGTCTAGATCTCTTCCAGCTGGAAAGTTGTGCCGACCCTCTGATGATGATAAGCATACTGAGCTCTCAGTGTTCTGCCTGAGACTCCAGAGGAATGCGGGCTGTCAGAACTCCTTCTGTTTAAAGCCACATGGACTCCCCAAAGCTGTCTTTGCTGGGCTTTTTAACCTTTCTGGTCTTTCTTCCACCACTCTGGGTTTTATGGCTCAAGGAGGGAGAGGCCCAAGCTGGCCTGAGTGCCTGTGTCTGCCTTATGCTCAGAGCTCCGTGAGGACAGGCCACGTGCGGCAAGTCCTGGGTGACCAGTGCCCACCCAAGGGCAGGCAGGGACTGGAACTCTCAGGAAAGGGCGATGAGTGAATGCGTAGAGGAACAAATGAGAGACCGCAACTCTCAGGAAGAGGGCAAAACCCTAAGCAGCCCAGCAGGCCTGCCTTTTCCTGGGAATAAGTGCCCACAGGCGTGAGCTCCTGGTTGCCCAGAGCCAGGCACCGTGCTCAGCCTTGCCCACACACCTTGATCCTTCCAACAGCTCTCTGGAGCAGGTGCAGTCATCTATCCCATTCCACAGAGGAGGGAGCTGAGAGGCCAAGTGCCCAGAGAAACACAGCAGGGATTTGAAGCCCTATCTGCCAGAGCCCAAGCCAGTGTCTTGATTTCTCCACGGAGTGGCACGGTGCCGTGCCTTCCCAGCCCTGGAGCCTATTGTTTTCATCAACAGCGTCCTTTCTGCAAATGTGGCACTGAGAACCCCTTCAGCCATGAAGCAGAAGTGATTGAGGAGTTACTCTGGCACCCTTAGGGAAGAGGGAGAGGCACCTGCTTTGAAATGAGACCCAGCTGGGTCTCAATTCCAGCTCTTCCACTTACCATCTGTGTGATCTGGGCCATGTCCCTTAACCTCTCTGAGTCTCTGTGTCCTCCTGTGCAAAATGGGGATAATGCTACCTGCCTCTCGGGGCCTCTCGGGGCTGTTGGGGCCATTAGAGATCAGCCATGGCAAGTGTTTCACACAGGGCTTGGCATGAGCTCGTGATGGATGAATAAGCCGTAACAGCCACAACTGCTTAGTTGGGAAGAGTTTGTGTTTATATTCATCTCCATGAGTTAAGCGTGGGAATCGCCATTTGACATCCTGTTACAGAGGGGGACACAGAGGCACAGAGGCTGAAATAACAAGCCCAAGAACAGGGGCAGTGGTGAGACTATAACCTGGATCCTAGGCCTTCCTCAGTGAAAGCTCCCTTTGTCTTTGTGTTCTGTATTTCGGCTCCATTGTGTGGCACGACTCCTTACTTGTCTTCGTGGCCCAGAGTGAGGTGCAGACCCTGGTCTGGGGCCCTTAGCACCATCCCTGGGCCTCGACTCAAGGAAGCAAGGCCATAAAGCATTTGCTAAAGTCAGTGTGGCTGTTGGGTCCCTTGTGTGGTGACAATGAGGAAACCGAATACCCAGAAGCAAAGCAGTGACACTGGGTGAGATGGCACAGGCACAAAGTCTGGTCGGATCCTAGGAGATGGGGGCCGGAGCCTTTATGCCCTGCATCTGGGGGTCAGGAGAAGGGAGGCTGTGGTGAGACAAGCCTCAGAATGCTGTGCCCCAGGCCCCTGGCCTCTTCAAAGGGGACATTCTGACCTCGAGTGCACTCCAGGCCCTCGGAGGTCAGAGTGGAGAACAGCCCAACAGAGCAGCTAACGTGTTCAAGGTGGACTCCACAGAGACTGAGTGCCGGCTTCCAGCCCCAGCTCTGTGCCTCAGCTTCATCCCACCTCCTGCCTCCTGCCGGGCTGGGCAGCAGTTTCCTTGCAGTTTGTCAGTCTTCAAGTGGAGAGAGAATGGGATTCACCTGCTTTAAGTTCACAATTTACCTGTCTGGCTTTGCACAGGGAATGTCAGAGTCTCTGGAAGCCAAATGCACTGGCCATGGGCACCGGGCTGCGTGGAGAAGAAGTGGGTCTCGGCGGCTCGTCCACGGCAGGCATAGCCAGTGCTGCCCCAGGGCGGGGAGCTCTGCTACTGGGGGTACTTGATTTTCTGACTGGTCTGTGCAAGCAGGAGCCTGGACTTGCCCGAGGTCAGACCAGCAGTCAGGGTCACAGACAGGATGCGTGGCCTTCTGGGAGGGATGACATTCCAGCCCTGCCCCCTCAGTCCCAAAAAGCCTTCAGTGCTGACTTTGGGCTGCATCTCCAGATGCGGTGATTCGTAGAGGCACGGATGGGACACAAAGAAAGCATCTGTCCCAACATTTTCAGTGAGCCACCAGTTTCCATAACCGTATCTTCATTTTAAATACACCCAGAGCTGCCCAAGATAAGCCTGCCTCAGCCTCTTGGGAGGGTCCACAGTCGGGATGAAGCCAGGGAACCCAGACCCGCACAGGAGTGGGGTGCCCGTCACCTGCCCGCCTTGTGACAAACAGGAATGCTCCTCCTCCCACCTGCCCCCTTCCCAGTGCCCCCCAGGTGTGTGGACAGCATGGAGTGAAGCCATAGCACACTGAGCCAGCACTGCCCGCCATAGTGAGAAACAAGCCCAGCTGCTTTCAGAACGCCTTTCTCTCCTCTCTCCTTTCTAATGAAAACCCTCTTGTAATCTGTTAGTGCCGCCGTCTGCCCGAGCATGAATTATTCAGAGAAGTCTCTGTTCCCTTATCTCCCCTCCCCCGGGACGCCCCTACCATTGTCCGCCCTGATGGGTCATTATGCACTCTGTGAATTTAATCTTTTAGGCTATCCGGCCGCACAGAAAAAATGTATGAATAACAATTTTCCTGTAATAACCTTCAACTAACCTTTCAACCAGAATGAGTCATTCCAATCCCATTTTCACATCAAGAGGAGTGGGAGGCAGGCTATTACCTCTTATCTGTTTCAGGAGTTGCCCCCACCTCTGCTGCACCCTTAATTTTTAAAAGGGTGTTGAAAAATGTTATGGGAGCTCGAGGAGGAGGTAGGAAGGATTGGGTGACAAGAGGCGGGCTCTGCGGTCCCAGTGCCAAGTCTGGGCTTGGGGTCCTGAGCCTCGTCAGTCACCTGTGGTCCTGGGGACCGCCCCTACCCATCTCGGAGGGTCACTGCATCTGGCTCTCCCCAACCAGCAGTGTGCTTTTCTTGACCCACTGAAGGAGCCACTAATTCCTTCCCTTGCCTCTGCATAAGGGAAAATGACTCCTCTGCCCAGATTTCCTAAAGCCTTTCCATGAATAGCAATTTCAGATCAATTTTAGCTCCTGGTGAGAGTTTTGGGGTCCACCGTGCTGCTGACATAGAAGAGGTCGGAAGAGTGTAGGGGCCATGCACACGCCCAGGAGCCCTAGCCTTTGCCCCTGGGAGATCTCCCGGGAGATCTGGAAGGAGCCTGGAATGTGGAGTCAGAGAAAGCTGACTCCTGCTGTGCGACCCTGGGTAAGTCACTTTCCCCCTCGGAGCCTTGAAAGGGCTTCAGGGATAAAATGGGGATAATAATATATTGCAGGGCTTTTTCCAGGATAAATGGAACATTGAAGCACTTGATCCAGTGCACGGCCCTGGGCCTCTCCTGGGGCTGAGACCCTCCCCCTTACTCCAAGCCTCATTTTCCCCATCTCTGTTTTCTGTTCTGAGTTCAGCCCGATTATGAGCACCCTGCCTCCTTCCCTCAGGCAACTTGGCTCTGAGGCAGGGTCTGATACCCTCATGCACCCTCAGGTCCGAGAACAGCTGCTCCCAGTGACTCAAGAAATCCTAAGGGGAAAGGGGCACGCCGCTTACCGCCCGGGGACTCTGCCCATTGGTGTCTTGTGGAACTGACTCACCTTTGACTCCTGGACCATGTCTCTGATCCTGCTTTTCTGGTTTTCTTCATACCCAGCTTCTTTTTTTTTAACCAAATGAAAAATGTAAGCCCAGAGTGTGAAATGACTTCTCCAAGTCATAATTCAGGGGGTCAAAAACAGATCCTGGACTAGGACCCTGTAGCCTAACTCCCCTCTTGGTGCTCAGGACATCACTCTGCCTCTTAAAGTGCTTGGCCAGTGGCAGTCCAGGCAGGGTGGCCTCGGGCAGGGGTGAGGATCCCTGACATCCCTCACATCAAACCATGCCAGCTCAGCTTTGGTGAGTTTCTTCCCTGAGGTCACAAAGTAGTCAGGGACCTGGTCCTTAGGGTCTGACAAATTCCCCAACATGACAATGCCACTCTGGGCACTCACAGAGATACCATGGCAGACCTCAGAAGGGCTGTCCGAAGGACTGGGTCTGCTCGGAGGAAGCGAGCTGGGACAGAGAGGGAGATGCCAAGCATGTAAGAAGGAGAAAGAAAATGATGAGCGAAGACAGGGCAGGATTCACCCACCATTCAGACTGTCTGTTAGAAGACTCCCTGGACCTGCCGGGCTTGTTTGTGCAGATGAAGTAGTCCAGGCCCTCCTGGGGACACCTGGCAACCTTCCCAGACAGTGGCTGTGCTGCTTCATGGAGGAGGGCACAAGACAGAGCTACGTCCCTCATGATGGAAATGCAAGCCCACTGTAACCCTCAGACGTGGTACACAGGCCACCAGGCTGCACCAGAGGGGGTACTTTGCACACCTGCCTCCTCCTCGGGGGTGCCTCTTTGGGTTGGGGACGGTGGCTGATCCTGTCCTGTTTCCCCAGTGCACCTTGCCAGTGCCCCAGCCCAAGCTGGGGTCATTCTAAGAGTGTAGCTTGGAAGGTAGGGAAGACAGAGCCTTTCCAAAGGGCAAGTGTGGATGGAGGGACTGGGGCAAGGAGCGCCAGGGCCTTGGAGCCATTTGGGAAGGAGGGAAGAATCCTAAGTGACAGCTGAGGGCACCAAGAATAAACCATGGAGACCACCATCAGGGGATCTCCCGGATCCAGGGCTGGGCTGCCACTGGGATGTCTGCATGGGCTCCCAGGAGGAAGAGCTCTCCAGGAAGGACCCTGCCTGCACCAGACTTCAAACTCAGGTCCAGCTGCTTCCAAAACCCGCATGCTTGACCCATCCCATCACCCTTTCCAGCATGCACAACTGAGTTCCCATTCCCCACGGACTTCACCTTAGCTTGTTGATTTCCCCAACGGCCATAGTACAGACACATTCCCTTCCCCTCTACTGTGCCTGCCACCACCCCTCTCTCTGCCCCCTTCATACCTTCCTCTTTTACAATTATTCCCAACTGCCCACTCCCTGTTAGATACCCAAGAGCCTTGTGCTTCTATGCCAGTTAATATACCCAGGCTGTGCAGTCTCAACTCCTGGAGACTTTGCTTTGGAGTCTGGAGCAGATTCCCCTATAAGGAAAGCTCACAGCCAGGCTGCAGAAAGGGCTTTGAACTTAACGGTGTGTGTTCTCTCAGATATTTCACATTTGAGTTTATATAAAAGACCAAAATGGGCTAAAGAGCTAGCATCTGTGCTATAAAAACATGTCATATCAACAACAGCAACCTTTTCCCCAGAGAAAATTAAGCTGTATATATGTGTATGTGTTTTGTTTTGTTTTTTTCCTGGGGGTGGAGGTGTTGCATTTTAATGCCTGAATTTGGCACTTGGTGCAGAAAAATAATTGAGATGCCAATGGCCACATTCTCCTCCATCCAATCTCCGAAAACTCTAGTTTATGTTTAAATTTCTTGCAGCTGAGTTATATACACAGTACATGAGGGCAACTGTTCAAAATGTACACATTTATAGCTCCACTGTACTTTTTTTTCCTTTGCGAAAGAGAACTGAGACATAAACACCACCCCCGTCTGACTGCACACAAGGTATGTATGTATGCGACAAAAATAAATCCCCCAGGATTTCTACCACCAGGCTTTCATGCACACAGGCACGACACATGTCAGTGCAGACTGCCAGCAGGTGTGGCTGGAGGGAGGCCACAGCAACAGGCAGGATGACTGTGTGGAAGCTGGTGGAAAGTTGTCAGAAGGGGCCAACAGTCTTTCTCTCCCACAGCCTGGCCCCGTCCCCGTCCAAGACCAAATACGAATCATGATCCCTGGCGGTGTCTGGGCAATGCTACAGCTCCTACGTGGGCCTCTGTAGGAAAGGTGAGGGGACATAAAGGTCATCCAGGAGCTGGAGTAGCCACTCTGTGAAGAAAAGCCAGAGTTACTGCCCACTGTTCCCTGGATAAGAAACCAGCTATTCTTGGGTCCTTGTGAAAACCAGGGTGACATGTATTGGGGTACTCTAGAATCTTGTTTCTGGGCCTCCCCTCCACCATGTGAGATACAATGGGCAGGAATTGTCCTCCCATTTCACAGGTGAATATCAGAGAGGCTGAGTGACTGGACCACAGTCACACAGCCAGTTGAAGACAGAAATGAGTTTTGGAGCCTTCTGAGGAGAGGCAGAGGGGAATGCCATAGGTACAGGGTGACTAGAGGGACAGAGGAAGTCCTGCCTCACCTATTTGCAGACCTGAAATCCCATGGGAGGAGCCCATCAGATTTTGACAAAATTTCTCAAAGGTGTTGGGTGGAGTCTTAGATTCCCAGGATTTAAAAAAGTGTTTAAAGACTCTGTACCCAAAGAACTTTGGGATATGCTGATTTCAACAAATGTAGTTTTCTAACCTACAGGACTTCTCAGAGTCTTTAATATGCTAATGATCCCAAGTGGGGTTGTAGCATGCAAGATTTCCCAGCTCCACTGACAAACAAAATATTTTCACCAAGCACCTTTTACAAGTACTCTTGCAGACACACACTTTTTGAAATGCTGGATTAGGGAAGTGATGAGTTTAGAAAGGCATATTTTCTTGGGGAGGAATAAAATATTATTCTAATATTGGTTAAATCCTCCTAAATGCAAAGTGGTTTGACAGATTAGCTTCATATCATCTGGGAGGCTCTGGAGAAAATGGGACGCAGAAAAGGTAAGTTTTGATTAGAAGAAAAGCAGAGGGAAGTGAAACCACCTTAAATCCAATTTGAGCAAAGCTTATTTAAATGTGTTGCTGAAAAAAAACAAAAAGAGGTTTCAGGTAGAAGTCGGCCTTTGCACCAGAAACTTAAGCTGGGGAGAGTTCTGAAAGGTGCTCACCCATCGCTTAAGGAGCCCGTGTCTGCTTCAATCCACATGCAGCCAGAGGCATCGTGGGAAAAACCTGTTGTCTGGGGCACGGGGGTGGGATCTGGAAGAGAGATGTTTCTTCACTTCATTTTTAAGAGGAGATAAATTTCTTCTTTCTTATGGGGAAAAAAAAACATCCATGCATTTTGTGGTGATGCTATGATAAGAACACGTTTCTGTTCCACTGAAGGGTTTTAAAAAATGAAGCCCTTAACAATCAAGCTCCCAAAACAGGCTGAAACTTGTTCATCCCTGTTGCCTCACTCCTAGTTTAGAGCTGAGCACATAAGGGAAATACTTTTGCTGAACCCATCGTTTGACTTTTGGGCCTTTAGGATGGGTCTCTATTGAGAAAATAAGTAAATACACCTCAGTCTGCACACAGTTCTTCCTGGCAGGAGTGTCCTGTAAGTTGTGGTCCAGAGGGATAAAGACCCAGAAGGAGCCCCGAGCTGGGAGTCCATGACTCCCTCGGCTCCTTTGCCGCTGGGTGGCCACAGGCAAGTCCCTGAACGTCTCTGAGCATCAGCTTCCTCATCATAAAACAGGGATCCTAAAAGCTGCCTTGCTGAGCTCTCAGGTGTTAGGAGCCTTAACGGAGAGAAGGAATAAACACATGTTGTAAAATTAAGATGCTGTACCGACACCAGTTGTCATTACACGACAGAATTTAAGCAATGTCAGGAAGACTTGTGTTCTGATCTAGAACTATTTTATTTTTTTTGTCAAGGCTTGTCAAGGGCCTGAAATTGTATCATTAGAAATGCATGCCCTGGGATGGTAAAGGCTTTTAGATCTTTAAGACATTTTCACTAAAATGCATTCGGGAGACGTCAATGTGAAGCCCCTGAGAGCCTGGCCGAAGAGATGGTCTCACCCAGAATGGCAGCAAATCAGCGAGCCGGCTGCAGACGGGGCTGACGGGGGAGGGGAAGGGATAAAGGGAGGCTGCGGTTCCAGGAAGGGGTCCCAAGCCTGTGACCGGCCAGCGCGTCTCACCCTTGAATGTGCCTATGAATGACCTGGGGATGGAGTGAAAATGCAGATTCTGATTCAGAGTGCCTGGCAGGGGCCTGGGAATCTGCATTTCCCAGAAACTCCTGGGTGATGCCAAGGCTGCTAGTCTGGGGCCACATCTGGGGAACAAAATGATAAATAACAGCAATCCCAACTCTCCCAAGAAAACCTGGCTTTGATTGACCTAAGCACTGCAGCATTTGATGGTTTGGGAGGAATTCTGGCAAAAAGCGGTACTTCCTTGTGAGAAGCGTGGCACCAGTATACAGGGATGCTGTTTGTTAATCTGGATTCATAGTTTTGTGTGAGCCTGGTTAGGAAGCTCTTAAGAACTATAAGATGGGCACGTAAGATGGGGCCTTGAGACCTTGCTGGGCCTCACCTGACAGAGCCCAGTGGGAGCCAAGTCCCTGCACCCACCCCCACTCCCACCCCACATGCCCCTCCCCGGCTTTGTCTTCTACACGCCCCCTTCCCAGGCTTTCTCTGAGCCTCCGTCTCCCTAACCTGTCGTTGTGTGTCTGAGTGGTGTGTGTGTGGTTTCTCTCTATTCCTCTCTATCTGTCTTCCCCTCTCCATCTCCCACTCGCTGTCTCCGTATCTCCTCTCCAGCAGCTGGCTCACAGAAGACAGGTGACTCACCATCTCCCTGTGTTCAGTGTTCCCCCTCCGGCAATCCGGGGCATTGTAGCACTGGCCAGTGAGCCCCCTGTGGGCAAACACAAGGGCTCCCTGTCTGCAGCTCCACTGCCCAGCACAGTGCCCGGCACCTGGAGATATGACAGTGTTCCCGCCGCCTGTAGTTGCTGCTTGTGGAGGTGGGTTTGTGAGTGTTGCAGTCTGTGCCTCCAACCGCAGGGAGAGGGCACAGCGCTCCCCAGGCCTGCATCTTCCTGCTCTCTGGAGCCTGGAAATACCACCACATGAGAATGAATGAGGAGGACTTGAAGGTAATGCATGAAACTGGTCATTCATGGCAGTGGAATCCCAGCTGACCGGTGCAGGTGACAGAAGGACCTCCCCCCACCTAAAGGACCAGGGTGGCCCTAGGGAGAAGCCTGGGCCTCCAGAAGCAGATGAGCTGCACAGCAGTACTGAAGAGGGAGGCCAGGTAGACACATAGGTCTCCCAGCACCCTGGGCACAGGGCATCTGGTAGCAGCAGACCTGTCCTTGCAGGGAAGGTGAGGTCATAAATATTCACCTTAATGACTGTAGCTCAGTGATGGGAGCACCAAGGCTTGCTGCACTATTCCTTCTACTTTCTGTAAGTATGACACCTGCCAAAATAAAAAAAGGGAAGGAAGGAGGGAAGGGAGGGAGGAAGGAAGGAATCAACATACATCTTACTTCTAATGATTAGAATCTGACTACCTACGGTCCTGCTGGTAAAGGCTGCTCTTACCCTGACCACACAGTCCTGGTTTACTTGGTGGTTATATTTCCCTTTGCAAATAAAGGATGTGGCAAGCAGGCTTGGATCAGCTCTGCTCAAAGTGTGGTACGAGGATCAGAGCCTGTCTGTGAACTGTTTGTTACCAGGATACAAAGTAATTGAAGCAAGTGTCTAGAACACATTTTGTGGCCATTTGGCATTGACCTAACATCCAGACACATGGCTGGCTCACCTGTCCTGTGGATGGGGCTTGTGGGTTGTTAAACTCAAGTGGTGAGTGTCATGTGGTGTGAACTGGGGGTTGGTCATGCACAGTGGGACCATGCCTCAGACCATGATGGGTTGGAGATATATATATATTTTTTTTAAGTGGTATTTCCCAGCACACAGTTTGAGTCCTTGGGACTTTCAGTAGCATCAGTCAGTCCTTTAGAATCGAGTCGTGGAGTCCCCTAACAAGATCAGGTTTCTAGACCTGCAAGAGAAGACCCCATGCAGGGACTCTGCTCTGGATTGTGGGTTTCCCTGTGAGGACTGCCTAGGCCACCTGCCCATCCTCCCTGCCCCTCCCTGCCTTAGCCCTTCTCACCCAGTTTGTCCAAGAGCAACAGATGCAAAGGGCACGCAAGGGCAGGACAACCTCTCCAGCCAAGCCAGATCCTCTCTCTCTCTTTCTTTGTCCAAGTTAAAATGGAGATGTGCGTAGGCTGCCTGTCCCAGATCTCTCTTCCTGGGAGGACCTGGCAGGGGCAGAGGGGCACTCAGGAGCTCCCTGCAAGCTGTGGAGGCTGGTCTGTGAGTGGGTAATCTCAGGGACATGATTTAGAGCGCAGTGTGTCAGGGCTGGAGGCGGCGAGGTAACTGTTCCCCATGGCGCTCATTAAGCTTCCATAGATTGCATTTCCTGCCTCCCCCGCTAGCCCTCCAAAGTGCCTGTTATTAATTCATAAAAACACTGCAAGCGTGATTGAGTCCACTGATTACTGGAGCAGGCAGACACAAGAGACGGTAAAATATTCTGTGTCTCTCTATCAGGCTCTCAGGGGCTCAGGAGGAAGGAAAAAAATAAAAAAGAAAAGCACCAACATGAAGAAAGGAGTATGAGGGGGAAGAAAAACTGTGTTGTGAAATATTAATCAGAGCTGTTTGCCCCCAGGGGCCAAAAAAATGAGGCAGCATAATCAATGTAGCAAGAGCTGCCCAGCGACATGTCTTTGAGAAGCTGATTATTGCGGGTAAACACAGCTAAATATTCTGGATCTTTGGACTGCGCCTCTGGTGTTGTGGGAGAATCCAATTCCCTTATCTTCCTTCTGCAGGTGTGGCCCCAGGGGAGTGTGGGAGGTGCTGGCAGGATGTGGCTACAGGGGCAGGGAGTCACTTGGGCGCTACTAGGAGCTGCTTCAATTTCTTTCCAAATGCTGATTCAGGTGTAGTGGGAGCTGGGGTGGGGTGTGCGTGCCTTGGAAGAGGCCTGGGAGGGTGTGTGCGTGTGTGTGCATGTGTGTGTGTGTGTGTGTGTGTGTGTGTGCGTGTGTGTGTGCGTGTGTGCGTGTGTGTGCATGTGGGTGTGTGTGGGTGTGTGTGTGTGCGCGCACGGTTGCGCGCGCGCATGCAGGTTGAGGCTGCCTCCAGATATGGCTCTTAACAGCTAATGACCTGATACTGGCCATGCCAAGGGAGCCCCACTACTAGAGCAGCCTTTCTGAGGCTCCCCAGCAGAAGCCCAGGTGGCTTTGGAAGGAACTGGAGTGTGCATTCAGAGACCTCCAGCAAGACTGGAGTCTTTCCAACAAACTGCATCGGGGAGGGCCCAGTTGGTTGACGGCAGTATAAGCTCACAGTGCACGTATCATTGCATTAAGAGGCCCCCGCAGCTGCTGCACATCCCTCAAGCTCAGTGACCGGGATATGAAACCTGCATGCAAGGCTGGAAGGGAATGCTTACCTGTCACTATAGGTGGAGTGAGCCTGGGGATCAACCATTCCTGAGGGTGGAATGGTGCAGGAATGGATCTCATCTGCATAGAATCTGAGACTCTCAGAGTGCAAGTGAATTTGAAGATCAGGTATTCCAAGCTTCTTCACTGATCAGAGGCCCAGAGAGGGACAGTAAGTTGCCCATGGTCACACAGCAAAGATAGAATTTTTGGATGCATGGGTCAGTACACTGCTGGGGCAGGAAGGAGAAGGAGTAGGAGTGAATGATGGAAATTGGTTTTCATTGAGCCTTTGGGCTTAAGGAAAGCTCTCTGTCAGCTACAAGGAACTGGATCACAGGAGAGTGAGCCCAGAGGAAGAGATAGCACCCCCGGATTCCTGGGTACTAGCCCCAGCTCCATGACTAAATGTTTGGAGAACCTTGATCAAATCGCCTCCCTCTCTGAGCTTCATGTTCCTCCTTTGTAAAGGAGTTTGACTAATTAGTAATAAAAAAGTCCTCATCAAGTCCGAGAATAAGAGCAGTATTGGGGGTGAGCTTTAGCCAGGGTCTTCTCCATGAAGAGCAGAAAGAGGACCTGGTTAAGCATGGCACACTAGACCAGTCATAGCCTTTCCTTATCCAGGGACCAGGAGCGCAGCGGTCACAGCAAAACTCAGGAGAAGAACTGCCTTCTATCTCAAAGTGCCCTGAATTTCTTCACCGTCCTCTTGGTGTTTATTACAGAAATGCAGAACTCTATCTCTGTTATACACCAGTCACATCAGCAGGGGACCCAGACAGGCAATAGTTGATTCCTTTGGTGAGTAGCTTAACTTGGGAAAGAAGTTTTCCTTCTTGATTCCAAGAAACGGTTGCTTTAACCACTTGGGATGGTAACAGTTATTATAACTATCATTCACTGGGCCCATACATCATTCCCAATCTTAAGCGAATTCTTCCCATTTTACAGAAACGGAAAGCAAGGATCTGTGAGGCTGAACAGCTTCCTCCAGGTCATAGAGCTGGCCAGCGGTGGAGCCGGGATTTGAACAAGGGTCTGTCTGATTCATGAGGCCTATGGCCTTCCCACTGATGACAGAGGATGCAAAGGAAATGAATGTTTTCTGTTGCTGATTTCTTCTCAGGTCAGGAAAGTGAACTTTCCAGGAAAGGAAAGAGTGCTGTGAGTTCATGGTATATCTGTGATGGAGGGAGGAGGTCAGAGAGCCCAGGTTACCCTGAACTTATTTCAGTCTCCTAAGGTCAATGAACTACACCTCTGGGTCCTGACAGCCTCTTGCAAGATCATCAGACAGCTGATAGTGATCTCGGGAGGACTGTGGAGTTGAGAAAAATTGAACAGTGATGGAAATATTGTGTACTCACGTGAGCCTGACGTTGATCCAGGAAGGGATTGTAGCATAAGCGATTAAAGTCACGACTTACCAGCAATTGGAAAACAGCATATCATCAGGGTTCAAGATGGCTTTACAAAGAACAGCTGAAACAAAATAAGCCCATGTTAAAACAAGAATTCTTTGATAAGGTCACTGGAAGTGTGACCAGAAAAACACAATAAATGTAACAGATCTAACTTTGTATGAAGTAATCAGCACGGACTCAGTATACCCTGATGGATGAAGTGAAGAAATGCCGGCAAGAACCAAGCACCCTGAATTCAGTGTAATTCCCAGGACTTTGATTAATGCCTAAGGCCTGGCCCTCACCAGGTGCTCAGCAACATTTCCCAAATGGAATGTCAATATGGGCATTAGGATTGGGCCTAATAGGATCACACCCCAATCCACAGCTTTGCCCATCAGCTGATGTAGACAGAGAGGTCAGGCTTAATGTTACCTTGAAAATGATACTAAATGTATGGCACAATCTTTGTAAAGTTCTCCAAGTTCCCTCAAAATAAAATAATAATCGAGCAGACAGAAGAAGTTCTGGAAGGATACAGAGAAAACCTGATGTCAGTGAGGAGGGGCAAAGTACGGGCATTAAGGGAAATCCTGCTTTCTCTGTGATGACAGTTTTATAAGAATGCACTCATACCTTATAAGTGTGAATAGAATTAAAGAAAGAAAAATAAAAAGAACAGTCAGGCTTGCCAAGTACTTGGTGAGATGTGAACATCAGGTGTGTTGTTGGTTGGATGACAGGGAAAACCCTGGGCTCTGGGCTTACCTTTGCTCTGACTCTTATTCATGGTGTTGACTTTGGATATGCCCTTGCTCACTCTGCCAACACTTTCTGGAACCTGGTCTCCCCTCTCACAGGAAAGCCTAATTTAGACATGGGTTTCCCAAGTGTAACCGTGTATCCCTGTCACTTAAAAAGCTTTTCAAAAACAAGAGATTCAGGGGTCACCCCATCCCAGGGATGAATTAGGTGCCCACTCACACCCAACATGCCGCGGAGAAGACAAGAATACGAGCCACAATGGCCTATTAGACACAAGACCCTGAGCTCTCCCTTTTTGTGCTCTGACATTCTTTCCGGTTAGCATGTCATTACCCTAGAAGGATGAGGGCCCAGAGGCTTGGGAAGGTGGGGTCCTTTTCAAGGCTATGGACCTAGAAAGGGGCAAAGCCACAGTTTAGACCATTTCACAGGAGGTATGTTGTGGGGCCTTCATGGAGGAAGGAAGGGTTCAGGGAGATTTCACTGAAATGACGCATGTGAGCAAAGGTGAGAAGGACGAGCTTGTTTTGCTGTTCCAGGCAGGCCTGGCAGGAGAGAGAGGTACAGGGCAGCTGAACTAGATGTGGAGACAGGAAATCAGGCCCTTGGAGGGTAGGAAGTGTTCTCCCCTGCCTCAGAGCACTGGCCTGATGGGATGGATGGAAGCAGGGGAGGCGGCAGTGCTGGCCACCTCTTCCACTGGGCTTCCCCAGACAACAGCAGCTCAGGACTCCATCTGCCCAGGGTCAACATTTATTGATTCTCTACTGTATACCACAACCTGTGCTAGTCACAGAAGGTCCCAGAAGCATGGGAAAGAGATTTCCTTCTCTCAAGAGGCTCTCAGCTGAGAGGAAGACCAGACTATACTTTCAAGGAATGCCAAACAGTGAATCAGAAAATCACTCACAACATAGGACAGCAACCGAGGAGGGGCCTCACTGCTTGGAATTACTTGCAAAATGAGTGGTTCGGACCGTACGTTTTGGTTGAGGTCAGGGAGAGAGATGCTGCAGAACCAGGCAGACCCTCAGCCAGAGGGTGGAACTAATCTGGAAAGGAGGAGAGTGAGCATAACAAACAGGGTGCACTGCATGAGAAAAGGTGCAGAGGTCAGAGAGCATCAGAGGCCAAGCCGAGGTGTGCCCGCTTGGGGTCTGGCCTCGTCCTGTGGGTGTGGCTGGGAGAAGTGCTAGGTTGAGGGCTCTGCTTTTGGAACTCCAAGATACTTTGATGCCCTTGAAGTCTTTGGTGTCTCAAGCAAATGACTGTCCCCACTGAGGGCCCCATGCAGCCCCAGCCCAGGCAGCTCTGCAGCCCTGGCCTTTGAGGTCAGTAGCCACCTTCTACCTGCAGAGCTGCTGGGACAATTAACGAGCTTGTATTTATAAAGGACTCTCAGCTCCTCAAAAGAGCTCTGCAGAAGTACAAGTGGGTTATAATTACCACCCCTGTAATTAGTAAGTCCAAACTTCTCAAAGAATAAAGCGTGTAATAAAAGGAGGGGGGAAAGAAAGGAAAAATCTCCATGTGTTTGAACTTGAGATTTTTTCTTTTGTAAAATACACTTTGGTAAGGTATCAAATGATATTATATTCTCTCCTTTCAAAACTTAGAGGAAGCCCAGATGGGATGTCTCAATGCCAAGGGCAGGGTTTCCAAGAATAATGGAGCATGTTGCAGCTCTCTGAAAAACACTGGGCTGGAAATCAATTCTGCCACTCCAGGAACTTGGACGGTGAGTCTGTAAGGGGATGATGCTACCCGCCTACCAGGTGGAGGGGGCGTCACTGAGCTCAGGAAGGTGAAGCACTGTGCAGAAGCTGGCATTCAGTTCACACCAGTTCTGTGACCTTTTGCACCTCAGCTCCCAACCACTCTGCTCACTGGAGGGGAGAGAATGCCTTCTGCTTAGCCCAAACGTAAAAGTAAGAAAACTCACCCATCTGATTTTCCACTTTAGTAAATGTGGTTATTTATAACAGACATCTTTTAGCTTTTTTCTTTTGGTGGTGGTGAGGTATCACTTCCTTGGGATAAATTCCCAGGGTTTAAAGGAAGAAGCATTCTTATGGTTCTTGGAAGACACTGTTAAATTTCTCCCCAGAGGAGTTTATGCTGGGGCCACCCAGGTGGCTAAGGATGTATGTTTTACCACAACTTCACCAGCACTGTGTATTATGATTTTAGTGTGTGCAGACAGGGCCACCATTCTTTTTGCAAAGTTTCCATGAGTGGTGTGGTACTTGGGAGGCTGGGAGCTCTTACTTTGCCTTCTGGTCCCAGCTGGTGCTGGTCATGAAGCTGGTGGTGGTGCCGAAACATTGCAAAGGAGGTAGATGAACAGCTTTCTTCTAAACAGAAAAATAAGTAAACAATATGAAATGGGACAAGCATACGCTCATCAAAAATTTTTGTAACAAAATTGGATTATTGGAAAAATAGACCAGAAATTAATTATATTTTAAAATAATTTTAAATAACTTGCATTTATTACCTATCAGGCAAATTCAATTTTAAGAAATCCTCCTAAGGGCAATGAGCATGTAGTGGTCCTTCAGTGAGATGAAATTCACTTTCTGAGCTTGGCTTGGTTTATCCGGCCATCTACAGAAGCCTCAGGCCTCTTCTTGGCTGTAGTGACATCAGGCTTTATTTACTCTTAGCTGTTGGGAAATTGAAGTCCAAGTGCTATTTTTTTATATTAATTCTGTCATGTCATTTGCTAGAATCCCCTATGTCTCAGTCAGTTTTCTTAAATTTGTCGGCTGAGGTTCATTTTCATTGGCTAGAGACAGCATCTCCCGCTTTTGCTCTTGTTCCCAGCTTGTGCATCTGGAATCTGTCAAGAGGACTCCTCTTACTTCCCCAAGTACTAAACATGCTCAGATCCCACCTGGGCAAATAATGCAGCATGCTACCCCCAGGGCTGATTTAACTGGATGTTACAGGTTTTCGTGTCTATCCTCCTCCCCCAGATTATGACCCACTGGGGCCAAGGACGGTTTAGTTGTCTTTGACTCTCTAGTCTTTGGGAAAGGAAAATAAATGTAGGAACAAGTCTCAAGAATAGTTTATATGTTGCCTGCCCTAGAACCTCAGAGCCTTCCTGGAAAGAGGCCAGCTCATACAGACACTGGAGGGAGTCAGAAGGAAGCTTTCTCCACCCGCCTGGAAGGCAAGCTAGGGTTGTGTAAAGGACAGTGAGAAAAGAGCAGTGCTATCCTCAGGTATTTGTGGGGACATATGGCCTAAGTGCCTGGCTGCCCACCAAGCTCCCCAGACGATCAGCTCCCAGGGGCCTGCCCTGCTGCACCTGCTGCACCAGGCTGGGTGGACATCTGACCCATGCTTGAGCTATCTCATGATATCCCAGGGATTTTAGAATTGGGTCATAGAGATTTAGGCAGTCTCTGTGGGCTCTTGAATTGGTAGGCAGGGTGACCATTTTCTGCTACATACATAGAGAAAAGAAAGGCAAATACCAGAATCAGAGACAGACAGACAGACAGACAGAGACCAACAGAGGGAGGGGGAGAGAGAGAAAGAGTTGAAGCAGATGAGGTGGGAAGGTCGGGGGGAATTGGAAACCAGAGACCATTAGGACCCAAGAAAGGGAAAGGGGTCGGTTTTCCTCATCGGCCCACCAGCTTCCTGCCCTTGGTGCCTCGGATATTCCCATGGTACCTTACAATAAATTCCCTGTTGTACTTAAGGCAGTCAAGTAGCTTTCTGTTAGTTGCAACTAAATGATCTCTGCCCAATACTCATGGTTTTCTTAATAACTTGACCTCATTTACTAATGTGTACAACTTTTTTTTAAAAAAAGGAAAATCTAATGGAAAAAGGATGATAATTTCTCCTGTTTATTCCTTCTGCAACAGAGATTCCTAGTTGCCTACCCAATATCCATTCTCCTCATTTTATAACAGAATCCTTATATTTTAGGATTAGCGAGCAATATGCCCAACTAAAAAGCTGCAAATCCCAAGCTATTGGTTGGTTGCTAAAGGAGTTAAAAGTAGAAGTCATTGGGTGGGACCTCCAAGAAAGCCCCTTAGAGGGAGCTAACTTAGCTGCAGATGACTTTCCTTCCTTCCTTCCTTCCTTCCTTCCTTCCTTCCTTCCTCCCTCCCTCTCTCCCTCTCTCCTTCCCTCCCTCCCTCCCTCCCTCCCTCCCTCCCTCCCTCCCTTCCTTCCTTCCTTCCTTCCTTCCTTCCTTCCTTCCTTCCTCTAGGATCTTTCTGTCTGCTACCTGGACATGATAGATGGAGCTCCAGCAGCCATATTGTGAATAAGAACACAGGGTCACACTTCGGGGCTGGCAGAGCAGACAGCTGAAAGGAACCTGGACCCATGATGAACTCATGCGCCACCCTAAGCAGTCAGCAAATGGTTGTTGATAGTCTACTGGGGCTTACTAACTCTATCTGGTGTAGGCTAGGGAGTCTCAGTCCTAGATCCTCCTTCATCTTGACCTCAGTCCAGGTGCCATCTCTTCTCTCTGGGATTTGCCTGCATGACCCCCAAGCTTCCCTTTCCATCCTGTTTCATCAGCAATCCTGGCTGCCTCTTCCCTCCCTCACTGACTTGGGTATCCATCCCTGCTCTTCATGGAAGCCCACCTTCTTGCTTGGTGCATCTACTCCGGGTTGAGGGTGATACCATCCAGCTGCCTGCATCGAGAGCCAGGACAACAACCGCAAATTTGGTTGTTAGGGCTGTTAAGGCAGAATCCTGGTCCTGGTGCACAAATCTGGAACCCTAAATATGATCCTAGCCCAGGGCTTCCTAGCTCTAGAAGAGACCACATAAGCTGCCCAGACCCCCAAGACAGGCATGGGAGACACCCTCTCACCACAGCCCACCTCCCACCATACTATTCAGAGGACCCCTATTCAGGCGACACATCTGTTAATCAGCTCTCAAAGCCATTTTCTCCATCCCATTGCCACTGCCTGGTCTAGACTGCTGGCCTCTCTCTCCCGGATTGTCTTAACTGCCTCTGAGACCCCTCCCTGCAACCTTGCTTACTTCCAACCCAGGCTCCACTCAGCAGCCAGCATGGCTTTTGCAGAACATAAACCTAATCATCACCTTCCTCTGCTTAGCACCTTCCAAAGGCTCCCTATTTCCCCCTATTTCCTCTAGACGCACGCTCGCCTCTTGAGCCTCATCTCCTGGGTACGTGTGAAGCTGAAGCTGTCTACTTTGACTGCCTTTCTTCCATCCACCATCCGCAGGAATCCTTCTCTACCTCTGCTCCAGGTAGAATCCCCTGGAACTTGGTCCTTAAGCCCCCTGTAGGTCCCCTGCCACGGTCCTCAGCTCTTGGCTGAAAGCACTCATTGTCAGATGCCTCCCCTGCCAGGCACGTGCTCTTGAGAGGGTGGGTGCTCTGGATTTGGGGTGGGCCCGAGAATCTGCATTTCTAGCAAATGTTCCCGGGCGATGCTAATGCTGCTGGTCAAGGGGGTTTGCCTGAGATCTGGAGGCGCCAGCTAGAGCCTCTGCCACCCCCGAAGCAGAGGGCGAGCCCAGGCTGGCCCAGCTGCCAACCGGATGCCACATCACCTACTCCAGAGAAGGGCCACTCAGCACCCCCAGGGTGCTCGCCCCACACGCAGACCCTTTGCTCCCAGAGCCTGGGCTCCATTCAGCTCCCTTTTCAATCCCTTCCTAAAACCCTTGAAAAGAAGGAGAAAGATCTGATGTCCTTACTCCACACTAAGGAAAAAAAATATTAAGGAATTATCATGTAGCCTTAAACCCTATATATGCAAATGTACTCATTTGAATAACTGCCAATTTATATGCCTCATCAAATTAGGTATTCAAATTCTAGCCTGTGTATGTATAGTTGTTCTTCTTCATCGTTCAGGCTTAAATAGTCACATGAAGGATGAGCTGCTGGCTTCTCTTCTGGGCCCCTGTCTCTTTAGAACTGAAAAGAATAATTAGGGATTAGTTTTCTGGAGCGTAAATTGTCCCTTTGATGGTTGGGCTGGCCCTTTTTTGTCATTTCTGCCACAGTCATATACCACCTCCTTCTCCCATGTGGGGGACTCTTCAAAATGTGTTTTTTTTAAATTCCCTGGGTTTCCCCACACCCCAGGAGGCTGCCGGGGTGTAATGTGGGACCCACATGTCACAGGTGGGGAAACCGAGACCTGTGGTTCACACAGGCTGCAAGCTTGGACTCAAGTTTGGGGCTTTGGGTTCAAAACCCAGGCCTCTCTGTTATGTTAATCCTATTTATTGTGCAGTTTTTTTTCCTTTTTTTTTTTACCTCAGATAATCAAAATTGGTCATAATTTAAAGCTCTTTTATGCTTTTCAAAGAGTTCTTCAAAAAATAGCAAAGCCCTTGTACTTGTTTTTTTTCCCCTGATGATCCCTGCGAGGCATATGGAGACAGTGATATTTCCACCTCATTGTGTCTATGAGAAAACTGAGGCCTAAAGTCAGGGGGCAGGTTAGAATCAGAGCAGCAGCTAAGATGAGGCCACACTCATGCAATGAGGTGAGACCAACCTGCAAAAGGATGGTTAGTTTCTCTTCCCACTTGCATTTAGTGACATTGCCTTGGCAGTTTAAGATCAACCGTGGTGGGAGTATTTACACCATGAGAACTGGCAAACTTTACAAATCCGGGCATGTACCACATCCTCCCCCAAAACCTAATTCTAGATTCATCTTGCCCAGAGGAGGTAACTAGGATAGAAAGCCTCTCTCAAATCATCACACTACAGCCCTCTGCATCCCTTTCTCATCTCCAGAGGCAGGCCAGGCCCTGTGCAGTGGGCTCCAAAGGGGGGTGGCCCAAGTTCAGCAGAAGTCCATCTGCCTCCGAGCATCCTCCCAGATCCTGCCAGTTCCCATGGGACCTGCAAGTTCCCAGAAGATGGCCAAAAGGACTCCCTCCATTTTAGAATTATACACCACCTGAATGCTGCTCACCACATCCTTTGACCTCTGGGACCCAAGATCTCATGAACCAGGACATTCTGCACCTGCCTTCCCTTCCCAGCCTCATCTGGCTCAAGACACTTTGAAGGGAATGAACTCTCTATCCCTGAAGATGTTCAAGGTGAGGCTGGACAGACACATGGCCAAGTTGCTTCAGGGTTAAATCCAAGCATCATACAGAAGATAAGGCTAGACGTCAACTTGAGGAGCTGTGATGCCTTCTTTGGGCTTGACTCTTGACCTTGCCCGAATTTTAGAAGCTGCTGCCTTCTCCTGCTGGGTTCAATACTTGGGCCTCTTCTATCCCAATCTGCTCTGCCCATCACAGCCCAGGACCAGTGTGATGCGGTCCAGCATTGAGCTGTCTGGGTGTCACTTGGAGGCTCTTTCCTACTGCAGAACCTGGATAGTGAAATGGACCACTAAAATCTTAGATTTCCTGTTGACATTCCTACCTGTAGAAACTCCTCTTTGAAACAAGATGCTAGCTTGAAAAGGCCTCTGTTAACTGGCTGGCATGGGCTCAACAGCCTAGGGACACAGCACAGCAATCATGCAAGGATCACCAGCTCAAGAGGGGCCAGGAGGGACTGGGAGATGTGGCCTGTGGTTGCCGCTGAAAAAGCCTGTTCTTTTTCTTGGATGTTGGTGTTCTCATCCCTGGGTTGTATAAATCGGTAATGGACATCAGGTAGTTAATAATGTTAATCCCTTCCTTTTTCTAAGACCTGTGTTCCATTCCAGCTGTGACCCCCCCTGGTCTCAACATTACTGGGGGTAATTTTATTACCTCTCCAAAAAAGAGAATCCATCAGCAAAAAAGATACAAGATAGCTGCATTTTAATGGAGGTGGGAGGAAATGTTTGGTGCATTTGAGGTTTATTTGCTTATGACTTCCACCCCACCTACTTCCTGAGAGTATTTGAGACAGTTTGCATTATTAAAACATATAAAACATAAAGAGTAGCCAAAAGTAAAATAAAAAAGAGGTTTCCTGAGCCATTTAGAGAATTGGTAGGAAGAACTCTTCAGGAGCCTGGAATAAGATCTGATTTACCTGTGAGTTCCTGGCAGCCAAAGCAAAATGAAGTGACCACAGAAAGCTAAGGGCAACTTGGGAATCCTTGTAAAAGGAAACCTGGTCCTTTCACTAACTCACCTTCTCTCTCCTCCTTCACCCAGGTAATGCCCGCTTTCCCCAGCTGACCTCGACTAAAAGCTCAGAAGGTACAGTGATGCCTGCTGTATTTCCAAGCCAGCTTCATAAATAAACATGGGCGTCTAGGAGGAATTCCCCAAAGAAAGTTAGGAAATCAAAGTCATGTTTATACTAAGGAGCCGTGCATGCAAATACAGCAGCTGCTGCCATCCGTAAATAGGAGAGGAGAGGGATGTGGCGGCTGTTTGTGATGATCGAGTGTGGTCTAGACCAAAATAGTCAAGTGTATTTGGGCTGGGAATTAGGTACAGATAAACATGAGGTAACTCTTTATGCAAGGACTATGCCTGGGCAAACTGATCCCTCGTAAAGTGAATATTATTTTACATACTCAGGCAGGCTTCAATTAAAGGGCTCCACGCTAATCTTTTGTTGAGGTTTCAAAGCATCTGTCTCCTTTCTCTGTTTGGTTCAGGTGACTTTCTAGTCAATGTTTTGATTAGAAAGGGAATCTGCTGGACTAAGGAGGGGTGCGTTCAGCATTCTCGTGCCTGGATGCTTGTCAGCGCCTCTGTGCCCTTCTGTCTTCCAGCCCACGCTCCACCCTGTGTCCTCCCCAGGACAAATCAGTTTTTAGCTCATACCAGCTAAGTCAGGATAGGGACACTGTGTGATTTGGGAGGATCTGAACAGCTCCAAAGGCAAAGGTGGGCCCTCCAGCTGTGATTCCCAGAGAAGCTCTGCCCCCAGCACACGCGCTGAGACTGCAGCCCAGAGGTGGACAAGGCAAGAAGCCTGAGGCCCAAGGCGGGGCTCAGATGAGCAGTGTAACTTCCACAACAGTGTCAAAAGCCTGGGCAAGGCATCTGAAGCCTTTCATTAGCACCCTGGGCGTGTCTGCAGCTTCAGCTACTCCCAGAGGAGGCCTAAGGGGAATGCCTCACTTGTGTTGTGACAGCTGCAGGGCGCCCTAAATGTGTCAAACTTGAGTCCAGGGGACCCTCTTTACCCTGGCATACCTCTCCTGCCTTCCTCTACTGGTTCTCAATGGGAGGCAATTTTGCTCCCCATGGCACATTTGGTAACATCTGGAGACATTTTGGTTGTCACCACTTGGTGCAGGGGCTGCTCCCAGATGGAAGAGGTCAGGAAAGCCACAGAACACCTCCAATGCACAGGACAGCCCACAGCAAAGAGGTATCCAAATGCCGACCATGCCTGGGCTGAGAATTTCTAGGTAACTCTGAATTGCTCTCCAAAACTCAGCGAGGGGCAGCACTTGCTCGGGAAGGACTCCCCTGCCTCGTCCTGGCTGTGTTAGCAGCCCCACTGGGTTCCCAGGCCAGCAGAGAGGTGGGCCACAAGGCTTTGATGCAGGACAGGAGGAATGAACACAGGTATCATACATTCCTTTTCCGTCCTGCCTTTTCTGTCACCTGCCCAAATTAGTTCCTGGCTAGTGGGCATGTGCAGTTCTTTGCAGAGAGGCCCCCAGCTGGTCCCTTCCAGCCTCGGCTTCCCCACTTGTAAAAGAAGGAGCATAGAGCCTTACAGTGCTGACCTCCTTCTGCTCCGAGCTCCCGCCCCTCCGAGGTGACAGCTGCCCACTTTGTCGTCGGCCTCAGTGTCAACAGCTAAAGTGCAGAAGGAACTGAGATGAACTCCACTCCAGAAAAACCATGGGAGAACCTTGTTAGAAAATGCCTACTGAATAGAAGTGAAAGTCACACTTTAAATAATTCCCAGAGAAGAGCTTTCTCTTTGGGGCTGTTGATTTGTACCCTTTGAGCTGTTTCTCCTGTCACCACAATCCCTCAAAGTTGCCTGGTCTGGCCCAGACAGCTCCTCCCGAGGGAGAGCAGAAAACTGGGACCCTGGCAGGAGCTGGGTAGGGGCTGCCTGGGGCATGAGCCTGGTCATTGGATGACCCAGGGTGGCCTTCACTGCCTTGTGGACTTGGGCACGTCTCCTTACCTCCCTGGCCCTCAGCTTATCCATCCGACTAATGGGGATGATAATGTTCAGGGTATTTCATAGAGTCATTGGAAAATGAATGGAAAGGAGGAGGAGGAGATAGAGGACACAGCTCATATTCCTGGGACCCTATGGTATGCCAGGCCCTTTACATACATCATCGCCATTACTCTTCATGCTGATTCCTCCCTCCTGCGGAAGAGGAGACCAAGGCTCAGAGAAGAAGATCGATGTTCACGGTCCCATGGAACTGGGGCTGTGAGCCCAGGTCCCCCAACACCAAGGACCGTGTTCTATCATCCACAGCACACCGTCTCACCCACGTGTATGCTGCCTGTGGGACCAGACAGTGCTAGCCACTTGCAAGCCTTTCCAGACTCATCACCCGCCTGCACTTCTGTCCTTCATGGAGAGCTGCTGTTTCTGGGGCTGAGGATCTCCTGGGAGAGGACAGGAGAGGGAGCCATGTGACTAGAGGAGGTCTGGTCCATCCTGGGCTTGGGGAGTGGGACAGAAAGGAGCAAGGAGGGCATTCCAAGCAGGAAGAAGGACAACACCAAAGGCCTGGCAGCTGGAATGGGTGCAGTGGCTGCAGGCGGTGGTGAGGAGGGTATCTGACTAATGCCCGGGGTGGGGAAGGGGCGGAGAAAAAGGGCAGAGAGATGGGTGTGTTGGGGACTAGGGCATCTTCTCCACCTTCCACCCGTGAAATGCGCTGCTCAGCTCTCTCGCTCACACTCTGGAGTCAATGGCGAACCAGTGGGGAAAAAATTAAAAAGTAGAATCTTTGGAGATAATGAACATTTTAATAGGGATCAATGCTTCTGGCTAAAAAGGGGATGCTTTACTGTGGAATTCCAGGCAGGAGCCGGCTCACCCAGTAGGATATGGGACCCTATCCCAGCACACAGGGCTCACCAGGCCTTCCTTTTCTTTCTCCCACCTCTCCCTTCAATTATCCTCACTGCTACCTTCTCTACAGCAGGCCTTCCAGATGCTTTCACACACTGTATCTCATTTAATTCTCTCAGCAGCCCCAGCGCTGCCTGCAAGTTATTTCTGTCCTCTGGCTGGCCACAGTTTGTCCAACCCCATTTGCAGGTGTGGCGGCAGAGGGCTTAGACTGTTGAGATAACGTGCCCGAGATCTCCCAGGTTTTGGTGGCAAAGCTGACCCTTTTTATCTGACCCACTTGCTCCCTGGCCAGGGCTCTTTTGCTGACAACTCTTGACCTGATGGAAAGAACAAAGAAGAGCTTAGGACCCACTCACCAGACCCCAGCGGTGTCAGAAAAGGCCAACTACATAGAAATGGTTTGGGGTTTCAGTGGGCACGATGAAACAGGAGTGCCCATTGGCCTAGAGCCCAAGGAAAGACTCCAGAATGTCAATTTCCAGCGAACTGAAGTTTCTCATTGTAAGGACTACATTTAAAAAAATAAGTATTTAAGATTTCATATGGAATTCTTTCATATGGAAATCATTCTTTCCTGCCCTAACAAGGGGCACTTAGTGGACCCAATGCATCAGTCTAGAACAGAGGAGGTGCCTGGAGCTTGAAGGCTCCTGAATGTTTAGAGTGTTTTTACTGTGGCCTCCTTCGGTGGGCAAAAACCCATGACCCACCCTCATGTTTCGTTCCTATTTTCCAGGGAGTGGGAAGGCAGCGAAAACTTAATTGGAGGAGGTGAAATAATGAAAATTGTACCAATCTCAGAGCCCCTTTGTTAATGTGGATGTGTCGTTGACCTGTAAGCAGCCTCTGAACAGTCCCCAAAATGACAGTTGGTGCACATGAAAAGCTCATAAAACCAAACAGGGGGAGGCACTTATGCTTTTTATTCAATTGGTAGTTAATGGAGAGGCCCCAAGCCCCCAGCGAGAGCTTCTTCCCAAGTCCTGCCCACGCTGATTTCCTAGCCACCCAGCAAACACCCTCCTGCCTGATGCATCCCAGGCTCTCCCTTTGGGTGCAGGCTTGGAGGTGCTCTCGAGAGGCAGCTCACTCAGCTAGGAGCAGGCCCACGCCCAGAGCTGAGCCAGGCTACCACCCTCCTGGGGCTTCGGAAGAGAGTGAGAGGGTGAAGGAAGGTGTGGCCCACAATTCTGGCAGTCTGGGGACCCAGGACACACTGGAATGGCTCCCCTTCCATTCCCCAGATTGGTTTTCTTCTGTGAGCTTCCTGCCATCCCTCCAACAAGGACCCTGCCTCTCCTAGTGGCTAGAGCTAATCTATGGCTTGTAACTAATGTTCCTGAGGCAAATGTCACCAGGTTCTTCTTTGCTGCCACCTGTCCTGGTCCCGGTGCCTTCTCTCCATGACATCAGCATGTTGGCCTTCAGAAACCCTCCCCTCTGGGTCTGTACTACTTACGGGCTGTGGGATGGGCAAGCCCTCAACCAGCTCATCAGAGGTGTGTGCTGTGGATCCAGTAGGAGTCCACAGGATCTAAGCGGTGTGGAAGGCCCTTGTGCATCAGCTACACAGTCCATCAGCACGCATTTATGAATTCCTGCCTTGTGCCAAAGTCAGTGCCAGCCTCTGGGGGGTGGGGGTGGCCAGAGCTGCCAGGTGTGTAAGCCCTGGTGGGCAGCACCTACCACGTGCAGCAGAGAGCGGTGCAGGGGCTCGCCCCTGTCAGTGTTGACCGTCCTGGACTGGGGAGCTTCCTGCTAAGAGAACTGAGGTTTCAAACAGCAGTCCCAGCGGGGCCCTTTGATCCAAGCCTAAGTGCAATACGGAAACTTTTAAATAGCCTTTTATCTTTACAACAGGAAACTGGGTTGCGACTGAGGGTCCCTCACATGCAGACGCCAGGCTGGTTTGGAACATAAGCCCTGTGTAGAAGAAGAAACCCACACCAGTGTGCGGACACAGGCCAGCTGGGAGCTGGCCCCAGGCTTCATGTTCACATTTATGTGTTTCTCTCTTTAGCAGGCATTTTTTGAGCCTCTCCTATGTGCTGGGTCAAGTGCTGGGCACTTAAAAAAGAAATGTATCCTCACAAGCACAGCAAGAGCAGATTCTGGGAGGCAAGGGGTCCCAGCTCTGGGCAAAGCTGCCAGCCCAGAGGATGCCTGGCTCTCTTTATGACCCATCTGCTCAGCTTGCTCTACCACACTGACCCCCAGGCCACTCCCCAAACACTGCTCAGAGCCCAGGTTGGTGTTAAGCAACAGACATATTTTGTCTTTTACCTGACCTCCCATCTTGCCCAGTTCCATTCTTCATGCCAGGCCAGAAAGCGTCCGGGGTCTTGCTCCACTGTGGTGTTGGGAATGGGGGTTTTGCCCTCCCAGCACGGGGAGTGGGCAGGGAGGAGGAGGAGGAGGAGAGAGGTGCATTGAAAAAGAGAAACTTTGTGGGGGCAATGCTGAACTCAAAGGGGCCACCGGCCAGTCGGGGAGTACTGGGCCCTGGGGCCAGTTCATGGATTGAGGGCCGGGAAGGGGTGGTGCTCTTCTGTGCGCACCCACGTGTGCACTGTCCTCAGGCCTTGGCAATGTGGTCCAGGGCCACCTCTAGCCATGACCCACCCCAGAGGCCAGGGGTCACAGGACAAAAGTGCCATGCCCATCCCGGCTCGCGGCCCCCTCCTCCTAGAACACATTTTGGAAACTGAGACCCCAAAATTCTCCAACAAAAATGATCCTCACTGTGCTTCTGGAGTCTGACCAGATCTTCTACTGGGGTCCAGAAATCTTGACCGCATATCGTTGTATGGGTACTGAGGGGTACCCCGGGGGTGGCTATTTGGGAAGCAGGAGGGTAGCCAGAAGGCAGAACACCCACAGGCATGAATGCAAGGCCTCACACGGTGCGGGGTGGCGTATGGGTGCAGATGAGCTGACTGCAGATGACTTCGTGTGCATGTTGACAGTCCGTGAATGGATTACTCACTATTTTTATCAATTCATTAATCCAAACTTTCTGAATATTCCAATCTAAACAGATTTTTTTTAGGAAGTATAGCTTTTGGAGATCAGGGACTCACTCAGATATTTACTGAGGGCCCAGTCAGGGCTGGCCTCCTCAAGCTTGGGAGCTTAGAGTTACTTGGGGAAGACAACAGTAAGCATGTAAGGGTATGAAAGATAAACACTCTAGAGGGAACTGCAAGTTTCTAAATGCAGGTCTCAACTCGGGCATGTGGTTGGAAGGCTTCCCTGAGGAAGGGAGAAAAATGTTACAGATGAGTAAACTGAGGCCCAAAGAAGCTAAGTGGATTAAGGTCAGAGGGGCTGCCATGATTTGATGCAGCTTTCCCAACTCTGAGCTCAGTGGGCTTGTGGCTACCTTTTGGGGCCTAGTTTTCGTTTTAGAGTGAGTAAGGAGGCCACACACATGTAACTCTCACAATGTGCACCCATCATTAGATCTCATTCTAGCACACATACGCACACACATACACACACACACACACATACACACACACACACACACTGCTTCCAGTCCGAGTGTGGTGACAAGCCTGAATGGCAAAGAGAACCCTGTGTCCTCCCTTCAAGGCATTCAGAAGCAAAGAAGAAGCACCAGCCGGTTAAAATGTGTCCTCGGCACAGCTTTGAAATCTGAGTTTGGGCTCCAGGCCCTTCCCTGCCTGTGGTTTTCCTCGTCTGCCGGTCTCCCCTGGGGAAGCAGGCCCTGCCCAGAGGCTGGATTTGATCAAAGCCTCCACAAAGAGCCGAAGCCCCAACTCTCTGCATTATTAAAGTGTTTAATAACTTTCCGTGACTCCTCCTTCACAAAGACCCTGAAAGGTCTCTTGTTCCTCCTTCATTCACCCTCTGCCTTTTAATGTGAGGAGGAGGGGGATGAGGGGGTGGATGGATTGGATTTCCCTCCCCGAGTTCACTATCATAATCGCAATGTTCATAATTTCCATGTTCTGGAAAGCTCCTTACAGTATAACAAATGCCCTAATTACCATGTTTGCCGCCCCTTGATGTCCTTTTAAACACACGGCTTCGTTTCAGTCCCCCACAACGTGGCAGATAAGCTGCTGTTAGAGCTTCCTGTGTGCAGAACAGGTCTCCGGCCTGCCTGGATCCAGAGATTTCAATCTTATGTGCCAGGCCAAGTAATTTGAAATTTAATCATCTTTCCCCCAAGTGAGAATGCCTTATTATTACTTTTTTAGAGAAAAGAACAGGCCTGGAAATCAATCTCCAAAATTTGGGGGTAGAGGTGGAGAAAGGGGGGGTCCATCAGCTGTGGATCCATGGCTGTCTCATTAGGAACCTCTGCTCTTGGGACAATCGTGGTGACCATTTTCAGCTGGAGCAGGCAGAGGTTCTCTGAGAAGAGCCAGTGGGCATAGGCAGGCCAGGATGCTGGTGGGCAGGGCCTGGCAAGATCCCTCCATCCAGAACTCTTCCCTCCATCAGTCTTTTCTGTACTCAGAGTTCCAAGGGGGAGATTTTTTTTTTTCCCTCCCTTGCTGAAAAGCAATCCTCGGGTAGAGATGGTACAATGTGCCCACGTTAGCCAGCAAGATGGCAGGAGTGCCACCTTAGCCAGGTCCCCCAACTGGTCAATGAAGATGCTTTAGCTGCAGGCTGTGGCCAAGTGAGAGAAGTAAGCTTGTAGGAAGTCTTTGATCACACCAGATTCTGTCTGCGGATTGTGGAGGAGAAAGAAGGTTTGAATGCACAGAGCCAGAACCTAGTCTAAGGGAAATTCTTCTTGTCATCAGCTGTGTACACTTCTAAGTGGAAAATCTGTTTCTCATCATGTCTGGCCAAAATGGAAGTTCTTTCCTGTCTGGAATATACCTGAATATCCTGCACATGCAATTAGGAACATATAAGACATTGACAAGTCATCTATGAAGGAAATTTGATAGAGGTTTTCCCAAATTTGGCGATAGTCTTAACATTTAAATAACCTAACAACGATGAAATGACAAAGCTGAAAGAAATTTCTCTAAAGGATCAGTGAAAAACAAGATTCGATGGAAAATCTAAAGGGAAGCCGGAATTATCCTATTCTCCCCATAGAAAATGATAACAAAAAGTTGCTGACATATGAAAAAGGGATCAAAGAGTATGACAGAACATAAGGAAAAAAACCTCTTACAATATGTCAGGCAGTTAACTATTAGATATTATGCAATTTTTTTCCTGGATTTGTCATGTTTGTGCTATTTGTCAGCTTTTGAAGATGTGATTTCTTGTGCTTTCTCATTCTAAATAACTCTCACTCTCATGCCTAATTTTGTATGTGGCTTCGGCCTTTTTTTCTTAACAAACACCTAACCAAACCCGAGTCCAGTCTGGGCAAAGCAGCTGGGGCCTGCTGGCGGGTTGGGTGTGGTCAGGACAGAAGGGTGGACACAGATGACTCCAAGATTATGCCTTTCCAACATTTAGGTAATAAAAACCAAAAAGAAAAAAAATCCTCTTATTTCATAGAGTAATAGCAATAATTAGATTTTAAAAATGACTTTATTTGACAAAGGAACTAGCTGGCCCCTTATGCTGACTTCCCATTATACTTACATTTTGAATGCCTGAGATCTCAAGTCAAAGTTGGGCAATGCAATGCCTGAGCAGGATTTCCTGGGAATAGGTCTTACAGAAGTGCCTTTGAAACTGGGGGGCTGCAAAAGTGTTGATGCTTCAAAGAGATGCAGAATTAGCTGCATCACCTGAACCATGGAGGGGACCAGAGCACAAAGCTGGAAGAAAATAAGGACTATTTCCCAAGGGCTGATCCTGTCTGCCTCTGTGGTACCACCCCTCATGCCCCCCAGCCTGGTGTCTCCCCCAGCAGCTCTGACCCCATCCTTCACACCTACTCCCCTCTAGGCTTCAAGCTGTTTTGTGGTTCAAGCTCTCCAGGGTTTGTTTCTCACATTGTGTATCCATTTTGCCCACATGCCTCTTGGGGCTTCCCTGTATCTTTGTACACACACACACAGGGTCCCCTACTCACTCCTGCATCTTCTTGTCATCCCAGGTCTCATCCTGATGCTGACTCCTGGTTTCACCCGGACTGGGCCACTTGTGCCCTCTGTGCACTGACAGATGGGACCATGTGTCAAAGGCATAGGAAATCCTCTGCAAAAGTGAACAATATCTCTGAATCCCTCCCTCCAGCCAACAAGAGGTCTAACCAAGGCCATCTTGGAAGACAGATTCAACTTGTTTAAAATCATAATTCTTTCTGCCTGTTAGTTATGTGGGCAGCTGCGCAAAGATGCTGTTGACCTTCACTGATGACACCCCTTAGATTAATGTGGAATAATAGCATCCCCAACATGGTGGTGATGGGACAACGGGTCCTTCTGCATGTGCCTTTTAACCTCAGCAAAGCAATTTCTCCACCTTTGGACTCTGCCTGTGCAGGAGGAAGTGAACTGGACTTAAGCAATTACATGGGATGGCAAACACTTCCACAGCACTTAGGTGTCAGGCCATTCTAAATACCGAAAAGACATAAACTGCTTCCTGAAGGAGAGGATTAAAGATGGCAGCGTGAGAGGTGAGATAGAGGCTTCCTCCTAAAACCGCATATAATACAAAAAATATAATTAATACAACTAATCCTGAAAGAGCAACAGGAAAGAGGACTGCGCCAAACTGCATACACCTAGAAAAAAAGAATAAACCACATGGAACAGGGTAACATACCAAAGCTGTGGCCCGGCAGGACCCAAGCCCTTCCTTCACCTCAGCTCACCAGCGGGAGGAAGAGAAACAGAGCGGGGAGGGAGTGGAGGCCCAGGACTGTTGAATACCTAACTCCGGAGATCTGATCTGGGAGCACAAACCTACATTTCATGGTGTTTTCATGGTACTCTCATGATTAGTGGGTGGGAAAGCTAAGACAGGCAGACTACCTGGAGAGACTGAGATTCCAGCCACTTGTGTAAAGCAGGGATCCATATCCAGCTGCTGTGGGACAAAAGAAAGGTGGGCAGTCTGAGAGACTTCCTAACAGCAAGAGGGCTGCTAAAGGGGCAAGGATTGCACAGAGCTTACTGCTCAGGAGAAAGGACAGGTAGACAAAATTGTTCAGGTGCACTCTGCCCAGCAGGTTGGGAACTTTCACGATTTCAGGAGCTCCAGCTCCCTGGCTGGCTACACAGCTCCAAGGACCCCCTCCATGATATGCAGCCCACTGAGCCTTTCTCCTGGCCAGCCCCACCTGGCTCGCAAACAGGCAAACCCTACCCTGGTGTTAGGCCAGCCAGAGGGAAGCCCTGTCTACAGCAACTACAAACACAAAGCATAGAGGCTTATACCTGTGTGCTCGGCCCACTGGTTCTGGCAGTGGAGACAGGCATAGCAGTTGGGAAGCAGGAAATAGCTCTTTCCTCCCCTGAGGCACCAATACCGCTCCCTTGTGACCCCCAACATTGCTTCAGGGGCTGAGCAGCTCCAGATGGTAGAGCATCTGGGCACTAGAGGGCGACAGATACAAATATGAAATGCCAAAGGAACCTGGTTCAAAGTAAAATTATGAATACAACCCCTGAGAAAGATTCAAATGAAATCGACCCCATGAATATGCCTGAAAGGGATTTCAAAATAAAAATCATTAACATACTCATGGAGGTACAGAAAAATATTCAAGAACTCAGGAATGAATTCCGGTGGGAGATCCAATCATTATGGAACTCAGTATCAGAAATGAAACATACAATGGAAAGTTTTAGATTATATACAGTGGAGGAGATGATAAATGAAATAGAAATTAGAGAAGAAGAATACAAAGAAGCTGAGGCACAGAGAGAAAAAAGGATCTCTAAGAATGAAAGAATATTGAGAGAACTGTGTGACCAATCCAAATGCAGGAGTGAGTAGGGGACCACCTTGTGTGTGTGTGTACAAAGATACAGGGAAGCCCCAAGAGGCATGTGGGCAACAATATTTATATTATAGGAGTACTAGAAGAAGAAGAAGAGAGAAAAAGGGAAAGAAAGTGTCTTTGAGGAGGTAATTGCTGAAAACTTCCCCAACCTGGTGAAGGAGATAGTGTCTCAGGCCATGGAGATGCACAGATCTCCCAACACAAGGGACCCAAGGAAAACAACATAAAGACATATAATAATTAAAATGGCAAAGATCAAGGATAAGGACAGACTATTAAAAGCAGCCAGAGAGAGAAATAAGATCACATACAAAGGAAAGCCCATCAGGCTATCATCAGACTTCTCAGCAGAAAGCTTACAGGCCAGAAGGGAGTGGCATGATGTATTTAATGCAATGAAGCAGAAGGGCCTTAAACCAAGAATACTTTATCCAGCAAGATTATCATTTAAATTTGAAGGAGGGATTAAACAATTTCCAAATAAGCAAAAGCTGAGAGAATTTACCTCCCACAAACCATGTCTAGGGTGTAATTTGGAGGGACTGCTATAGACAGAAGTGTTCCTAAGGCTTTATAGCTGTCACCAGAGGTAGTAAAACCACACTAAAGAAAGTAGAACAGTTAATTACTAAGCAAATGCAAACTTAAGTCAACTATCCCCAAAGTCAATCAAGGGATAGACAAAGAGTACAGAATATGATACCTAATATATAAAGAATGGAGGAAGAAGAAAAAGGAGGAGAAAAAAAGAATCTTTAGATTGTGTTTATAATAGCATATTAAGTGAGTTAAGTTAGACTCTTAGATAGTAAGGAAGTTAACCTTGAACCTTTGGTAACCACAAATCTAAAACCTGCAATGGCAATAAGTACATATCTATCAATAATCACCCTAAATGTAAATGGTTTGAATGCGCCAATCAAAAGACATAGAGTCACTGAATGGATAAAAAAACAAGACCCATTTATATTCTGCCTATAAGAGAGTCACTTTAAACCCAAAGACATACACAGACTAAAACTGAAGGGATGAAAAAGATATTTCATGCAACTAATAGGGAGAAAAAAGCAGGAGTTGCAGTACTTGTATCAGACAAAATAGACTTCAAAACAAAGAAAGTCACAAGAGACAAAGAAGGACATTACATAATGATAAAAGGGTCAATCCAACAAGAAGATATAACCATTATAAATATCTATGCACCCAACACAGGAGCACCTACATATGGGAAACAAATACTAACAGAATTAAAAGGGGAAATAGAATGCAATGCATTTATTCTAGGAGACTTCAACATTCCACTCACTCCAAAGGACCGATCAACCAGGCAGAAAATAGGTAAGGAGACAGAGGCACTGAACAACACATTAGAACAGATGAACCTAACAGACATCTACAGAACTCTACACACAAAAGCAGCAGAATACACATTCTTCTCAAGTGCACATGGAACATTTTCAAGAATAGACCATATCCTAAGCCACAAAAAGAGCCTCAGTAAATTCAAAAAGATTGAAATTGTACCAACCAGTTTCTCAGTCCCAAAGGTATGCAACTAGAAATAAAGTATGCAGAGAAAATGAAAAATCCCACAAACAGATGGAGGCTTCACAACATGCCCCTAAATAACCAACGGATCAATGACCAAATAAAAACAGAGATCAAGCAATAATTCAACACTGCAAAATCTGTGGGATGCAGGAAAGGCCGTGCTAAGAGGAAAGTATATTGCAATACAGGCCTACTTCAGGAAAGAAGAACAATCCCATATGAGCAGTATAAATTCACAATTAACGAAACTAGAAAAAGAAGAAGAAATGAGGCCCAAAGCCAGTAGAAGGAGGGACATAATAAAGATTACAACAAAAATAAATAAAAGTGAGAAGAATAAAACAATAGAATCAATGAAAGCAGGAGCTGGTTCTTTGAAGAAATAAACAGAATAGATAAAACCCTAGCCAGACTTACAGAGAAAAAAAGAGAGTCTACACATATAAACAGAATCAAAACTGAGAAAGAAAAAATCTCTACAGACACCACAGATATACAAAGAATTATGACAGAATACTATGAAAAATTATATGCTAACAAATGGGATAACCAAGAAGAAATGGACAGCTTTCTAGAAAAATACAACCTTCCAAGGATGAAGCAGAAAGAAACAGAAAATCTGAAAGACCAACTACCAGCAACGAAATTGAATTGGTAATCAAAAACCTACCTAAGAACAAAACCCCTGGACCAGATGGCTTTACCCACTGAATTTTATCAAACATTTAGTGAAGACCTAATACCCATCCTCCTTAGTTTTCCAAAGAGTAGAAGAGGAGGGAATACTCCCAAACTCATTCTATGAGGCCAACATTACTCTAATACCAAAACCAGGCAAAGACACCACAAAAAAGAAAATTACAGAACAATATCCCTGATGAACATAGATGCAAAAATACTCAACAAAATATTAGCAAACCGAATGCAAAAATACATCAAAAATATCATCCATCATGATCAGTAGGATTTGCAATCCAGGGATGCAAGGATGGTACAACATTAGAAGATCCATCAACATCATCCACCACATCAACAAAAAGGACAAAAACCACATGATCATCTCCATAGATGCTGAAGAAGCATTCAACAAAATTCAACATCCATTCATGATAAAAACTCTCAACAAAATGGGTATAGAGGGCAAGTACCTCAACATAATAAAGGCCATATATGACAAACCCACAGCCAACATTATACTTAACAGCAAGAAGTTGAAAGCTTTTCCTTTAAGATCGGGAAGAAGACAAGGATGCCCACTCTCCCCACTGCTATTCAACATAGTACTGGCAGTCCTAGTCACAGCAGTCAGACAACACGAAGAAATAAAAGGCATCCAGATTGGAAAGGAAGAAGTTAAACTGTCCCTGTTTGCAGATGACATGATATTGTACATAAAAAATCCTAAAGAATCAACTCCAAAACTATTAGATCTAATATCTGAATTCAGCAAAGTTGCAAGATACAAAATTAACATGCAGAAATCTGTGGCGTTCCTATATACTAACAATGGACTTGCAGAAAGAGAAATCAGGAAAACAATTCCATTCACAATTGCATCCAAAAGAATAAAATACCTAGGAATAAACTTAACCAAGGAAGTGAAAAACCTATACTCAGAACTACAAGACACTCATGAGGGAAATTAAAGAAGGTACCAATAAATGGAAACACATCCCGTGCTCATGGATAGGAAGAATTAATATTGTCAAAATGGCCATCCTGCCTAAAGCAATCTACAGATTTAATGCAGGTTCCATCAAAATACCAACAGCATTCTTCAATGAACTAGAGCAAATTGTTATAAAATTCATATGGAACCACAAACGACCCCTCATAGCCAAAGCAATCCTGAGAAGGAAGAATAAAGCTGGGGGATTATGCTCCCCAACTTCAAGCTCTACTGTAAAGCCACAGTAATCAAGACAATTTGGTACTGGCATAAGAACAGACCCATAGACCAATGGAACAGACTAGAGAACCCTGATGTAAACCCAACCATATATGGTCAATTAATATATGATAAAGGAGCCATGGACATACAATGGGGAAATGACAGTCTCTTCAACAACTGGTGTTGGCAAAACTGGACAGCTACATGCAAGAGAATGAAACTGGATTATTGTTTAACCCCATACACAAAAATAAACTTGAAATGGATCAAAGACCTGAATGTAAGTCATGAAACCATAAAACTCTTAGAAGACAACATAGGCAAAAATCTCCTGAATATAAGCATGAGCAACTTCTTCCTGAACTCATCTCCTCAAGCAAGGGAAACAAAAGCAAAAATGAACACATGGGACTACATCAAACTAAAAAGCTTCTGTACAGCAAAGGACACCATCAACAGAACAAAAAGGCATCCTACAGTATGGAAGAATATATTTGTAAATGACATATCCAACAAGGGGTTAACATCCAAAATATATAAAGAATTTATATGCCTCAACACCCGAAAAGCAAATAACCCATTAAAAAATGGGCAGAGGATATGAAGAGACATTTCTCCAAAGAAGAAATTCAGATGGCCAGTAGACACATGAAAAGATGCTTCACATCACTAATCATGAGGGAAATGCAAATTAAAACCACAATGAGATATCACCTCACACCAGTAAAGATGGCCACCATCCAAAAGACTAAGAACAACAAATGCTGGTGAGGATGCGGCGAAAGGGGAGCCCTCCTACACTGCTGGTGGGAATGTGAGCTAGTTCAACCATTGTGGAAAGCAATATGGAGGTTCCTCAAAAAACTAAAAATAGAAATACCATTTGACCCAGGAATTGCACTCCTTGGAATTTACCCAAAGAATACAACTTCTCAGATTCAAAAAGACATATGCACCTCTATGTTTATCAGAGCACTATTTACAATAGCCGAGATGTGGAAGCAACCCAAGTGTCCATCAGTAAATGAATGGATAAAGAAGAGGTGGTACATATACACAATGGAATACTATTCAGCCATAAGAAAGAAACAAATCCTACCATTTGCAACAACATGGATGGAGCCGGAGGATATTATGCTCAGTGAAATAAGCCAGGAGGAGAAAGACAAGTGCCAAATGATTTCCCTCATTTGTGGAGTATAACAATGCAGCAAAATTGAAGGAACAAAGTAGCAGCGGACTCACAGGCTCCAAGAAGGAACTAGTGGTTACCAAAGGGGCGGGGTGTGGGAAGGCAGGTGGGGAGGGAGGGAGAAAGGGATTGAGGGGTATTATGTTTAGTACACATGGTGTGCGGGGTCACTGGGAAAACAGAGTAGCAAAGAGAAGGCAAAAGGTGAATCTGTGGCATCTTACTACACTGATGGACAGTGACTGCATTGGGGTATGGGTGGGGACTTGATAATATGGGTAAGTGTAGTAACCACATTGTTTTTTTCATGTGAAACCTTCATAAGAGTGTATATAAATAATACCTTAATAAAAATTAAAAAAATACTGCTTCCTGAACTCTCCCAGCAGCCCTACCATGATCTCCAATTTAAGAGGAGAAACTGAGGACAGCTCCCATTTTCTAAAATTTGACTTCACATTAGGCCCGTCACTAATTCTTCACCAGGGTTAATGTGAGTGTGAGACTAAGTGCAGATGTGCAAGAGATGCCATTTGTCTCCATCATCTTAAATCTGAGCGGAAGGCACCATCATTCCAGGGTGGAGAAATTCTATAGTAGTTATTCTTGCTACCCCGCTGCACCCCCATCCCCTAGAGAACTTTAGGTTGTGGAGTTTTCATGGTGCCCAGAACTGAAGCAAGGCCTTTGGAGGCCTGGCCATCATGGGTGTTCCCAAATTTGGCACTGTGTGAGCCCCACAGCCCCTGAGTTGTGGATGTTTTCCACCTCTAGGCCGTAAGAAGGGCACTGGTCTTTGCCAGGTGAGCAGCCCTGAACCAGGGCCTGGCCTTTTTGTGCCTTCTGGGGTCTTGCCTCTTGGAGCTGGGGGAGAATGCTCACAACATGGGGGGCCAGTCACTGCAGTCCCATCCCTGCATGGGGCAACTCCCCTCTTTTCCTCCAAAGCACTCCTTCTCCATTGTCCCTTGCCCAGTACCTACATAAGACTGGAAAAAACAAACCAGGAGAGAAGAGGCCAACATTAACAGTGTGATGAAGAATGTTGTTTTATGGGCATGATGTCATTTTTAACCCTCACAGAAGCCCTCTAAGGTAGGTATTCTTCTTATCTCCATGTTGCAGATGGGCTTACTGAGGCTCAGAATCGTCAAATGACTTGCCCCAAAGTCTCAGAACTTGTTAAGTGCAGGACAGGGAGTTGAATCCAGGTCTGTCTTAGTCACAGCACAGTAACTCCTCCAGGTTTTATGTTTTAAAAAAACTGTTTAGTCTAACACTGTACACTAAACCCCAGGAGCAGGCTTCTCTCTCTGCTTCAGGCCAGGCCTTCCAGGAGAGCTGCCTCCTGGGGTCTGTACCTGGACTGCCAGAGCCACTACCTGACCCATCCAGCTGCCTCTAAGAAAGAATGGCATTAAAGGCTCAAGTCCTGATTTCACTGAAGAACAGGATTAGCTGGGTCCAGTCCCCTGTCACACAGAAAGACCCTGCCACAGTACAAGCCTGCCCCTACTGTCTTCCAGGGGACGAAGGCTGGCCTTCCCAGTGAGGGATACCCCGGGAGGTGGCATGACAGCAGACAGGTGCCCCAGGGGAGGCAGGAAGCAGGTGATACAGGGGCACTGGGACCTGGTGGTAGCCGGGGGACAGGAAGCAGTTCCCCCCAGGCTGTGACAGATGTTCCCTTCTATAATCTCTTTGCAATTCAAAAGCAGGATTTTGAGGAGTCTGGCAGCTCTGAAGGGCTGGGTGAGAGGCAGTGACCCTGTCCCCTAATTAAATGGAAGCGCCCAGGGAACAGAATAAAAAGCTGGGCCCCCGGCAGTGGAGGTGGCTGTCTTCCTTCATCATGCCACAGTTAGGCTCTGCCAGATTCATGGGGGCTAAGACAACACCAATTTAGAGATAAAGCCAGCAGTGCAGCAACGTTAGAAACAGGCTGGGCAAGACTACTTCAGGAGGTCCTGGAAACTTCCAAGACCCTCCCTGATATCTGATGATTGCAGGAAGTCAGCTTGTCTGGAGACAAAAGGTTTCCATGTAAGTGAGGGCTGCTACATGCTCAGGTTTGCAGTGAAGACTGCTGGAGGCCTGGAATTTTACACCATCTGGGTAAAAATCTTTTACCAGAACAGAGAAACAGAGGCCCACAGAGAGGAAGAGTTGGGCCCAAGTTCACAGGATGCTTTAATGCCAGTGCCCTGCCTGTGTCCCTTGAGGGTCTCTAATCAGTGGGAGCAGTTGGGGAGGGTGGGCGGGGTGCAAGCTAAAACAATGTGGCTACTTATGGAGTAGCCAAGGAGTGAGGAGAAGATGTGGAGAGGGGGTTTTGAACTCAAGGGGACAGGGGTGGCAGAGGCCAGGAAACCAGACAGGCCATCACGGCGGGAGACACTGTCCTGGTTGGCTTTGTGCCTTCAAGAGGGAAGCTGAAGTCTGAGAAAGCCTGGAAGGCCAGGGAGTGAGGTTGGAGGCTGGAAGAGGATGGGGGCTATTTGAGTCAGTGCAGAGCAAACACTGCGGAGCCCCACAGACTAAGAAGCCCAGGTCTGTCCCTCCCCTTCACAGGGGAGGACTCTGGAGCTCTGGAAAAGCAGATGGCTCAGGACCCTCTGTGGGGAGGGCCAGGTCTTTCTGCATGGTTTTGTGAGACTGGCAGGAAGTGTGGGGTCTGCCTGCTTGCTTCCTTCTAGGGAGTGACTGAAACTTTCTTTTTCCACCTCAACCCCTTTTTTTTCTCCTCCCTGCCCCTGGTGGGGAAGGGTCCTGGATAAAGCAAAGTAAAGTGAAGACAGGTACTTTGTCAGCTTAATAAAGCATCCAAATGATGTTATGACAAGGGGATGTAGCCAGGGCCTTCCCTGGAGTTGGAAGGGATGGGAGACCTAGACACCTGAGCCTGGCTCGGGGTGGATTGTAAAGACCACTTCCCAGAGCTAGGAAGCCTGTCGGCACCCCTCAGGAGCCCACGGGAGCAGGGTGACAGGCTGAGGGTGGGGGGACGAGAAGACAGAGAAGAGTCCCAAAGACAGACAAAGGGACCGGGAAACGGCCAGACACAGACCTGCCTCGAGGGGAGCTAGGCAGGTGACAAAGTAGAACCCCCACTCAGCAGGTGGCCAAGCATCCCCGTGGTACACTTCTGTGCTGAGCTCCCACGCACAGGGGAATCAGCTGGGTTACAGAAACTGTAGGCGAATATGGGATGTCCGGGTAAGGAAAGATTCCTTCACAAAGTACAAGATCACAAACCCCAAAGGAGAAGGTTGACAAATTTAGCTAGTTACATACATTCAATATGGCCAAAAAAAAAAAGTTTTTAAAAAATAACAAAACGCTTCACCCCCAAAAAGGTGAGAAGAAAAGCCGCTGATTTAGAAAGGACAGTGTTCCAACATTTTATGTGAAATTTTCAAGTATCCCCCAAAGTTCAAAGAATACCCATGTTCCCATCACGGAGATTAGGGATAGGCAAACAAACATGGAAGCAGAGAGTGATTTTTATGTTTTGAAGTGTTGGAAGGAAAAAATCCAAAGAAGAAAGATATTTGGTGACACGTGAAAATTATATGAAATTCGGATTGCGGTGTCCATAAATACATTTTTCTGGAATCAGGTGCATTCATGTACGAACTGTCTATGCTGCTTTCATGATACAACGGCAGAGCTGAGTAGTCATGACAGAAACCATATACGACTTGCAAGGCAGAAAATATTTACTATCTGGCCTTGTAAGTAGAAGTTTGTTGACCTCTGACTAGGTTCTACACCTATTTTACGGCACGTGCTTTATCACATACCTGCCCAGCTATGAAAAGAGATACCTGCAAATCGGATACTAGCAAAAGATTAATATGCAAAGTATGTTAAGAAGGAGCGTCTGGACTTCCTTTGAGTCAGCCTGGAAGGGACATGAAAAGGGCCAAAGACAGAGTAAAATGGCCAGTTTGTCCCTTCGTCTGGGCTCCGTGTGGGTTTCCAGCTGTCTGACGGTAATGTTTTTTATTATCACTGCTGTTGTTTTTCCTAATAACGGACCCGGCCAGTCCCAATCTTGAAAATATAAAGTATTTCCACAATGTGTTATTATGTACTTGGAAGAATATTCGACTAATACGGACCTCAGGCTCCCAGGGGGCAGGGTCCAGGCAGCGCCGTGCATGTCTGCTGCCTAGCACAGCGCAGCGGCCATACGAAGACCTCCATCGGTATTTGTTAAATGAATGAACTACTCTGCCCGAGGGGTGGGAGGTGGGGGCGATAGGCGGGTGCCTGATGCGCCCCCGGGATCCCGCAAAGGGGCAGTGAGCTGTGCGGGGTCTGCGGAGGAGGCGCTCCCCGTGCGTTAACCAATGCCCGCGGGGCCCGCACACCGGGCAGTGGCGAGCGCTGGTCCTGGGGCTGGTACTCCTCTGACTTGGCCTCCAAGGAGTGGCGTGGTTCGTCTTCGGCCTGGAGCCCAGTGGGCTTCTCCCAGCCCTTTCCGTTCTGCTTTGGGGTCCAGCGCCTGCGGGCCCCCGACGGACCCGCGCCTCCGCCTTGGGAGCCGAGGAGGTGGCGGCGACGGGTTGGCTGCAGGCTCCGCGGCTCAGGCCTCCGGGGCTGCTTGTTGCACGACCAGGGCCGCGGCCAGCCCGAGTACAAGAAGAGCTGCAGCAGCGGCTTCCGCAGTAGCTGCGCGCCCAGATGCGTGCCCTGGAGCCGGCGTGTTCCTTGGCTACCGCTACTACGGCCAGCGCGCCCTTCCCAGGACCAGCTCAACGCCGGCGCTGCCTCGGCCCAGGGCCTCACCGCGAGAACCCTTCAAATCTGAACATCAGCGATGCCCGTGGGGATTATTCACTGGCTCTTGAGGAAGCTTTGCATGCCCATGCAATAATGAGAAATTCATTCCAGTTCCAGAAAGCAATCAAGTTAGTGGTCAACGCAGTTTCATTTGACAAAGATTCCCCCAAGCCTTTGGAGCCACAGTAACAGTCCTGGGAAGCCTACTTTCCACTCACCGGATAACTGACTCCCAGCAGCCCTTTGGTAACATGACAGTTAGGGGTTATGATAATGAATTATTGCAGCTGGCTTATGACCTGGGGTTGCTGCTCCTCCTTGCTACTTTGAAAACCCTGACAGGGTTTCCCCTATGCAGAGGGAATCTAAAGACAGGCATTCCTTCTGACAGCTGTGATGAGAGGACCGCAGGAGCTGGTTTCCTCCCGGTGGAATTTGGGATTCTCAGCAGACTGTCCGGGGATTGGACTTTGGAGTGGGTGGCCAGACAGGCAGTGAAAGCCCTTTGGAACCTCGGGAGTAAATGATACAGGATTATTAGGCAATGCCGCGGACTTCCAGGGTGGCTGTTGGTTTGGAGAGCAGAGTGACTTGGGTGCTGAACTGGACTCTTCAATGAACTGGACCTCTTGAAATCTTACATTCTCTTTGGAGAAAATGAAGACCTGGAAATATTTAATGCTGCATAGCAGATAATTCAGAACTACTTAAGAAGAGGCCAGGAAGCCTATAGAAGGAGAGGGAGACCCTCCCCTCTATGTCAATGTGAACGTGTTCCCTGGGCAGCTGACGAACACTTAGATTGACTCTCTGCCGCCCTTCTCTGGAATGAAGGTTCTGATAGGACGTGGGGAAAATGCTACTGGTCTCCATGCCTTTTACTATGTCATATGGAAATGATATGGGGCCCTCCCCGAGAGCTTTAGCTGCCAGCGACAGGCCCCTGACAAGCTCTACTATCCCCTGACACCACAGTTAGTGAAGTCTACATATCTCCTCTACCAGGCATCCAAGAACCTCTTCTACCTCCATGTAGGAATGGGCATTCTGCAGGGCTGGAAAAGTACACAAAAGCCAAGTGTCATGCCATCACTGCACTGCATCCCATCATAGACACACCCAGAGGTGATCGGGTGGGGAGCCTCTTTCTCAGTGAGACCCGTAAACACTTACATCTGCTATTTGATGAGCAGAATCCAGTACACAAATGTGGAACCAAATACATATTTACAACGGAGGGACACAATGTATTTGTAGACAAACATCCTTGGGAATCATTGTAGAAGGAATTCTTTTCTGAAGAGGGAAGGTGAAGTAAGTGTTCACAGGCCTAAATCTCACGAGTTAAAAATTGTTAGCCCCAGTGCCAATTGCAGTCTGGCCCCTGACAAGAGGGGCTACACCCGGACCTTGAAGAGCATCCACATGCGACACACTGACCAGATGCTTGGATTGATTTGAGCCACTTTCCTCCACGTGGCCTTATGTGAAACTGGATCAAAAAAGCTGAACATGGAGATCCAGGCTGAGGCAGAAGAGGAGGGAAGTCTGGCTGTCCACCGTTCTGCAAGAATTTCTCTCTAGCTCTTTGCCCACATCTGGTACATTCTTGTGTACTTTAATGTTTCTCTTCTACTCAGTAAAATGCCCTAGTTTCTTAAGGGGGGGAAAAAAGAAGGAATGATTGAATCTCTGAGACAGGAGGTAAGTCTCCAACCTCTGCTCTGCCTAGGTATTGACTTTGCTTGCCTGCAATGGGAATCTCTGGCCCACCCTGTCACCTGGAACAACTTGGGGTGGCCTGACCCCAGGAGAGACTGGAGGGAAGGTGCCAGTTTAATTAGGCATTAATCCTGGTGGGAGCTGCAGGGATGATCTGGACTGTTTCCTGCACCTGAGGTGTTCTCAGACAGATAACGGCTATGTGCCATTCTCACAAGTCACCATAATGCAAGGCAGAAAGGCAAGTGCAACCTCCAACATGAAGCATGCATGATGTTTTCTGCAGGTGTTAGCCGTACCATTTTGGCTTTCTAGGCAGCTCCTGAAAACAAGCTTCAAAATCGTTCTATGACAGGCAATGTGATTGCAACCAGGTGTCTCAAAAATGGATGCTATAACTACTATTTCTAAGTAATAGTTTTATAAAAAAAACAGAAGAGCAGTCCATTTGGAGTGGTAAAAAAGATCAGAAAAGTGATGTAATTTGGTAAATTGTAAGAATGATCATATGACTCAATTTGGGTTGATGAGACTTGAGGGACTGTCTTTTGAGCCTTGGAAAAAGTTTTTTAAAAAGGGACACAAGGATTTTCTTTTAAGGTAGTAAAAATGTTTGGGAATTTGATACAGGACATTATGAATGTACTATATACCACTAACATACCTTTTAAAATAGTTACTTTTATGTCATGTGAATTTCACCTCAAAAAATAAAAAAGGCCACTAAGAAGGGTCACTTGCCCTTCTGGCCTTTTCCTAATGCCATGTGAGCATGCCAGCCTGGAGCTTCAGCAGCCATCCTGTGACCATGAGGGCACTAGGCTGGAAACAATCATTGGTATACTGAAGATGGCAGAGAGTAAGATGGAAACACTTAGCCTTGATTGCATAGAGAAGCTATGAATTAGCTAACCCTCAAATAGTCTTGTTTTCGGATCTATTATGTAAGATATTAAATAACTGGTTTGTTGAAGCTGTTTGGAGTCAAATTTCATCAAATTTTGTATTACCTGCAGCAGAAAGCACCCCCATTTTATATGGTTCTGGTCTCTTTCCACCAGTCCAAGAGGTCAGGGATCTCCTCTCTGCTTAGCACCCTATTCTCACAGCCCCATAGTCATGTCTAGCATAGTGTAGACACTCATTAAGTATTTGCAGAATGAATGGGTATTTTATCTAAATTATTTCATTGACTTTCTATAACACTGTAAGATAGATAGAACCAGCTGATTTTAAAGCGGAGGAAGCTGAGTCTCAGAGAGATTAAGTAACTTGCCTAAAGTCACAGAGGAATAAATTCAAATGTGTCTGACTGTTCTGCTCCCTGCAGCCTTCCGGTGCAAGACCATGGACAAAGACACGGCTGCAGCTGGTGTCTGTGCAACTTATTATGCAGTTAGATAGAAGATTTAGCTTTGAAAAAGTGCAGGCTCACATGGCAGCTCAAATGGTCACCCAGCGTCCGTTTTTATGGTCTTGTGGCACTCACAGCATACTCTACCACAAACCTTCTGGGATTCTCCCTGCAGCCCTGTAAGGAGTGTGGCAGGTGGAATTGCTTATATTTTAGAGATGAGGGTGATATATGGAGAGAAGGAAAATAAGATGAATTTCCTCCCGCATTACTGTGAAAGTGGATTAATAGAAAGAAAGTCATCCATGAGCTGTAAGACACTGTACATGGTGGATGATTTGCTCGCGCCCCAGGAAAGGGATTTGCAAAATGAAAGGCTTATGATCACAGTAACAGCAAGCAATTATTAGGCCCCTCCTATGTGTTAGGCACTGAATTAAGCATTTTATCATGAATTATTTAATTCTTACAGTATTATTAAGCAAATACGATTCTTATCTCAGATCTACACATAAGCCAATGGAAGCCCAGAAAGGTTAAATGATTCTACCAAAGTCACACAGCCATACTCAGAGGAGCTGGGACTTGGGTCCAGGCAGTCTGACCACAGTCTGAACTGGTTACTACAGTGAACTGCCCACCTGTTCCTGAGTCTTTGACAGGAACTATAATCTCCGATACAACCAACCAGACAGAACATTATACCTTTTCCATCACCTTCAAAGATGACCAAAAAATGGCCCCAAATGAGGCATGTCTCTATGGAGTGATTTAGACCCATTATAGCTTAGCTTTTCATTGTTAAAGACAATTAATCATGAGAATTGCCTGTTCAATAAGACAGCCGCCTGCAAAGGGTACTCTTGTTAACTCATATAAGTTATCTCTTTAGTTAATAGATGATAAAATGTCACATGAAAGAGTCAAACATCCATCCTCACAGGTGCGCAAAGGCATAAGAGGAAATTTTAAGCATAGCTTCTGCATGGGGTGGGTGGGGTGGGGTCTCATGTGCTTACTTATGCAACCCAGAAAATGGCGTAAATATAAACTCAGTGGTCATGTACGTGGAGTAGATTTTCTCTTCGGTGAAAAGTGGAGGAGGTCCATAAGACCCTCCAATCACCAAAATGCAAAGAGAAAGAAATGGTCATTTTATACGAGGCACCTGCAGGAGACATGGTGGCCAAGTTGGAGGACAATCACATCTCCGGCTTTTGCAGCAGCTCTAAATAGGAGCAAAAATAGGCAAAGCTTTGGAGATGCAGCTGATGAAGACCCCACCCTTGATGTGTGAATTTTGCACAGTTTTAGAGTGAGAACTCTTCAGCTACTGTCAGGTCAGCCCTGATGCATAATAAGTTGCACTGACACAAGATGCAGATGAGTGAGCACCTGGTACAGGGTGGACCGTCAGAACTAGAGTCAGGGTGGGCGTGGAGAAGCAGGGACAATCCCTGGCCTGGATGACAGAAGCCATCCAGGGCAGTGGTAGAGCCCTACCTTACCTAGCTGAGTAAGGGGCTTTCTCACTCATGCTGCCTGGGAGGTGAGATTGCCATTAACACCAGATCCCAGAGTAGCTATAATTATATGCAATTTGTTATTTCAGATCCAAATTTAAGCTTCAAAATTGGGCTAGAAACTCTACAGTTGAGTCTATGGCCTGCATTCAGTCCTTAGCCAATTCCCTTGCTTTTTATAAAACCCAACAATCATTCCTGGCACTACTAAGGAGAGGGAATCCATCCAGACAGACCCTAAAGCAATTGCAGTTAACGATCTGGTGCTTACCATGTAAAATGTTGGTAGACATGTGAGTTGCTGCAAGCCAGTTGGATGGCAACTGAATTCCATGGATCAAAGTCTTTCATACTTCTTAACCATGCTTCATTCTTCTGAAAATATATACTAAAATCATCCAATATATGGTGAGGTTCCATGCATATCTTTTATAACTTCAACAATCTGGAAATAGGGGAGTGCTCAGATAAAGTGGTACCTCCACTTAGGGGACTAGTAGGGAGCTGTTAGGAATTATACTTACAAAGACTGTGATAACATGGACATGCTTACAATGTAGAGTGAAAAACAGCATTCAAAACTGAATGCACACTGATTATACTCTATAAAAAAATAATAACCCTGTATACTGGAGTGAAGTCAGAGCCTGAGTCATATGTGTGAGGATCCAGATGTTTCTAAGCATGCTTGGTCATGTTGTGGGATGGTCTCCTAGGGGCATGGGGCATACCTGCATGTACTGGCTTGGCTGAGGGCTTGAGGGAGGTGCCCTTCAAATGTGTGTATAAGCCCCCAAGGGGCAGGGCACTGGGGAACCAGTGTCTGCCTTGAGCATACTGTTCCCTGGTCCAGCTCCACAGGCTAAGAGCCAAGGAGCAAGGGCTGCAGGAGGGACACCAGATGCTCTTTCATGAGGCACCCAGGTGACCAACTGTCATGCAGAATGGAGAACAGGCATGCCCTCTGCCTTCAGGGCAGAAACCCACGTGGTAGCTTTGCTCCTGGCTGGCTGCAGCATCCCTCTGGCACTTTGAAGTGTTGGGGATGATAGTGAGGCGCTGTCACCCTGGGGAGGCCTCAGATGTAGGCCTCACCAAGGGCAGCACTGGAGCACAACAGATGCTGCATGGTTTGGGCCGGCCTGGTTTGTGAGCACATGTCAGACCCTCCATGTGACTCCAGTAAGTGTGGGGTGGGTGTGTGTATGATTTGACAGGTGGGACAGAGCCAGAGAAACCAAGTGACTACTTGATCTGGGGTGGCCTGCGGGAATCTGAGTGACCCATACCAATGTCTGAGAAAACCTGTTAAAACACTAACAAGTAGAAGAGGGAAAAAAGGATTCTGGAACCGAGTAGACAGATGACTTTAACAGCACCCCTTAGAGATAACACATAGAGGGTCTGTTTTTGTGCTTACAAAAGTCCTCGAACTAACTGCCATCCGTGTAAAGGATAACCAGTAACAGCTTCATGCATTCCTCAGGTACTCAGCTCCCAGCCTGATCCAGATACTGTGATAGGAGCAAGAAGACATACTGGCTCAGCCCTGACCTTCTAGGAGCTCCCATCCAGTGCAAGCCCCTGCCCCTCTCTCTAACCCCAGCCCTGCCCCTCTCACCCTTACTCTGTGCTCCTGTCACTCTGGCTTTCTTCCAGCTCCCTGGCTTTGTGTGTGCTGTTCCTTTTGATGAGAAAACTCGTTTTTCCTTCCTCCTGGTTTGCTCCTACTCTTGGCCCAGGTCTCATCTTGCGTACGTCCTCCTCACAGGGTTCATCTCAGCAGCACTCCTGTCAGCCCCATGGCTCTGCGCATTGATGGCATCGATGTCTAGGTCCCCTGCTAGACTGTGAGCTTCAGCGGGTGCAGGGCTGTGCATGATGGCTCAGCATTGTGTCTCAGAGCCTCCCACAGCCCTCATCCGGCAGGCACTGAGCAAATATTTGTCAGACGGATGGATGGATGGACAAATAAGTGAGGTGTGAAAGGACATGGTATGATAAGAAGAGTGAGAAGTTGAGCATGACAGGAGGGAAGAGTATGTGAAATAACCCTGGAGTGTAAGGAGGAGACAGACTAGACAGTGGCTGGTAGGTCATGCTGAGAACGACGTGGAGTCACCAAGGGTCTTAGGGAAGAGATTCAGGGGATTAGGTTAGGATTGGGGCAGAGAGGAGGGGACAGCCAGGCGACAGCAAGATGGAGACATGGACCACAAGTGTCTATGTGTCTGTCCATCCTCTAGACCTTCAAGCTGGACCATCCGCCACCCCACGCCAGGCCCCCCTGGGGCCAATTCTGGGGCACTACAGACCCCCAAGGCTGGCAGGCCCTTCCTGGCCCTGACGTGTGCCTGAAATGACACCCAGCTCTCGACTCCATGGGGGCCCGTGGTGCCCTTGGGAAGCTGGCTCAGGGCTCCTGGTTATGCCTACAGGGTCCTGGCCAAATCCCTAAAAGCTAACCCCCGAGGCCAGGAGCTAGTGGAAACTGTAGAAGAGAAACCTCTCTGCCCCTTTATCGGGATGAGTACCGCCTCTTGAACATAGCCTGGGCCAGAGCTGGAGGACTGGCTTTCTCCCGCTGGGGCCTTCAGAGCATCTGAGGGTCTGTCACCCGTGGGAAACCCAGAGAATATCACAGCCAGCTGGCTGCTGTTCTAGGGTGCTCAGGCTGCCCTAACGAAGCCCCACTGACTGGCTAGCTCCAACAGCAGGCATCTGTTTCCTCCCAGTGCCGGAGGCTGGGATGCTGAGAGCAAGGTGCTGGCGGGGTCCGTGTCTTCTGAGA
>JAVSCE010003733.1:0-73004 GCA_032199065.1 Smutsia gigantea
TACCACAAACTAAGGAAGTGCTCAAAAAATGATGGAGACATGTCAAGAGGACACAGCAATGCAAACTAATCCATAATGACCAAAAAGTAGATGTATGATCACCTGGGACCAGAGACAGAAAGTCATGCCCTGTAGAGTGCAAAGGGGCATGACGAATATTTTGGGAGTGATGGAAATGTTCTATGCATCTATTGTGGCTGTGAATTTCATGAATGTATGTGTCTGTCAACTCATGATATGGTGTATTTTAAATCGGCAATTTATTGTATGTAAATTATACTGCCAATAAAGTTTATCTTTGAAAATGTCACAGAAACTAATTTGAAGGAGCTCTCACTGGCCAAATCTGGTGGCATCAAAATAAAAAATAATGACAGTAATAGATTAATACCTAGTAAAAAAAAAAAATAGAATCCACTGATGAGTCCACACTGATAAACAAACATTATTCTTTAAGGAAGAATGTCAAGTAATAAACACAGATGGGATGATGGAATTAGAAAATCATCATTTTGCAACTGTCACAGTAATAACTAATTCAGGCAAAATTTATCTGTGGATGCTCAAACTGTTAGGGGAAAGTTTGATGATGAATAGGATACTTACATAGGCTCAAAGTTATCTCCCCGTAAGACATTTATCATTATAAAGAAAAAAACAGTAAACTTACAGTGGTAGCACAGATTTAACCAAGTAAATTTAACATCACCAGTAATAAAACACACAGACGTATGTTCTTCCTGCTACAAAGCAATGAGATATCATGACTCCATATTCCGCCATAAAATATAAGCTGAAACTAATCATGAAGAATCAGAAGAAAAGCCCAAACTAGGATTCATTATACAAAGTAAGGTCAAAAGCAACAGAGAAAGGCTAAAGAACTACTCTAGGTTTATAAACTTGAGAAATAAATTCCCTGCATGGTCTTGTCCAAACTGGGAGAAATTAAGAGCTATATAAAGCATATATGGGAACAATTAAAGCAATCTGTACATAGACTGTGGATTATATAATACTGTCAATATTAAATGTCTCGATTTTGATAATTGTACTACAGTTATGTGAGACAAGAGTAAATGATAAAGTAGCAAATGGGGCAAAATATTAACAACCGGCGAATCTGCATAAAGGGTATATGGGGGCTCTGTTTTACTTTTGCAATTTTTTCTCCAAATTAAAAAAAATGTTCCAAAAATATCATTAGAGTTTAAAGGTGAGACCCATATGACAAACAGTATATTAAAGTACATAGGAATGAAATCAGAATCAGAAAAGCTTTGAAGTTCTGCTTCTTCTAAGAAAATATTTATGTAGAATAATAAATAAGTCATAATTTCTCAAAATTTTGGGTTTCCTGCCATAAAATGAGGGTGCTATACTAGCACTTTCTGGCTCAACATCTACATGTTTGCAAGCTTGCTCTATAACTTCATGCCCTATTTTACCACTTGATTACTTGGCTGTTCTCAAGGCTCACTACTTTAAGAAGTAGGAAAAAAACTGCTCTTTTCAAAAACTGCAAACTATAATTACGAATGAGGACAGTTTAAGTGAACTTTCTTAATAAGGTCTAAAATGGTGGAACTAAAAACATTACATAGACTTTTGGAATAATCTTAACAATGATTTCTCAATACCTCTTATCAGTTATGTTTAATACTACCATCTAGTAAATGTAAAAATATTTAGATATTTTTCCTCTAAAATTCATTCTCTTACATTAAGCACACTGAGACTTACAAAACTACTACAATCTACTATGTTGCAAGCACTATGCTTAGAAACTATCTTGCCAAATCACATAACAACCCTTTTAGGTAAAAATTATTACTCCCATTTTGTAAACAAATAAACTACAGTAATGCAAAGATGACTAACACAAGTCCCTGCCATCATGGGAGCCCAATATCATAGCATGATCTATCTAAAGACAGATTAAAAAGCACCTAAGTGTACCAGTAGAATACAACAGAAAGTCTTAGGTACAGAAGCAATCTGGGTAACCTTACAACTATTTCGTTGATTTGAATGATATATACCTGTAATGGTCTAAATGTTGGTGTCACCCAGAATTCATATGTTGAAATCCTAACTCCTTAGGTGACAGGTGATGGTATTAAGAGGTGGGGTTTTTGAAAGATGATTAGGTCATGAAGGAAGAGCCCTCAATGAGATTAGTGCCTTAGAAAAGAGGCTCCAAAGAGATCTGTGGCCCCTTCCACCATGTGAAGACACAGTGAGAAGTTACCAGCTACGCACCAGAAAAAGGACTCTACCAGAATCAGTCATGCTGGCGCTTTGATCTTGGACTTCTCAGTCTCCAGAACTATGAGAAATAAATTTACAAGCTATCCAATCTGTGGCATTTTGTTACAGCAGCCCAAATGGAATAAAATAATAATCTTCAAACCTTGACATTACACTGGCTCCGAAAGAAACAGTGATACTGGCAGCCTTAAGGTTTTATGTCTACCATTCAATACCTATGAATCTATTAATCATTAAAAGTTGCCAAATATTACCAGTTAATGCAAACATAAATCCCTAAACCTCACTACATGCACTGTTCCATAAAGTAAAATATCTACTTATCCCTGCATTACCACTTAAGAATTTCTCTTTTAAAAAAACCTCTTACTCTCCACTGTTATTCAACATAGTACTGGAGGTCCTAGCCACAGCAATCAAACAAAACAAAGACATACAAGGCATCCAGATTGGTAAAGAAGAAGTCAAAATGTCACTATTTGCAGATGACATGATACTGTACATAAAAAACCCTAAAGATTCCATTCCAAAACTACTAGAACTAATATCTGAATTCAGCAAAGTTGCAGGATACAAAATTAACACACAGAAATCTGTTGCTTTCCTATACACTGAATGATGAACTAACAGAAAGAGAAATCAGAAAAACAATTCCATTCACAATTGCATCAAAAAGAATAAAATACCTAGGAATAAACCTAACGAAGGAAGTGAAAGACCTGTACTCTGAAAACTACAAGACACTCCTAAGAGAAATTAAAGAGGACACTAACAAATGGAAATGCATCCCATGCTCTTGGCTAGGAAGAATAAATATTGTCAAAATGGCTATACTACCTAAAGCAATCTACAGATTCAATGCAATCCCTATCAAACTACCAACAGCTTTCTTCAATGAACTGGAACAAATAATTCTAAAATTCATATGGAACCACAAAAGACCCCGAATAGCCAAAGCAATCCTGAGAAGGAGGAATAAAACGGGGAATTACGCTCCTGACTTCAAGCTCTACTACAAAGCCACAGTAATCAAGACAATTTGGTATTGGCACAAAAACAGACCCACAGACCAGTGGAACAGAATAGAAAATCCAAACATTAACCCAAAAATATACAGTCAATTAATATTTGATAAAAGTGCCTTGGATATACAATGGGGAGATGACAGCCTCTTCAGCAGCTGGTGTTGGAAAAACTGGACAGCTACATGTAAGAGAATGAAACTGGACTACTGTCTAGCCCCATACACAAAGGTAAACTCAAGGTGGATCAAAGACTTGAATGTAAGTCATGAAACCATAAAACTCTTAGAAAAAAACATAGGCAAAAATCTCTTGGACATAAACATGAGCAACTTCTTCATGAACATATCTCCCGGGCAAGGGAAACAAAAGCAAAAATGAACAAGTGGGACTATATCAAGCTGAAAAGCTTCTGTACAGCAAAGGACACCATCAGTAGAACAAAAGACATCCTACAGTATGGGAGAATATATTCATAAATGATGTATCCGATGAGGGGGTTGACATCCAAAATATATAAAGAACTCATGCACCTCAACAAACAAAAAGCAAATAATCCAATTAGGAAATGGGTAGAGGATCTGAATAGACACTTCTCCAAAGAAGAAATTCAGATGGCCAACAGGCACATGAAAAGATGCTCCACATCGCTAATCATCAGAGAAATGCAGATTAAAACCACAATGAGATATCACCTCACACCAGTGAGGATGGCTAACATCCAAAACACAAACAACAACAAATGTTAGCGAGGATGTGGAGAAAAGGGAACCCTCCTACACTGCTGGTGGGACTGCAAATTAGTTCAACCATTGTGGAAAGCAGTATGGAGGTTCCTCAAAAAACTCAAAATAGAAAATACCATTTGACCCAGGAATTCCACTCCTAGGAATTTACCCTAAGAATGCAGCAGTCCAATTTGAAAAGGACAGATGCACCCCTATGTTTATTGCAGCACTATTTACAATAGCCAAGAAATGGAAGCAACCTAAGTGTCCATCAGTAGATGAATGGATAAAGAAGATGTGTACATATACACAATGGAATATTAGTCAGCCATAAGAAGAAAACAAATCCTACCATTTGCAACAACATGGATGGAGCTAGAGGGTATTATGCTCAGTGAAATAAGCCAAGCCGAAAAAGACAAGTATCAAATGATTTCACTCATATGTGGAGTATAAGAACAAAGAAAAAAAACTGAAGGAACAAAACAGCAGCAGACTCACAGAACCCAAGAACGGACTAATAGTTCCCAAAGGGAAAGGGACTGGGGAAAATGGGCGGGAAGGGAGGGATAAAAGGGAAAAAGGGGCATTAAGATTAGCAGATGTAATGTTGGGGGCGCACGGGGAGGGCAGTACAACTCAGAGAAGACAAGTAGTGATTCTATAGCATCTCACTACGCTGATGGACAGTGACTGTAATGGGGTTGGTGGGGGGGACCTGATGAAAGGGTAGTTTAATAATCGTAATATTGCACATGTAATTGTAAATTAATGATAATAAAATAAATTATATTAAAAAAAAAAACCTCTTAGATCCACAGCAATCTTAAAAGTAAAAAAATTTATCTACCTTTGGGAAAAAATTTTCTCAAGCATACTTTAGAATGGTGAGCAAATTTAATATGAATTTGTGGGCGAGTCTCTAGATGACAGAAGTCACAAAATAAATGACATTTTGGCTGCACAGAGAAAACAAAATCTATTATCTGAATAAAACAAAATCTATTATCTGAATATGGACACAACAAAAGCATGATTTTTTTCAATTCTAACACTTCTGAAGTAGATAAGCCATTTGCAAACTCCAATCAAAATGGTACATATGTATATAATAAGTGAGAAGAAATCAGATATTAACTTAAGTAGTACCAATTCATAATCAGGATACTAAAGATATACCTCAGGTTGAAGCAGACATCAGAGAAGGAAAACTACTGAATTATTTGCCTAGATATATAGTTTATCTGAAGTCCCCGTCACAAGCTGTTTTTTTTAAAGTAGATAAGCTGAAGTTCCTGGTTCAAAAGTAAGAACAGAATTTCAAAAAATACAAAATAAACACTGTATATAAGGTTTATTTAAATCTATTCAAAAATTTTAAATAGTCTACCTGAATCCTCCTGGGCTTCATGAGTTTCACCATCATCTGTTACCTCTAATTCTTTCACAAAATTTGAGGGAAACAGTCCCAACTTGTTGTTCAGGGTTCCACTCCACCAGCCTTCTTCTACCTGAAAGAGTTCACAACTCAAAAATAATAAAAATTTCTCTAAAGTAAAAATATCTTCCCATGGAAAAGTTAAGCTACAGAAGTGAATGAGCACAAAGTTAGTGATGCAAACTAATCCCTTTAAATCTCTTAAGTAAAAACAAAGAAGGAAATATATTCTAAGTATATTAAATCTAAGTTGATTGGATTAATTATATGTGGGATTAGTCATACATCAATAGCACTTTGCAACATTTACACTGAGAATGTATAATCAATTGTAATATATGAAGTAAATAATTTCATGAAAGTATCAGATAACCAAGAATAATGTATTAACAGCAAGTAGATAACCTCTCTCTGGAATGTCACTCTTTCAAATACAACTGAGCCTTGATTTATGACATGTTATTTAAGTATTTGAAATTTTTATTTGGAAAATATTTGATGAATATAAGAACATAACTTCCTAAATGGCACATAAAATTACTAACCCTTTTACTTGAACAATGAGTCTTAACCCAAGTATGAAGAAGAGTAACATATTTTTTAAAGTACAGATGCCATGCTTTATTAAACACTCCCCATCCAACAAAATACATCCTTAGGAATCAAGCTCTTTAGAAAAATATATACATTTCACTAATAATGAGGTTATTCAATTTTCATGAAGTTATTTAATAATATTTAATGACTTTAAAAATGTATAGTTTCTGCTACAGATACTAACGTCTTAATAGGTAAAAATTCACTTAACAGCAGAACATGCAATATCAAAACTTTTTTCTGTTTAAAATTATGTTTAAAAATTTTTTCAGCTCATAATAAAGCAAATTTTAGTAGTTATTCATCCAACAGGCACTATGAGCAAGCCACAGTGTCAACTGCTAAGGAAAGACTTAAATTTGCATATAAGAAATCTCTGTCCTTGAATGAAACAATCTAAAGAAGAAAATAAACAATAAGCAGATAGTTAACAATACAATACAAGAGGTGCCATAACAAAAGTAAGAACAAAATGCTCCAGGAGCACATAGGAAGGGCTTAAAAAGCCTCAACTGAAAGGAAATGACATATTAAAGGCTGAGTAAGAGTTTTCCGGGTACAAAGCATATGAAAAATATGGTAACATAAAAATAAAGGACTTACTCATAAACTATATTTAGCTGGAATACAAGATGACTAGAATACAAGCTGTTTGAGGGAGAAATGAAAGATAGCAAGTGTAAATAGTTCAGAATTTCTAGGATACTTAAGGAGGCCCCCAAGGATTGGGAGTTCTTCAAACCAGGTGTGATAGGGACGCACAGACCAAACTGGAGCAGACACAGCAAAGAGAGGCACGTCAACAAACTGTCATCTACACCTGGAACCCCAAGTTAGCAGCAACTGGTTACTTAGGGTAAATAACCCTATAATAATTCCTAAGGAATCCTTAAGAGGCAGGGTAATATAGTGCTAAAGAACACTAATTCAAAAACAAACTGTGTGGATTTGGATTCTGGCTCCTCTCCTGCCAGGAATATGAATTTGGGCAAAGATGACTAAAACAGATCTTCTAACCCCATGTGCATCTACAATGTAATTTCAACACTCCTCCCACTACTAAGTGGTAGTCTTTGTCCCCACCCTGTTCAATCTTGCTGGCTTATGACTTACCTGTAACCAGCAAAATGTGGTCAAAGTGACACCATCACTTCCAAGTTAGATTATAAAATGCTATCCACCATGTTCACTGAAATTCTTACACTTAGAGCTCTGACCTGCCATGTAATAAAATCTGACTATCCTGAGACCCTCATACAGTAAGAAAGCCAAGCCAAATGGAGAAGCTACACAATGGCTCTCTCTCCACAGGCAGTCCTAATCTTCAAGCCTTTTAGGTATCTGGTATGTCAGTGAAAGAGCCCTCCTGTAATACTACCAGAACCAAATTTTGAATCTTTTCAGCTGAGGCCCCCAGACATCACAGAACAAAGGGAAGCCATCCCTGCTGTGCCCTATTTGAATTCTTGATCTACACAACTCAGGAACCTAATAAAACAGATGCTCTTTGTCACAAAGTTTGGGATGGCTTTATATGCAGCAACAGTAATTGGAACAACCAAGCACTTATTTTCTGTGGATCAATCTTCATATTTAAAATGGAGACAAAAATTCCTATCTCCTTAGGTTGTTCAGAATTTAAAGTAAATTAAATGTGAAACCCTTAGCATAGTGCTTCAAACATAATATACACTTAATAAATGTTAAATATTATTGCCACTTGGTGGAAATAAAAAATTACCTTAGATATAAATACATCAGAATTTTAATATAAACGTGTTAACTTACAATGCATGATATTATGACATAAAGTCAACTCCTATGATGATATATGATATCAAGACATGTACTTTGAAAATGGCACCTTCAGCTGCCCATAAAACTTTAGTAGTCTTTTAATGGTTAAAGCAGAGATATAAAAAGTTATTTTAAAAATATTTTAAAATCTTATTCTAAGATACTAAAATGTGGGAAAAATGATTTTGGTTAATATGGGAATGTGATAATTCAAACAAGGCAAAGCTTTTTTAAAAGATTCTGCTTCTGTATACTTTTGCCAAGAAAAAGTTTGAATTCCTTCTGTTTTACTGCTTTTGGCCCAAAGTGAATTCAGAATCAAAGAAAAGGTTTATTTTTAGTATTAGCTACATGGATTTCATAAACTTTTATTTTTAACTTAAAAAAGTGTTTTCCTAAAGTCAACAAATAAATACAGCATACAAATATGACGTATAGCAAGGATGAGTAAAGCTTTATTTCTATACAAGATAACCATTAAGTCATTAAAGCTCAATTTTAAAGTCTGTATCTTAAAATTTTTATAAGAAACAATGAAACTGACAAAAAAATTCTAAATAATAATCTTCTTACAAAGCAATTTTATAATACCCAGATATGCTACTTTATCTCTAACATACATGTTTTCCTTACCTCTTCATTAATATCAATAATATCTCCAACTTTCAGCTCCAGTTCATCCTCATTTTGTGGAATGTACTCAAAGAGAACTTTACACTGACGCTTCTTGGTCTCTAAGGGAAGTAACACAGTAACAAATAAGGTTAAGAACAAACCTTGTTTTAATAAAAACAAACGGTACTTTTATTTACATACTATGTTTATTATCACAGGATTTATATGTATGATAAAAACTGAACATAGGAGAATTCTAAGCAGCGAACCACAGTCAGTTCTGGTTGACTTTCTACCTTGCCTCTGTATTATAAGCTACTCATCCTAAAATAAATTCAAAGCAACTACAAGTAAATTACAAGGCTCCCAGTAATAAAACCTATTTATACATCTGATCCCCCCAATTATACCAAAGTAAAATATCCACTGCCAATTTTGTGATTAGAAATACAGGCAATAAAAAACACGATGCAACAAATTTATCACAGAGAAGTCCTCCAAGCCAGTGATTTTTCAGACTACTTCCTGATCAAAGTCTAGGAATACTGAAAATGCACTAATTTAAGAGTATGTGTGTTAAAAAGACACATAATGCACAAATGTTTTATTTTAATAGCTTTACTTTCTAACAGACAAAAACAAACACATGGGTGAAGATAAAAATAATCTGTGTTCAGTTTTTCAAATAAGCTTCACTGACTCAGATAAGTAATGGTCTTTTATAACCACAAATGATTTACAAAATCATCTAAGAATTGAGAATTCAGACTCACTCTCATCTTTAAAAGTGAATCATTAAAGCAGTTATGGGTAGATGACCAGGTATAGTTGATTAAAGGACTACCTCTTGCTACTCAGACTATGTTTCTCAAACCAGCAGCAATAGTATCACCCAGGAGTGTCTCAGAAATGCAGAATATCTCAGGCTCCACCCCAATCCTGCTTGTAATGGACTGACTGTGTCCTCCCAAAATTCATGTACTGAAACCCTAACCATACCTCCAATGTGACTGTATTTGGAGAATGGGCCTTTGGGGAGTTAACTAAGGTTAAGAGAGGTCATAAGAGTACACCTAATTTAAATGTGCACAAATGCAAGTGTGTGAGCGCACAGACACGGCCATGTGAGGACATGGGGAGAAGGCGGACATCTATCTGCAAGCCAGGAAAAAAGGCCTCACCAAAATCCAACCCTGACAGCACCTTGATTTTGGACTTCTAGCCCCCAGAACTGTGAGAAAATACACTTCTGTTGTTTACCCAATCTGTGGTATTTTGTTAGGGCAGCCCTAGCAGGCTTAATCAGACTATGGGCTTTAACAAGATTGTGAGGTGATTTTCAATCTTCTGCTCAATGATCTATTTATACTGATTTCTAGTATGTTGAAAGAGACACGCCCTATTCCTGCTGACTTAAGTATACTGTTTCTTTTGCCAAGGATACTACTTTCATCCTCAAAGACCATCATGTGTTCAACTCATCTTCTTATCAGCTTAGAAGAAACTTCCTTCCAAATAGTTTTCTGGATTAGGTACTCTTAGAGTAAGAGTAACTTCCATAGCACCCTGTACTTAATGTTCGCTACTGACTTCTACAACCTACCTCTTTACTGACAGCTCATTTTTCCCTTTTCTTTCTATCATAACAACTTACCGTCTTATATGTCCTTCCCCTACTCTGTAGGCTAAAGATAAGTGAGCACTGGTTTGTTAATTGCTTTCTCCCCAGCACCTAGCATAGTGCCTGGCTTATACTAAATCCATTAAGTATTTCTGAACAAATTAATGAACAAACATCAAGGCCTAACCAAATGGCGTCAAGGCCAAGAAATACCATGCCAAGAGAAACTACATTCCATCAATACTCAACCACAATCTTAAGATTTTTCTTAATAATTTAAATGCACACTTAAGGAACTACCAGATCTTAGGAGACAGAAAACATGCACATTAAACAATGAGTAATAAATCACAAAGACATTAGATAATAAAATATTTAGTGCAAATTACAAATATCTCAAAAATCAACAGAAAGGACAGATTTGAAATGAAGCAGATCTGGGAGGCTCCAAAGAAGAAATGTTAAGAGTTATACCATGAAAGATGAACAAAATAAGAGAAGGCAGAAAAGATGTGGCAGGTATTCTAGATCAAGGGAACAGTTTCCCCAATGAAATAGGAGTGAGTGAATTGTTCTTCTTTCCTGAGGTAGCCCTGTATTGCAATATACTTCCCTCTTAGCACAGCCTTCGCTGCATCCCATAGATTTTGTGGTGTTGAATTATTGTTGTCATTTGTCTCCATATATTGCTTGATCCATTGGTTATATAGGAGCATGTTGTTAAGCCTCCATGTAATTGTGGGCTTTTTTGTTTTCTTTGCATAATTTATTTCTAGTTTCATACCCTTGTGGTCTGAGAAGCTGGTTGGTACAATTTCAATCTTTTTGAATTTACTGAGGCTCTTTTTGTGGCCTAGTATGTGATCTGTTCTGGAAAATATTCCACATGTGCTTGAGAAGAATGTGAATCCTGCCACTTTTGGGTGGAGTTGTCTGTAGATGTCTGTTAGCTCCATCTATTCTAATGTTTTGTTCAGTGACTCTGTCTCCTTACTAACTTTCTGTCTGGTTGATCTGTCCTTTGGAGTGAGTGGTGTGTTGAAGTCTCCTAGAATGAACACATTGTAGTCTACTTCCCCTTCTAATTCTGTTAGTATTTGTTTCACATATGTAGGTGCTCCTGTGTGGGGTGCATAGATATTTACAATGGTTATATCCTCTTGCTGGATTGACCCCTTTACCATTATGTAACATCCTTTGTCTCTTGTGACTTTCTTTGTTTTGAAGTGTATTTTGTCTGATACAAGTACTGCAACTCCTGCTTTTTTCTCCCTATTAGTTGCATGAAATGTCTTTCTCCATCCCTTCACTTTTCATCTGTGTATGTCTTTGGGTTTAAAGTGAGTCTCTTGTAGGCAGCATATAGATGGGTCTTTTTTTTTTATCTATTTAGTGCCTCTATGTCTTTTGATTGGTGCATTCAGTCCATTTACATTTAGGGTGATTATCGATAGGTATGTACTTATTGCCATTGCAGGCTTTAGATTCATGGTTACCAAAGGTTCAAGGGTAACTTCCTTACTATCTAACAGTCTAATTTAATACACTTAGTGTGCTATTACAAACACAATCTAAAGATTCTCTTTCTCTCCCTTTTTCTTCCTCCTCCATTCTTTATATATATTACATATCATATTCTGTACCCCTTGTCTATCCCTTGACTGACTTTGGGGACAGTTGATTTTATTTTGCATCTGCTTAGTAATTAATTGTTCTACTTTCTTTAGTGTGGCTTTATTTCCTCTGTTGACAGCTATTTAGTCTTAGGAACACTTCCATCTATAGTATTCCCTCCAAAATACACTGTAGAGAAGGTTTGTGGGAGGTAAATTCTCTCAGCTTTTGCTTATCTGGAAATTGTTTAATCCCTCCTTCAAATTTAAATGATAATCTTGCCAGATAAAGTAATCTTGGTTCAAGGCCCTTCTGCTTCATTGCATTAAATACAACATGCCACTCCCTTTGGGCCTGTAAGGTTTCTGTTGAGAAATCTGATGACAGCCTGATGGGTTTTCCTTTGTATGTGATCTTTTTTCTCTCTCTGGCTGCTTGTAGTCTGTTCTTATCTGTGGTCTTTGCCTTTTTAATTATTATATGCCTTGGTGTTGTCTTCCTTGGGTCCCTTGTATTGGGAGATCTGTGTACCTCCATGGACTGAGAGACTATATCCTTCCCTAGACTGGGGAAGTTTTCAGCAATAACCTCCTCAAAGACACTTTGTATCCCTTGTTCTCTCTCTTCTTCTTCTGTTACCCCTATAATGCAAATATTGTTCTGTTTGGATTGGTCACAGTTCTCTCAATATTCTTTCATTCCTAGAGATCCTTTTTTCTCTCTGTGCCTTAGCTTCTTTGTATTCCTGTTCTCTTATTTCTATTCCATTGACTGACTCCTCTACTACATGTAATCTGCTTTGATCCCTCCACTGTATGCTTCATTTCAGATATAGCATTCATTACTGATTGAATCTCAGTTCTGAATTCTACCCTGAGTTCTTGAATATTTTTCTGTACCTCCATGAGCATGTTTATGATTTTTATTTTGAAATCTCTTTCCGGAAGATTGTTGAGTTCAGTTTCACTTGGCTCTCTTTCTGGCATTTGTGGAATTTTGGGTTGAACCAGGTTCCTTTGACATTTCATATTTGTATGTGGCACCCTGTAGTGCCCAGAAGCTCTACTCTCTGGAGCTGCTCAGACCCTGGAGTGATATTGGTGGTTGCTGATGAGCGGCACTGGTGCCTGGTAGGGGAGGAAAGAGCTGTTTCCTGCTTCCTGGCTGCTGTGCCTGACTCCACTGCCAGAACTAGTGGGCCGAGTGCACAGCGGTAAGCCTCTATGCTTTGTGTTTGTAGCTGCTGTAGGCGGGGCCTCCCTTTGGCTGGCCTGACGCCAGGATAGGGGCTGTGTATCATGGTGCGGGGCCTCGGAGCTACCTATCCAGCCAGGGGGATTCAGTGCCTGATGCTCCTGAAAGTTCCCCACCTGCTAGGCAGTGTGTGCCCGGACAATTTTGTCCACCTGTCCTTTCTCCTGAGCAGTAAGCTCTGTGCACTCGTTGCCTCTTTAGCAGCCCTCTTGCTGTTAGAAAGTCTCTCAGACTGCCCACCTTTCTTTTGTTCCAGAGCAGCTGGATGTGGATCCCTGTTTTCCAAAAGTAGCTTGAATCTCAGTCTTTCCAGGTATTCCACCTGCCTTAGCTTTCCAACCCCACTAATCTCAAGAGCACCATGCAATGTATGTTCATGCTCCCAGAGCAGATGTCCAGGCCTGGATGTTCAGCAGTCCTAGGCTTCCACCCACTCCCCACTCCATTTCTTTTCCTCCCTCCGGTGAGCTGGGGTTGGGGAAGGTCTTTGGTCCTGCCACATCATGGCTTTGGTATGTTACCCTGTTCCGTTAGTTCTGTTCTTTTCTCCAGGTGTATGCAGTCTGGCACAGCCTTCTTTTCCTGTTGTTCTTTCAGAATTAGTTGTATTAACTATATTTTCGTATTATATGTGGTTTTGGGAGGAGGCCTCTCTCTCACCTCTCATGCCGCCATCTTTAATCTCCTCTGTAGCTTGCTTTTTTAAATGAGTACCAATATCCTCTCAAATGATTAAAAGTTCATAAAGAGCATTTATTAGCAGCCTTCCACCCCACTCCCAAGCATAGAAATTAACTTTGAGCAGTCTAGTTATATTTTAAGCAAAAACTTTGGTTTTTTTCCTCTTACACTAAGCATAGTTCTCCACAGAGTGGTTTTTTCCAAAGTAGTTTGCAAAATTATTTGCAAAAGAATTTCTCGTGTTTGAAAGGAAAGAGCCACACCAGATAAAAAACATCCTAACAGCCACAATTATTACAAAAAAGTGTCAGTCATTTCTTTAAGAAAGAAAATTTTTCACATGATTCTGTGTTTAAATATGATTCACTCTTAAGTCGACATAACTGTCTATATTGAACTCATTTGCTAATTGACAGTATATTTAAAGGAAGTTTGAGATTTTTCACACTTCAAATGGTATACACAATATCTATCCATACATAATTTGTCAATATGTATTTACAGAATTTCTACGTCTCAGAACCTCTGCTGAGCACAGAATAGAGCAACATGTGTTAGAGCAGAGTTGTCAATAAAAGCATGTAGGAAATTAAGTCATTTATACAATAACTATAACTAGTATTTTCTTATCACAAGTAACCTCCATATAACATATAATTGCTGAGATATACCACTTAAGAAAATTATAACCTCAGAAAATATTATTATCACATCATGAAGTAAAGACTCATAATTAGGGATGAAGTATCATGTCTATAATATACTTTCACAGCTGGTTCAGTTTTTAAAATGTATTTATGGAGATAAAACCAGTGTGACAAAATGTTAACAGTGACCTTAGGTGAAGAGTATAATGTATTCACTGCACAAGTGTTCTTTCAACTTCTCTAAGACTTTAAACTTCTCAAAATAAAACAAAGTTAGGAATACCCTACCCCATTCACTTGAGAAGTTGCAGCTATAGGAGTCATTTGAGTTGTTCCTCTTATGAGTCAGAGTATTTTATTATCAAGGAATACAGCCTGAAATAATACACACTTTTTAAAAAATGTTTGCTGTAACAATGTACAACCAGTGACCATTTTTTATAGAATTCAAAATTTTCATTATTTTTTTCAACAGTTACTGAAAATCAGTAGACATACTATTTGCTACCAACCATGCCACTTGTTTTCTAGGAATGAAGAACTCTGCAGATTGACATTCTAGTCAAAAAATTCTTCATGTAGCAACATCATTTTTATGGTACAACTACCAGTGACCTATCAGTATCAATTTCCATGCATCTTTAATTAAAAATAATTATTAACTAGATGAAAAATCACTTCTGCAACACAAGCTCCCACTAATAAGGAATACAAAGTTACAAGCACTGGCGTCTCCCTTCACACATGACAAGAGTAGGCGCAGCAGGCTGTGTATCATGGTGGGGGACCTCGGAGCTACATATCCAGCCAGGGGGATTCAGTGCCTGAAGCTCCTGAAAGTTCCCCACCTGCTAGGCAGTGTGCGCCCGGACAATTTTGTCCACCTGTCCTTTCTCCTGAGCAGGTGGAATACCTGGAAAGACTGAGATTCCAGTCACTTTTGGAAAACAATTTTTTCCAAATCTAAAAGTAAAATACTAATATTCCACACTGAATGTTATATAAAGTTGTGATGCTGAAAGATGTCAATTCTTTACTATCTAAGTAAAATATTCTACATCATTATGTTTGTGCCTGATTTTACAAGGGCAGCAATAATGTGACTTGTGCCTTTTTTGCTGTGAGAAATACGTTTTCTTGTCTATAGCTTTAGCAACTTAGAGTAATCAACTTTGTGCTGGAAAGTATTATTCTGTGATCACTCTAGAAAACAAATTCTTTGTTTTACCAAAGAAATTAACATGCTTAGCTTAAACACAACAGTAGAAGTTTCAAGGCTTTGTGACTGGACCTCACAAAAAGCCAACACTTTTTTGCTTTGGATTCTGGGGAAAAATAGCTAACAAGTCCAATTTCCAGATATTTAGCATATTGCCTATTTAATTTCTACCTTTTAGTTTCTTAGACAAAATTCAACACATATGCAGACTAGCTTGTCTAAGCATACAGAGATTACAATTTAACATTCAGACTGCAGTGTTTATTATTATCAATTTTTAAAAGTTTTGTTTTAAATATTAATAGTTTTGGTTAGTAGTATCTACTACTATTTAACAATACAATAAACCACTTTTGAATAAATGGTCTATTTTGTGAATTAAGGATATGATGCAAACTAACAGTAAAAAAAAAAATCAGGCTTAAAGGAACAAAACAAAAACATTAGCTTGCTTTTCCTAGAAAAGCTATCTGAAAGCAAAAACAACCTGCATCCTGTTTTAAATGTGAGCTAGCACCAATGACCAATTTAATCCTTGCAGCCATACACTTAAAAGCAAATTATAGAGGATCGTTAGGAAAAAACCCTAAAAGCCTCTTGGCACCACCTGTGAGAATGGTTTTTCCTTCTTACAAGAAAAAGAATCATGACTAATATTCTTGAGGAAGAAAAAACTTAGTTCTTTCCTATTAGGAGACAAAATGAATAAAATATTCATAACTTTGAAGCCCTCTGTCTCTCTTCCACTTAAGAAGAAACTTGTCCCTGTATAGCTCAGTAAAGCTAAGGAAAGTAGTAAACGGATTTTAGGATAGGCAGTGGTTATAAATAACTCTTCCATGGGCTGAAAAATTCTCCTTGTGCACAGAATTCTATACAGAGGTTCACCTGCAGAAGGTAGACATACTTTCTGTTATCTGTCCCCCCAGTCTCCAGAGTTTAGTCCAGGACAAGTAGAACTACCATCTTCAGGCAATAGGCTGAAAGTAGTATGGATAATATCTGGATATTACTTGTACATTGCATTTACTGGGAATATGTAAAACCCTTTAAATTAGTCTGTCTCAGTGTTGTGAAATCTGTTTCATTTTTAAGAAAACCTGTTTTCATCTTATGAAAATAATCAAAGGGTGATATTACCAAGATAGAGCTTTCCCCAAACTTCACAGTTATAAGGACACTCTATAAAAATTAGTTTTAAGTTTATAAAATGTATGCAAATAAAATTTATTGTAGACTACTTGGTCTCACAAGGAACTTACAGATCACAATATTAAAGACACTGATCTAAGAGAAATGGTGGCTAACTGCTCATTTACTACTTATTAAATCAAACTGAACATAGCATCAATATTCAATCTCTCAAGGGGTTCCAGGTCTTACTAGACTAAAATGCTATCTGCTCCCATAAATGTAATACTAGTTTAATGTTTAATACTTTTAATAACAGTCTTTCCCAAAACTATGAGCTCTTTGAGAGCTGCAATACTGTCTTTTTTACTACTTTCTCACCAGAAGCAATATAAAACTCAAGAGTTTAAATGATCTAAGATTATAAGACGGACTCAAACTAATGCCTAATTTCAAATGTGTTGCTCTCCCTCTATGCTTAACTGTTCTCCTAACATATTTACAGAGTACCAAATACTTAAAAGGCACTCTGCTGGGCCAATCACCTAGGAAAACTAAATGTGTAAGTTCAGCTCTCTAACCACTAAAGAAAATGTATTATCAAAATTCTTACATCTATACTACTAAAGGATGAGCAGACATTTTAGCCTCCCATTAAGTAAACGGCATTAAAATTAATTTAAGGTAAAGTGTTAACTAAAGTATAACAACAGGGCCTGTAAGACTAATTAGAAAACAAAGCCTCATATTTTAATTTATAATTCCTATAGAGAGTTGTCAGCAGCTTATGCTGGATTATCATACAAAGACTGACTACATAGACCGATAAGTACTAACATGAATAGAAGTATGAAGTTTCTGCAGTTTCCTGCAAAAAGTTGAACTAATTATTTAACATAATTTATGACATTACAACGCATCCTTTTACTCTGATTTAATTTTAAACAGGAAAGGAATTATTACATACTCTTCTTAATGTTTTTGGTTTGTGGGTGTGGTTGAATTCCTCCAGCTGGGAGTCCATAGGTGCTTATTCGTTGTACAAGACTTGCTACATTCCCATGCCTTTCCCGTTTGATAGGCAAACTGTCATTCTTGGATTCTGTTTCTCTCTTAATTTCCTATAAAAGAGGAAATAAGTAAATAGGGAAATTAAGTTATATTTTATTAAGTTCTCAAATGTAAAATACCAGAAAACCGGTACAGTGGTTATTACACAAAATACATCAACAGTTTTCAACCTTTTCCTCTGCCCACACTTATCTCAAGAATGCAATACACTTTGGTAACAGTGACTCATTATGAGTTCACGTCTTATCAGAACTGGAGGTGGAGGTTAAGAATGGGAGGCTGAAACACTTCCTCCACCCTGATACACAAAGAAACCCTGAAATACATAAACAAACAATAAGACAAACAAAGATTCTAAGTCAGGGGTGGGCAAATCTTTTCTATAAAGGGCCATACAGTAAAATATTTTAGGATTTGCCAGCCACACAATCTCTGCTCCAACAATGAGCTTTGCCATTTTAGTGTAAAAGTAGTCATATAACTAAATTGATATCTTTATGATAATGAGTTTTCAATCATTGAACATGGCATAATTGCCCTTTTGTCTTCTTTTAATTTACCAGTACTTCATGCTTCTTTCCATGAAGGTTTGCATTATCTTGTTAGATCCATGACTTAGAAGGGGGTTCATCAAACAGCCCATGGGCCAAATCTGAATGCCACCTGTTTCTGTAATGTCCATGAATGAACATGGCTAAGCTCCAACAAAATTTTATATATGGACACTAAAACTTCTATTTCATATAACTTTCAATGTCAATAAATATTATTATTCTTTTGATTTCTTCCAACTATTTATAAAATTTTAGCCAGCATTCTCAGCTCATGGACATTACAGAAACAGGTGGCATTCAGATTTGGCCCATGGGCTGTTTGATGAACCCCCTTCTAAGTCAGGGATCTGACAAGATAATGCAAACATTCATGGAAAGAAGAATGAAATACTGGTAAATTAAAAGAAGACAAAAGGGCAATTATGCCATGTTCAATGATTGAAAACTCATTATCATAAAGATATCAATTCTCCCAAAAACTGATGTAATGCAATATAATTCCAATAAATCTATCACAGATTTGGGAGAGCAATTTAATAAACTGGTTGTAAATCTGTATAGAATAACAAAAGACCATGAACAGCCAGAATACTTCAGGGAAAAGAAAGTGAGGGACTTTTTGTTTTTAACTGTGATTATAAGGAAAAATTATAAGCCACTATAAACCAGAATGGTACTGGTATAAAACCATGCATCCTGATACAAATAACAAAATAGTCCATAAACAGACAACTTGATTACTAACAGGTAAAGGAAAAAAAACTAGGAAAAATTTTAATCTTAAAATATATGGTACTTGTAAAATTAATGTTCCATATTTAGGGGGTAGGGAATAAAATTGGATTTCTACCTCACACATTTGACATTAAAATTAACAATTTCTGCTCATTAAAAGTAACCATGATTTAAATGATATGGACCTTATGACTCTCCCTGAAAAGTAACCATGGAAAAAAAATCACTAACCAGAAGGTATTTTTAACATATAAAGAATTTGTATCTTAGGTTTATGTCTGCAAGTTAATCACAGTTGTTACTTTCTAACTGGTAGGATTTCATATGATTTTGACTTCTTTATACTGTTAAGAAGTGTTTAATGCTTGCTACTTTGTTGTTTTTTTAACAATGTGTATCTTCCTGCACACCATTTGCAACCAGAAAAAAAGTTTTTCATTTTGGAAGAACTGTTAAGTTGGTGAAGAATTGTGAAAAATCATTAAAGTACAAATCACAGAGGACACCTAATATTTCACAATGTAGACTGTTTCTTGGTAATATACTTAAGGAAAAATACTTCAATTTGCTATTAATAATAAATGACACATCAACACTTGAAAACCTCAGTTTTCAAACCATACTTGATATTTTTCAAACTAATATAAACATAATCTATGCAAAGACTGGTAGTCACAACCTCAACATGCCAAAAAGTATTCATTTTGGAATTTCCTGACTGACTCATGAGCCACCCACATTTTAAAAAGATACAAAATTCACATCTCTGAGCATTATTGTTGCTTTCTAGTACAAGAGACCACAAATTTGGCTTGACATTGAAATCCTGTTCCTCTAGGAAAGTATCTTCAATTTGACTAAACATGATTCAGAGTACAGGTTCAGGAGACAGATGACCTGAGTACAAATCTTGGTTCTATCCTGTTCAGTAGCTGTTAGAATATATAACTTTGGGTATGTGTGTTATCTTTTAATAAAAACTAACCATGTGAATTGGTAAATATGGTATATTGAGACAATGTTTCTCATTTCTAAAAAAATTAATTTACAACATATCGTTCAAGAAACATTTTAAGGACCTTTAATATTCTCTAAGACATAATCACATACATTTGATGTAATAAATCTTCTGAGGAAAAGGGAAGCAAATTGAAAATACACTGAATAGGGTAAAATCAGGTTTACCGTCTTCCAAATACACAGTGCCAACAAAGATGTTACTACAAGAATCAAATACCTCAAAGCTCCAAGCAAAATTATAAATAAGGTAGTTTGCTTTGTGCTCCACATATTCTTCCTCTGGAACCTCTCCCTGCTACAATCTACTACCACCAGATACACACACACACACACAACCTCCCTCCCTCCTTTCCCCTCCCCACCCCCCATCATTCTCACTCTGTCTCGCTTTCCTCTGACTCACAATTCTAATCTTTTCCCTAGTTCCTAACACATAGTACTTCCAAACTACTCTTTGGCTATTATCTTCCGCAGCAAACTTCATTAAATACCTATGAAGTATTAGTAAAGCTTGTAGTGTTTCTTCCTTCTTCTACCCTTTACTTCCTTTTACCTAATTACCCAGTAAATAAAATAACATCTATTGTAGCATCTATTTTCTACCAATTTTACTTCCTTTCCTGACTTTGAAAATGAATCTAGGAGAGCTAATTAAAAAACTTTTCATTTACAGAGTTACCATGTACTGACAAATTCAGAGAAACTCAGAATCTCATTCCACAAATGAGGGAAGTCTCCTACACAAAAGTATACTTATCAATACAAAACTGGCCAAGAAAATACAATGTGGATAATCTCCATAGATAAGAATATATCGATTGGTTTTGTTTCACAGTAGGTAGTAGCAAATTAACGGAAGATAAGAAATATAAGCAAATGAGAGGGGCACTAAAAAGGTTAGAGAGTTATTCTTCATCCATTAAGATTAAGTAATCAAAGATATTTAACTCTGACTGCACTATCCAAAAACAGATAACCTGAAAGATAATCAACAAAAACGACAGACAAACTACTCCTTCATGTTGTATTACTATGTAATAATTTAGCCATCTAGTCATGGCCAGTGCACGACCATGATCTAAAAATGGAAAGCAATTAACTTCTGTATCACAGAATTAAAGGTCATAAAAGAAAATAAAAATCAGATTAGAGGACAAGAGCTTTATTTTACTTCTCAAATGAGAGATAAGTTACCTAATCACCAAACTCTTAAATAATTAGAGTTCTGGTTATGTTAATTTAAATCTAAGGAATATACTTAATTCTTTTTAACTTAACATTCAGGATTTCCAAAAGTGTTATACAGAACTAGCATCTGCAACTTTACAGAAGCATAAATGAGAAGAAGATATGGAGAAGTGGTATTATTAAAAAATAAGAAAAATAAGCGGAATTAAGCGTTTGCTACCTATCCACTGTTTTAGCTTCTACTGAGTCAACATTAGAACCATGTTTGAAAAATAAGGTTTCCATCTAAACAAAATGGTTTTCCCCATACCTAAAGGTTTTATTTTGTTTTTTTTGTAATATAAGTGACAGTACCTAAGAAATGATCCATAAGGAACTACCATGAGTCATTAGATTTTCTTTTTTATTATGATTAAACTGGATATCACAAAAAAACCTTCAGTCCAAAGTAAAATGACCAAGAGGTAAAAATCTCCTTATTAATAAATCTATGTACCTTTTGAGTGCCAACATATCAAAATCATCAAAGAAAACAATGACAGATGTAATATAGAACTATTTTGAAAGTTTCTAAACTTACTCTCTCCACCCCGCCCCACCCCCAAATATGCTGTTCTCCACATAAATGCTGTCTCTTCAATTTGGACAAAAGGCCTCCCTATTTCACTTCCCCTCCCCCATCTAGAAAAGGCAAAAATTGGAAAAGGGGGGAGTTGTGTACATTCATCGTCAAGGGCATCCTACTCCTTTCCTTTTTCCATCACAAGAATGTTAATAAGAGCCAAGTGAAGTAGAATGGGAAATACACTAAATAAAGAACTCTTCTCTTACCCATATTCTTTCAGACATACCACTGATTGAAAGGGACTGAAAATATCCCAGTAATTTGTAATGGTCACATTTTTCATACTAGTTTTGTTCACTTAAAAAAATGTCACTTATGCTCTCAACCCTAGGATGAATGGGTTTTAGGGTAAGAACTGCAGGGAATGAAGGCTAGTGTATCTATGACTCAAAAGACAGTAGACCTGAAGGGAGATCCTTCTTTCAAAGCTGCTGGACTCCTTGAGGCCACAGATGACAAGAGCAGGCAACTAGTCCTGGCCCAAATGAGACCAGGAAAATATCCCGGAAGCTCAGATTCTGGCACTCAAGCTTTCATAGTTTAAATTATTTCAACAACTTGAAATATGTTGGCAGAAAAAAAAGTAAATACTAACTCCTTAAGGGAAAAATTAGCATTTAACTTTCCAGGTAAGTCCCAGGTAAACACTAATATAATTTATAGAATAATGTCTTGAATTTAAATTCATGGTGTGAAAAAGAGGATGTAAAGGGGAAAGAGGTACAAATAATGTTAAATAGCTTAAATTTTTTCTTTAGAAACAGTCTGTAAGGTATCTACCAAATTCCTAAAAATGGAAGAAGGTTGGGGGAGGGTTGTAAGGAAAGAAATGGATTTTTCACAATAGATACTTCTATACTGCTTGAAGTTTGTTTTAACATATATTACTAGTGGTTTTGTTACAATAAACAATTGGTGTGCCCACAAATAACACTGCTCCAAGTCAAACTGTTCTAAGGCTTTTACAGAAAGATCTTAGTTGTGTGGGCACACATTACAAAATCTAAATCCTTACCCATCTTTTCTAGCATTACCTGTATTTAACTATTTCTCTAACTCAGTAAATATATGAATATAGTCTATATGGAATTCAGAATATTAAAAATAACCCAAGTTACAGAACAAATTGCTCTTAACTAGTGTGTGAAGTATCATTAATGTTTTACAGTGTGTAACAGAAAATGTACTATGATGCATCATATTACACTTTATGACATTTCATGTTTTTACTGTAATTCTCAAAAAGCAAGTAAAATTGTCTTCCATTTAGTATTCTGATACCTAAAGTTGTTTTTTTCTCTAAAGTGTTTACAATTAATGAAAGTAAATCAAACACCAAATGTTCTGATATAAAGCTAGCCTCCTCAACTGTCCTAATAAAATGACCAGTACATCTCCTAATACTTGAACACATCGAGGTTTATCTAAGCAAACTAACAGTTTTCATAAAGTAAGAGATTCAAAGAAATAAAGGTCACAAAATCACACTGTCCTTTCTTTCATTCAAACAGTAATTCTTATGGTTAACAGTGAAATACCAACAGATTTTAAAACTAAATCACATTCTTATAGAAAAAGAATGTGGCATTTTTTTTAAAAGTCACTGAGGCCCTTCCACAGTAGCTGTGTACATATTATTCCCCATATTCCTAATATTTCTTTAAAAGTATCTTTTAAAAAGATTTTAAATACAACTGTAAATCTAATGTCTTATGAAACCACATAACCTATTCAATCTAGAAATGACATTTTCAAATGTAAGTTGTCAAACTGCTTAACTTAAAAAAAATTCAATGACTTATATTTTTATTCTAAATGAGAAAAAAATTGCTAGAAATTTAAGTCAAAACAAAGAAAAAAAGTCCAAATGATTTTTATTTACTTGTCCACTTACTGAAAATACTTGAGTGTGAGTAACTTTTGTTCCCTTGTTCTTTATTATATCAGAAGTCTGAAACACTTTATCAAGCTCTGAGAACTCCAAGACAGATCAAAATTTCAGTTTAAATTTAAAAATATAAGTAACAGCAATTCACTTACCAGAAACTGAGACATTGTCTGTGAATATATCCACTTATTTTTTAAAGCACTAAAGTAAAAACACTGAAACAACAGGTCACAAAATAACCTGCAGCACCCCCAGGATCAGTATAAAGCTCACAAAAAAGCTGTTTTGAAGCTTGCAGATTAGCATCCCCTAGTCACAAATACTTTCAAATACTCTTTGAGTACAACTAATAAAAATAGTTCAGTTAATCTCTTTTGATCTTACTGATATTTCTGTTTTTCTTGAGAAAAAGCTATTCCTATACCACTTCTAAAAGGAGAAATTCTCCTATATTGTGAGTTTTTAGACTGATAAGGAGTTGCATTACAATCACGATTAAAACTCATCACCATCTGGATCATGGAAGGATGAAATACATGTACTTTTCCTATTCTTCCCACTAATACAGTTAAAAACTCTGGACATTCATTATATATTAAAAATAAATAAAAATATTCTAAAAAGTTGGAGAAAAGAAGGTAGACCAGTCAAGAGAGACCTGGTTCCTCAGAACCTGTTAGCAAGATCACCGGGGTTTGCTTTTGCCTCACATATTCTAGACTGAGAACTGAAGATGCCAACAACCTATTAATGTCAATGAGTAGAGAGGAAAAAAAGCTCCAAGAAAAGCCTGCTCTCCCTAGCCAAAGGACCAAGAAAAAGGTAGTCTAACAAGACAGAAAGCTCTTAGACAGTAACCACCCATGCCAGCAAAGGCCAAGTAGGGAACCAAGGCTTCCACCTTCACCAGCCTGTTAGGCACCCCAACTACCACCACTACCCCATATCGCCAGCCAAGGTGGTGTCAGAGAAGGCCAAGTTGAGAGCTCCCCAACCGGAGGGAATGAGCTCCCTCTCCCCCTACTGTCAGTTAAAGCCACAAAACAGAATTAATGAGGCACACCTATCCTCCATCAAGGACTCAAAAGAAGCCTAGTGGACTCTGAACCCCCATCCTACCCAGAAGCAACAAAGAGCTCCTCCCATTCCAAGTGTTAATGGATACCAAATGGGGAACTGGTTTTGGACATAACTCATTTTACTTTTTTTCTTTTTTTAGCACTTTTCTATTTACTTACTTTATCTAAAATAAAGTTTAGATTTAGATCCAAGGTCCTGAACCAATACTCTGGTTTTTTAAAATATTTTTACCACTAATACTTCTACCAGGGCTTGGACACAAATCCTCATCTTTTAATAAGTCCTCATAGATGTCTGTTTTCTCTCCTTTCTCAGTAACTGAAGTTAACCTTCCAAAGGCATTGTTTTTTAGCCCCCTCATCATTGAAGAACTACCTTTTCCCTCTAAAGGACTCAAAAAGAAAGATCATTTCCACCAAATCATTTTTCTAAATGTAAGACTTCAGTTCCATAGAAAAGACCTATCAAAATTAGTTTTACTCTACAGAGCTAGAGCTTACACAAACCCAAACACACTTAAAGCGTTTTTTACTGCTCACCTTCTCATCTAGTCAACCCACTTTTAAACAGATTTCATCTGTTCCACAACCACTACTTAACCAATCAAGATTAGATTTGGTTTAGGGAAATAGGCTTATCAGGCTAACTGCCTGTCCCATATTTTTTCACTGTTACTTTCCTTCTTTAAAAACTACTAACTATTTTTTGAAGGGCAATTAGAAAAGTTCTACTTATTTACTTATTTTATTATTAGCATTTAATATAACAGTATGTGGTGTATTGTAGACACTGAAAAAAAGCAAATCTATTTGTCGACTAAATGTACATGTTAGATAATTTTCTTCTCTGATTTCCCCTTTCTAAATGGATGGGCAATTTCTGAGCAAGAAAGTAACACAATGAAATAATAAAATCCACCATATCTACATGCAAGGCATATATACACACAAAATCTAATTCTTACCAACAACCCAAGCAGGTGGGATTCTCCTCTTTCACATAGGAAAAAAAACATGCTCTATAGTGAAGCATTTTTACCAAGAACACACAGTAGGTACAATGTGTGGGCATGGATGGGGAATAAGAAGTCAAGCGGAGGTCCACAAATCCTCACTCCAAAGGCCATGTTCCTTTCACAATGCCAGGCTATGTTCTTCTTGAAGTAACTCTAGTATAACAATTGGCCACCACAACCATCACATTTGAGCCTACCTTCTAATTTCAGGGACCCTTCTCAAAGGCAATTCATTCCTTAGATCCTCTGCACCCTTCTGTGTTTTACTGAACAAATAACATCAGAGATGCTATTCCAGAAGCCCAATTTGAAGTATCAATGTCATTTTCCAGCCCCCACCATTTTTTTCTTTCAAATCACTGATGATTATCAAAAATTATCTTTGTCTTACTTGTTTTTTCACATTTGTGTTTTCCCCCACTATCAGAATATAAGCTCATAAAGAGGAGGGAACTTATCTGTGTTACTCACTATTATGTCTGTAGCATCTATCAAGAGTCCTAGCACAAAGAACCTCAGTAAACATTTGAACAAATGAATGAAAGGCAAACAGGAAACAAAACAATTGAGAGGCAGGGTACATGGGAGGATATGCCACAGCATTGCTACTGATCCTACTAAAAATAGTTCAACAGAGGGTACATGGATAATTCAGTTTCTTTCAGGGATACTGAAGAGACCCATTATCTAAATAAAATTGAAAAACCCTGATATAACTTCTACAGGAAGAGAGACATAGTTCATGAAAATTACATGCTTCAAAGAGCCTACTAAGAGGTATCCCTTAATTGGTGCTAAAGTTGCTGTTAATCTTATTTGCAATGAAGAAAGCGAGCTTTTATTTTATTTTTAACAATACTCTAGCTGGACTACAATAAATTTTGCATCAAAGGATAAACTCTTACTGTGTTATGCCACCAATGAGATTTTGATGTTGCTATTACACTGTAAGCTTTCCTATTCTGACAGACTGAGCCTTCTAATTTTCTTAACTTGTGTAGTAAAACCTTGTTTTCTAGTGATAGAGGCAGAAGAACATGAATGAAACTGTGATTCCATTTTATAAAATTAATACAGACTTGACAAGAACATTGCAAGCTCTGCTTAATTTTCTAAATATCTTATTTTCACATTGTTTGTGTATTTCAATTCCATCTTTTGTCTTTGAAAAACCCTTATGTCAAAAGCCTTTTTCTAATACCTCTCAGGCTTAGTTTTGAAAAAAAAAAAAAGTTTGTGTCCATAAAATTGCAATTTGAGGAAGCAGTTTGATTTTTAATTTTCCAGGGTCAATTCTAAAGGTTATGAAAGCATTTTTAATTTGTTAATTCTAACAACTTTCAACTATGATGATGCTACTGGAGAATTTCAATGGCTAAGATTCATATCATTTTGTCCTTAGATTCTCAAAAGCACAAATGTTACAAAATGATCACACTTCTCCAATAACCAGCACATACCACTTATACAATTCTCCTGTTGAAAAAAAAGCCTGACATCTGCTTATCATAGAGCTATCTATACTAAGACCTTGTCCCACTATTACCAAGATGACTTTGGGCAAGAATGACATATTCCCTCCTTAACTTACAAACATATCAGAATAAAGGGAGAAACTATGTGAACATGTATAGCTCTGGGGGGAAGGGTGTTCCCAGCCCGGGGCAAATCCCCCTGTGAAACCAGTGAAACCAAAATAAATTAAGGGAAAGGGTAGGTTGGGAGAAATCGTTTTTATTGCTCACAGCTTGCTCAAATTCGCTGGCCACGCTCCACACCTTCCATCTCCTCCTGCTGCGCCTCCCCCTCTGCAGCCACAGAGTGATCTCCACCTCCCACCCACCCCTTCCAGGAGAAACTCCATGGAGGGGTCCTTGGTAACTGACAGACACCAGACCAATTATGTACCAGGAACAGAGTGGAGGAGAGAATGGCCTTTTTCTCTCTACCCCTTGCCCCAGGTCAATGGGAGGCTCTGCAGTGGTAAACACCTATTGATATGTAAATGACTAGGGCCAGACGGGAGATTCTGGCAATTCTGCCATTTTACCCCACAACATGCAAAGTATTAACACAAATGAAAGGTATTATTAGCCTAATAGCTCTCCCTTAATTTCCATTCTCACTGCACCATTCACCTCCATTATTATACTTTATAACCTCAACTCTCTCCTCTTTAAAACCCTTCCTTCTCATTCATTTTAGTACCTGTAAATGATATTTAAAATGTACTGCATCACTGGCTTTAATCCATACTTTTGGCCTTAAATCCCATTATACTTCTTATATGAAAAACTTTCATTCAGCCCATCTAATTTTTTGTACCACAAAACACCTTGTGCCTTTGCCAGACATAGAGTATACTGAGTATACACCTAACCTCCCATCTTTAAGGTCCAATTCAAGTGTTCCCTTTATATCTTTTCCGAAAAACATGTTTTTCAAGATCCTTTAGTACCTATCATCTTTATCATACATTTGACATTCAACCACATAAGGCACTGCAATTTATCCTTTTGTTTTCATTTCTCCGCCTCCCCCCACCATAAATTGAGTTGTCAGACTCTTCACACCACACACTAAAACATTTGTTTACTAGAACATTTATTTTGTTTCACCTCAATTACCAAGCAGCAACTACAATGGCAGAGTGCCAAATATCAGCAAGCTAAGACAATAATATTGAATCTCAAAGTTTATACCAACAAATAAATAAGACACCTGGCTCTATTTTCAACCAAAACTGAAGTTGAGAATGTAGAAAGATGTAATAAACTAGCATGTTTCTTCTCGGTTTTAGCTTAATTCTTAAACATTACAAATTAGTAAGAAGAATATAGACTTTTTTGAGAAATTTAAATTAATACCTAAATCATATACATACCAAAAACAAAACAAGATGGATGAAAGACTTCAGTGAAAATCAAAAATTTTAAACTAATGAAAATACAAAATATCTTTAAACCTTCTTCACTCCCAAAGTTATACTTAAAGTTATATTTAAACAAGTCATAGGAAGCACTTACATATTAATAAAAAACATAAGCAGAAGGAAGATAAAGGACCATTAACAATACAGTAAGAATTACTACAAATCAATGAGAAAATCAGCAAGAAAATGGAAAAATGGAGAGAAATACCTGAACAAGGAACAGGAAAAGAAATTTAAATGGCCAATAAACATGAAAAGAGGCCTAAATCCAATAGTAATCACAAAAGTGAAACATTGAAACATGGTGGATACTGTAAGAATAGCCAAGAAAGAGAAAATCTGATGGTATCAAATGTTAATAAGAAGGCAAAGTAAGGTATTAATACTATGGTAGAAGTTTAGACATGTGCAATTATTTGGTGGGAAATTTGACAATCTCTAGTACAGCTGTCTATGTGCACACCCTACGATGTAGCAAATTCTCAGCTATGTATCTACCCTACCAAAGGATGCTAAAAGTTGGAAAATAGCCCTAAATATTCATAAAATGTGGCAGAAACATACAATGGAATACTATACAACAGTTAAAAAATAGTGCTATTCTTATATTTCTACTGTAACACTATCTGTGCCTTCCTAAACATCTGACATTCTGGAACAAATTACATTTAAAATATCACTGATCATGTGAAAACCTCTAAATCAAACATTAAAAATATCAGTCATTATGCAGAAAGCAGGGTTTGGGGCAGACCACTATAACCTATGAAACTTTGGGATCTAAGCACTAAAAATGAATATTAAATAAATAAATAGTAATTGGAACCTCAGAAGATGGATAACTTAAGACTGCCCAAGCAGTAATGACAGACAGATTCCTCAGGGGCTATTAAAAACACATAAAAACAACAAAGTGAAAATGTTGGTTTTGTGTATGTTGAAGACAATGCAGATAGAAATGGAGAGCAAGCACCAGGAGAGCCCTACAATGCCTTTAAGAAAAAGTTCCTTTACCTGGAAAATAAAGGAACACAACTTCCCATTGTCCTGGCATCATTCCTCTATTTACTTATCATTTAACAGCTAACAACATAGTGTTACAAAACACACTATAGCAGAAGGGACCATTATGTATCCACATTGAAATCTCATATTAAGTATAAAAAAGCAATCTGAAACAACAATTATGTCAATGTTTAAATCACACAAAACACTATTTGTGTACACGTAAATATCTATGTATGTGTTTATTATGTACCTATTAGAAAGGTATATATATAACTTCAGAATACAGTAGTTGTGGAAAGGAAAATGAGAACAGGGTAACAAGGAACTCAATTTTATCTGTAATGTTCTATTAAAGCAACACTTAAGTAAAAATGACAAATGACAACATTCTGTACATCAAATATATAGAACCTTGTTTTGTATTTTTTGTAAAATATTTTTTAAAATCACATAAAGATGAACTAACAGCAAAGGGACACTGAAATGTATATGCTTGTGTGTCACAAAACAAATTTACAGTGTCTATAGTTTTCCACAATAGGATGCAAAAATGATTTACCTTTCTATCCATTTTCAAGTCCAATTTGAATATCACTGCTCTTTAGCATAGCTATCTGAAACAATTACCAGGGAAGTAAGTTTTTAATAGGACACCTAGTTCTACCATCTACTTCACAGTTTCACATTTACAAAATGACTTAGAGTACCTTAATGTCCAGTTAGAAGGCGTATTTTAAGTGGACAATGAATTATAAATTACAACTTTCCCTTGAATTTTCATATATACATCAGAAGTGATAAAGTCAACTATCTTACTGTGGATTATCCACTGCTGTTGATTACCTATGTTTAATTTTCTTAATAAAAATTTTACTTTGGAACAATTTTAGGTTTACAGAGGAGTTGCAAAGAGTTCCCATATACCCTTCATTAAGTTTCCCCTAATGTTGATATATTGTATAACCACGTTACACTTGTCAAAAGTAAGAAATGAACACTAGTACATTACTATTAACTAAACTACTGACTTTATACAGATTTCATCAGTTTCTCCACTAGCACCCTTTTTTTGTTCCATAATCCAATCCGAGACACCACAGTGCATTTGGTCATCAGGTCTCCTTAGGCTGCTCTGGTCAACATCAGTTTCTCAATTTTTCCTTGTTTTTCATGACCTTGAAATTTTTGAAGAGTACTGGTCAAGTACTTTGTACAATATTCTTCAATTTCGGTTTGTCTGATGTTTTCCTCACACTTAGACTGGGATTATGGGTTTGGAAGAAGAATAAATACCACAGAGGCGAAGGGGATACATGACACCAACACAATTTTTCACTGATGATGTTATAAGCACATACCCAGTATCTGCCAGGTTTCTCCATTGTAATGTTACTATTTTTGCCTTCCATCTGTTCTTTACTTTAGCTCACTCCTGGGGGACACTTCTGGTGAGGTGGGAGAAAAGAATGGAGGAAAGGAAAGTATCTACAAATATTATCTGGAATAATTCTCTAAGACTTAAACCTTCTCTTATTTATTTGCTCAACCATTTATTTATGTCAGCATGGACCCATATATAGTAAAATTCTACTTTGGGTAATAATCAAATACTAAGTTATTTTGCTGCTCAAATGTACCAGTTCTTTCAGGTTGTCTCCCACGTTGTTTTGACATGGTACCATCATTTTGTTTTTTTCAAGTACTTCCTTACTCGCTGGCACTACTATATGCTCCAATCTCATCTACTATTTCCCTTGCCCCAGCCCTAGAATCAGCCATTTCTCCAAGAAACACTGCTTCCTTTTACTGGAGAATGATATTTAGAAGCCAAGATCTGGACACTGAATGTATTCATTGCTACTGGCATGCCACTACTTCTAGGCCCTCTCAGCAGAAAAAGCTGAGAAATTTAAGCCCTTATAAGCACGTGCCCAAGTATAAGCACACACATGTATAAGTATAACCCAAGTATAAGCTCATACGTATATAATTATTTCTGTATGTTGTCTGCACATATTTTACACTCAACATGAGTTCATAATGATGTCTTTAACTTTAATCCAATACCTTATAGTTAATTTCTAGTCCCAGCTTCCCTCTACTACCTAGCATACTCAAACTGCATCCTCCATTGGCAGGCAGTCCATTAAACTCAACTTTTGTTATTAGTTGTATTGAAACAGGAAAGTAAAGCATATTTCAAAATGGAGCCCTATGATTAGGTCACCTCCACTACCAGGACTATATACAGCAGTACACAATTAAGAGAAATAGATAAATATTTCTTACTTAACTTTTCAACTTTTTTTAACCATTGCTCTCTTACTTTCTCTGAAAAGCCACCTTTCTTTAAATATAAAAAAAAAGAGATGAGAAGTCAATGTCACAGCTTAATATATACAGACCATTAATATGCCACCTTAAAGACAAGAAAACCAGTAAATTTTGTGGTTTACCCTATGTCATACTGATAGCAAAGGACAAAGCTGGAACTTGACTGTGTTTAAATCCAGTTTTCCTAGTCCACTTTCCATGGTATGGTATCTACATCACACTTCATTTCAGGTTATAAAAAGAAGTCAATTCATATAACAAAAAAAAATTTTTTGAGTGACCAGCACACATTAAGTTCAATTCATTACTTTCTTCAATTGTTTCAAGAAATAAAATGTAGTTAGGTAAAGAGTAGTTAGTTCACCTTCTGTAAAATCAATTAACAGAGTAAAGTATGTGTTCAGTTAGAGGTAAAACCACAACTAAAATAAACACAAACTTATTCAGGAAATGAATATCCACTAAACATCCACATTGTGCAGCTATTCTAACAACTACTGTGTAAACTGGACAAACAAATGAGACACACACTCTACCCTTCCAGAACCCATACTGGAGTAAGGCCAGGGATGTGGATCAGGGTAAAAAATATGGAAAACAAGGTAATTGTACGTGAAGTGTAAATATACAGACATTCTTTATTTTTTTTTCTTTTTTAACTACTGAGAACATTACTAGCCTGTAAAGATTTAAGAATCTTGATTGTTTTCTAGCAGAGGTGACATGAATACTTAATAAAAGAACAATGTTCAGTGATAGTTAAAGAGTAAACTGCTACTTAGATAACTGCTGCAACACTGAAACTTAAAAATAGGCATCTTAAAACATCCTCAAAGGGAATGGAAAAGCAACAAGATATAGTAAGACTTGAGTAAAGAGGCAACTATCCCAGATTTCAGTTCAGATTCTATGTCTTATTACCAAGCCAGGATTGGGTAAAACTTTGACCTCTCACCTACATGACACCATATTTAAAATGGGTGGTGCTATCACCTGCCATCCTTAACGTCAGGAGACTTTTGTAAGCTCAAATAAGAATTTGCACAGCAAAACTACTTTGTAAGTTACAAACTGCACTATCAAATGCAAACAATTTATTTTTTAAATATAATAGGGAGATTCATAGATACAAACACACATACACACACACAGTGTCATTACCCACCCGGACACCAAGTAACAATGATAACTATTACAGAGATACTTGAACCTCCAGTTTCTTAAATTCAGCAGAGTAAAAATTTACCTAAAGCACTTTAGTTTCTGAAATATATATATTTCTTAAAGTTCAAGATTAAATTCTATGAAGCAACAGCTAGAAATATAGGTGAGAAAACTTACCTTGACAAAATTGTCAGGAAACATTCCTCTTCTCCCATTTAGTTCTCCTTCTAGCCATCCTTCTTCCTGTAGTTTTTTCACATTCTTGATGATTTCCCCAACTCGAATAGTTAATTCATCATCATGCACAGCATCATAGTCATACTCCACAATATAGTCAACTGAAAAAAAAAAGAAAAAAAAGAAATGTCTAAAACAATTCATGAAATACTTTCACCACAATATCTTAAAACTAAGGAACTTGTTTAGCAATAATAATTAATATTACAAAAATATCAAGTCTTACCTCAGAGATTTAAAATATCTGGCTATATTAGCATATTTCATTACCTAAGTATACAGTACACTACAGATTTTAAGTAGAAGCCTCAATACAATATATAATTCATGTTAGCAGTTATTCTTATAGTCACATGTATACCCTTCAATGACAAACTCTAAGGTGATTCCAATCTCTTGAGATTCATGTCCTTGTGTAACACCCTCTCCTTGAGCGTGGACATAACTTATGACTAACTTCTAACCAACAGAATATGACAAAGATAATGGAATGTATGTGACCACATAGCATGATAATATTCATCTTGCCAGGCAACTCTCCTACTGGCTGGCTTTGAAGATGTAAGCTGCTATGCTGTGAGCTGGCCTACAGAGAAGGCCACGTGGAAGCAACTGAGGGAGGTCTCTGGATGACAGTCAGCAAAAAACCAAGGCGCTCTGTCCAACAGCCCACAAGGAACTGAATGCCAACAACTATGTGAGCGGGGAAGCAAGTCCTTCCCCAGGTGAGAACCCAGACCTGGCCACCATCTTGATTGCTGCCTTGCAGAGGACCAAATCAGCCAAGCCCAGATGGCTGAATCACAAAAACTCTGAGATAATAAATGTGTAATATTGCAAGCTGCTAAATTTGTGGCAATACTGTCAGAGAACAAAAAGAAATGAATATACTCTGAAGGGAAGATTACTAAGGATCTATTTCACCTGCTTCAAGTATTGGATTTTAGATTATAGGACACCATATGTGCATGCCATTAAATAACAGATTTCCTATTCAAGATGGCAGACAAGCCATACTTCCATTTCTTTTCTTCCTCCTATAAGAATTATAAAAGAGCACACCCACACACACAGCTACAACCAAAAATTTGAAAAGGCAGTATGGGCAGACATTATTGGTTGTCAAACCAACAGCCATTTCCACACTAACTCCCCTTCCTCCTTCTTGCTGAATGACGATTTTGTTCAATTATTTTGAAACCCTGTGCTTTTACAAGTGAGGCATCTCTCAGTCCCAGGGATTTAAATCTCAACTACTAATGTGTAATCTAGTCATCTTGTTGACTTGGGGAACCTGGTTTAAATACAAACTCTGATTAAGTCCCAGGATATCTAATGCTTGCTGGTCAAAGAGGCAAAAGTCTAGAGATAGTTGATTTATAGTAACTGTATTCACACACACACACACACACACTCTCTCTCTCTCTTTCTGTTTTCAAATACACAAGTGATGGATGGATTCTGACCATTAAACTGTAATCAGGGATTCTAGGAAGGTTTTATTCACTCTTGAAAACAGAATAAAAGGAAGGATTGTCATCCTAAAGACTCTGGATACTCTTCAGTGAGAATGTAATGCCCAGAACTGCTACAACTACTTGAGACAAGAAAAACAGCAGATTAGGATAGAAGAGACAACAGATGAAAATAATCTGGATCTTTGCTAGATTCATCAACCCACTAAATTAATCAACTCTTGAATTACAATTTAGATTTCTTATTATATTAGTTTTTTTTTAACTTTTAAGTAAAATTCTCTTTTGCAGCTGAAAACATTCTAACCTGAGAAGGGAGCCAGTGAGAAATTTTTTACATTTGTGAAAACAGATCTATTACTGATAAAGCCAGGAAGAAGAAACCCAGAGAAGTTAAGGAAACTGTAACTGAGATACCAAACTATTCTGCAGAGTTCCAGAAAAGCTAGAAATTCAGAAAAGGAGGGCTCATGGGAAATACAAAGCTGAAAATAGGGGAATTAATCTCTGTATATAAGTGTTGACACTCATTATCAAACAAAATAACTCTAAGACACTAAATTGGCAGACATTTTTCTCCTAAGGCCAAAAACTAAAGGGTTAAACACATAAATACATACAAATAGTTTGGGGAAATTACTATAGCTACTATGGATCAGTGCTGCTTTCTTAGAGAAATGACTACTGATTTCTATAATTCAGAGGTCTCCAGAGCAATGGATGGCTCTCCACTCACTAATTCTAAAATAAAACTATCAGTCCTATCCACATATCCAGAGCTCCCAAATGACTTATTTATTATTTATTCATAAGTATAAGCAGATACTCATGAAAGACCACAATAAACTGAAAAATTACTCCTGGATGAAAACATACACCCACATTCCCTCAAAATTTTCCAAAACAATTTAGTCCTAAAGCCATTAGGTGTGGAAGAGCACAGTGGGAGGGAGAGGAGTCTGGTATGAGAAGTCAAAGGCCAATAAGAGTAAATAAGGTGTCCAAAGCTTGGGTAGGGGTGGGAGCGAAGCAGTCAGAGCCAGCGTAGGGTGAGGAGGACATCCACACATGGGGGCTTCCCCAGCAGAGCACACATCAGAATTCTGGGTAAGGTCAGGAGGCATCTGTGCAGAGGCAAGCTGATACGGTGTGTCACAGCCCAGGCACAGTGGAGAGAGCATCCAAGCTAAGGGGTAATTTGGTAAGGGCTATTAAAGCCAAACTGAGGAATAGAGGCAGATTTCTATGCAAAGGTGTGGGAGGGTGGCAACAACCTAGAATGAGGACTAATAGACCAAGCAGGAGAAGAGGTTGTCTGTGCAAGGGTGGGGAATGAGAGCAGAGATGGGTGATTGGCTACATCCAGGGAGACTGATCAAATAAGTAAATCCATTAAGGATAATGGAAGCCAAGATTCTCTATGCCAGAGGGAACAGAGAACAAACATAAAGGGAAAAAAGCTAGATTCAGTCCTGTGATACTAAATGGGAATGAGATGTACCACCACGAACTTACAGTTTTCAATCCATAGATAGAGACACACAAAACACCAACTCACACATATAACTCTGTCCACTGAGAGGGTCTGAAAAAAGTGAGAACCCAAGGACAATGAGCAAATCTAATGCTGAGATCTTATAAATACTACTTTCTATTAAAAGGTACCAGAAATCCTTAGAAAGACAGGCGATTCCAGGGCTAAAGTAGAAAAAGTAGATGATAAGTCTGGAGCATAATGCTGTGCTGGGAAGATGGGAAATTTTCAAGAAAGATGAGATTATCCAAAAGGACAATGAAGTGATTATCAAAAAGGCTCCTACTGGCCAAATCAGGACAACTGGAGCATCAAAATAAAAAATGACAGTAACAATATATCCCATTAAATACAGTTAAGAAACCAGGAATCCATACATGTATAAAGATTAATTTGTTAAAATAAATGGTTGGATTGAGATTAAATAGAAGATCCTAATTTGTAGAAAAAACACAGTAAAATATTCAGGAGAAAGGCATCAGTCAGGAAAAATGTCTTTGTACTATACTTCTAACATATCTAGAACTTCAAAATCAAAAATCTTTACAAAAGATGATGGCATGAGAGGTGAGACAGAGGCTTCCTCCTAAAACCACATGTAATATGAAAATATAATTAATACAACTAATCCTGAAAGAGCAACAGGAAAGAGGGCTGTGCCAAACTGCATGCACCTGGAGAAAAGAATGAACCTCACGGAACAGGGTAACGTAACAAAGCCGTGGCCCGACAGGACCCAAGCCCTTCCTACACCCCAGCTCACCAGCAGGAGAAAGAGAAACAAAGCGGGGAAGGAGTGGAGGCCTGGGACTGCTGAATACCTAACTCCAGAGATCTGATCTGGGAGCACAAACCTACATTTCATGGTGTTTTCAGGGTACTCTCGTGATTAGCGGGTTTAAAGCTAAGACAGGCAGAATACCTGGAGAGACTGAGATTCCAGCCGCTTGTAGAAGGCAGGGATCCATATCCGCTGTTTTGGGACAAAACAAAGGTGGGCAGTCTGAGAAACTTCCTAACAGCAAGAGGGCTGCTAAAGGGGCAAGGATTGCACAGAGCTTACTGCTCAGGAGAAAGGACAGGTAGACAAAATTGTCCGGGAGCACTCAGCCCAACAGGGTTAGGAACTTTCACGATCTTCAGGAGCTCCAGCTCCCTGGCTGGCTACAGAGCTTCAAGGACCCCCTCCATGATACGCAGCCTACTGAGCCTTTCTCCTGGCCAGCTCCACCTGGATCGCGAATGGACAAACCCTACCCTGGCATTAGGCAAGCCAGAGAGTAGCCCCATCAACAGCAACTAAAAACGCAAAGCACAGATGTTTATACCCGTGTACTCAGCCCACTGGTTCACGTAGTGGAGACAGGTATAATAGCCAGGAAGAAGGAAACAGCTCTTTCCTCCCCCCAGGCACCAATGCCACTCTCCTGCGACCCCCGACATTGCTTCAGGGGCTGAGCAGCTCCAGAGAATAGAGCTTCTGGGCCCTACAGGGTGCCATATACAAATAAGAAATGCCAAAGGAATCTGGTTCAAAGTAAAATTATGAATAAAACACCTGAGAAGGATTCTAATGAAACTGACCTTATGAATCTGCCTGAAAGAGATTCCAAAATAAAAATCATTAACACGCTCATGGAGGTACAGAAAAATATTCAAGAACTCAGGAATGAATTCCAGTCATAGATCCAATCATTATGGAAAACACAGTATCAGAAATGAAACATACAATGGAAAGTTTTAAAAGCAGATTAGATACAGTGGAGGAGATGATAAATGAAATAGAAATTAGAGAAGAGGAATACAAAGAAGCTGAGGCACAGAGAGAAAAAAGGATCTCTAAGAATGAAAGAATATTGAGAGAATTATGTGACCAATCCAAACAGAACAATATTCCCATTATAGAGGTACCAGAAGAAGAAGAGAGAGAAAAAGGGATAGAATGTGTCACTGAGGAAGTAGTTGCTGAAAACTTCCCCAATCTGGGCAAGGAGATAGTCTCTCAGGCCATGGAGGTGCACAGATCTTCCAACACAACAGACCCAAGGAAGACAACACCAAGACATACAGTTAATTAAAATGGCAAAGATCAAGGATAAGGACAGACTATTAAAGGCAGCCACAGAGAGAAATAAGATCAGAGACAAAGGAAAGCCCATCAGGCTATCATAAGACATCTCAGCAGAACCCTTACAGGCCATAAGGGAGTGGCATGATGTATTTAATGCAATGAAGCAGAGGGCCTCGAACCAAGAATACTTAAACTGGCAAGGTTATCATTTAAATTTGAAGGAAGGATTAAACAATTTCCAAATAAGCAAAAGCTGAGAGAATTTACCTCCCACAAACCATCTCTACAGAATATTTTGGAGGTACTGCTATAGATGGAAGTATTCCTAAGGTTTAATAGCTGTCACCAGAGGTAATAAAATCACAGTAAAGAAAGTAGAACAGCTAATTACTAAGCAAATGCAAAATTAAATCAACTATCCCCAAAGTCAATCAAGGGACAGACAAAGAGTAAAGAATATGATACCTAATATACAAAGAATGGAGGAGGAAGAAAAAGGAGGAGAAAAAAAAGAACCTTTAGACTGTGTTTGTGATAGCATATTAAGTGAGTTAAGTTAGACTCTTGGGTAGTAAGGAGGTTAACCTTGAACCTTTGGTAACCACAAATCTAAAGCCTACAATGGGAATAAGTACATAAGTATCGGAAAATCACCATAAATGTAAAAGGACTGAATGTACCAATCAAAAGACACAGAGTCACTTAATGGATAAAAAAACAAGAACCATCTATATGTGGCCTACAAGAGACTCACTTCAAACCCAAAGACATACACAGACTGAAAGTAAAGGGTGGAAAAAGATATTTCATGCACCTAAAAGTGAGAAAAAAGCACGACTTGCAGTACTTGTATCAGATAAAATAGACTTCAAAGCAAAGAAAGTCACAAGAGACAAAGGACATTACATAATGATAAAGGGGTCAATCCAACAAGAAGATATAACCATTATAAATATCTATTCACCTACTACTGGAGCACCAACATATGTGAAACAAATACTAACAGAATTAAAGGGGGAAACAGAATGCAATGCATTCATTCTAGGAGACTTCAACACTCCACTCACTCCAAGGACAGATCAACCAGACAGAAAATAAGTAAGGAGACAGAAGCACTGAACAACACATTAGAACAGATGCACCTAACAGACATCTAAAGAACTCTACCCCAAAAGCAGCAGAATACACTTTCTTCTCAAGTGCACATCTAACATTTTCAAGAATAGATCATATCCTAGGCCACAAAAGGAGCTTCAGTAAATTCAAAAAGACTGAAATTGTACCAGTTTCTCAGACAACAAAGGTATGAAACTAGAAATAAATTATGCAAAGAAAATGAAAAATCCCACAAACACATGGAGCCTTCACAACATGCTCCTAAATAAACAATGGATCAATGACCAAATAAAAACAGAGATCAAGCAATATATGGAGACAAATGACAACAATAATTCAACATTGCATAATCTATGGGATGCAGTGAGGGCCATGCTAAGAGGAAAGTATATTGCAGTACCGACACACCTCAGGAAAGAAAAACAATCCCACACGAACAGTCTAAACTCACAAATAACGAAACTAGAAAAAGAAGAACAAATGAGGCCCAAAGTCAGTAGGAGAGACATAATAAAGATTACACCGGAAATAAATAAAATCGAGAAGAATGAAACAATAGAAAGAATCAATGAAAGCAGGAGCTGGTTCTTTGAGAAAATAAAAAAAATAGGTAAACTCCTAGCCAGACTTATCAAGAAAAACAGAGAGTTTACACACAAAAACAGAATCAGAAATGAGAAAGGAAAAATCACTATGGATACAACAGAAATACAAAGAAATATGAGAGAATACAATGAAAAATTATATGCTAGCAAACTGGACAACCTAGAAGAAATGGACAACTTTCGAGAAAAATACAACCTTCCAAGGCTGACCCAGAAAGAAACAGAAAATCTGAACAGACCAATTACCAGCAACGAAATTGAATAGGTAATCAAAAAAATACCTAAGAATAAAATTCCTTGTCCAGATGGCTTAACCGCTGAATTTTATCAAACATTTAGTGAAGACCTAATAACCATCCTCCTTAAAGTTTTGGAAAAAGTAGAAGAAGAGGGAATACTTCCAAATTCATTCTATGAGGCCAACATCACTCTAATCCCAAAACAGGGCAAAGACACCACAAAAAAAGAAAATTACAGACCAATATCCCTGATGAACATAGATGCAAAAATACTCAACAAAATATTAACAAACTGAATTCAAAAATACATCAAAAAGATCATCCATCATGATCAAGTAGGATTTGTGCCAGGGATGCAAGGATGGTACAACATTCAAAAATCCATCACCATCATCCACGACATCAACAAAAAGATGGACAAAAACCACATTTATCTCCATAGATGCTGAAAAAGCATTCGACAAAATTCAACACCCAATCATGATAAAAACTCTCAACAAAATGGGTGTAGAGGGCAAGTACCTCAAGATAATAAAGGCCATATATGACAAACCCATAGTCAACATTATACTTAACAGTGAGAAGGTGAAAGCTTTTCCTTTAAGATTGAGAACAAGACAAGGATGCCCACTCTCCCCACTTCTATTCAACATTGTACTGGAGGTCCTAGCCACGGCAATCAGACAACACAAAGAAATAAAAGGCATCCAGATTAGTAAAGAAGAAGTTAAACGGTCACAGTTTGTAGATGACATATTGTACATAAAAAACCCTAAAGAATCCACTCCAAAACTACTAATCTAATATCTGAATTCAGCAAAATTGCAGGATACAAAATTAATATGCAGAAATCTTTGGCACTCCTATATACTAGCAATGAACTAGCAGAGGGAGAAATCAGGGAAACAATTCCATTCACAGTTGCATCAAAAAGAATAAAATATCTAGGAATTAACCTAACCAAGGAAGTGAAAGACCTATACTCTGAAAACTACAAGACACTCATGAGAGAAATTAAAGAAGATACCAAAAAATGGAAACACATCCTGTGCTCATGGATAGGAAGAATTAATATTGTCAAAATGGCCATTTGTCTAAAGCAATCTACAGATTTAATGGAATTCCTATCAAATTACCAACAGCATTCTTCAATGAACTAGAGCAAAATGTTCTAAAATTCATATGGAACCAAAAAAGAACCCAAATAGCCAAAGCAATCCAAAAAAAGAAGAAAAAGCTGGTGGGATTATGCTCCCCAACTTCAAGCTCTACTACAAAGCCACAATACTCAAGACAATTTCGTACTGGCAAAAGAACAGACCCATAGACCAATGGAACAGACTAGAGAGTCTTGATATAAACCCAACCATATATAGTCAATTAATATACGATAAAGGAGCCATGGACATACAATGGGGAAAAGACAGCCTCTTCAACAACTGGTGTTGGAAAAACTGGACAGCTACATACAAGAGAATGAAACTGGATTGTTTAACCCCATACACAAAAGTAAACTCGAAGTGGATCAAAGACCTGAATGTAAGATATGAAACCATAGGTCTTAGAAGACAACACAGGCAAAAATCTCCTGAATGTAAGAATGAGCAACTTTTTTTCTGAATGCAACTCCTCGAGCAAGGGAAACAAAAGCAAAAATGAACACATGTGACAACATCAAACTAAAAGGCCTCTGTATAGCAAAAGGAGACCTTCAACAGAATAAAAAGGCCACCTACAGTATGGGACAATATATTTGTAAATGACATATCTGACAAGGGATTAATATATAACATCCAAAATAAATAAAGAACTCACACACCTCAACACCCAAAATGCAAATAACCCAATTAAAAAATGTGCACAGAATATGGAGACAATTCTCCAAAGAAGAAATTCAGATGGCCAACAGACACATGAAAAGATGCTCCACATAATTAATCATAAGGGAAGTCTAAATTAAAACTACAATGCGTTGATATATTTAAAGTAATGAAGCAGAAAGGCCTCAAACCAAGAATATTGTATCCAGCACGATTATCATTTAAATATGACGAAGGGATTAAACAATTTCCAGACAAGCAAAAGCTGAGAGAATTCGCCTCCCATAAACCACCTCTACAGGACATCTTAAAAGAACTGCTCTAGAGGGAAGCACTCCTAAGGCTAAAATGCTGTCACCAGAGGAAATAAAATCATAGCGAAGAAAGCAGACCATCCAAACACTAACTAAAGGCAAAGAATAAAATACCTAGTACATAAAGATTGGAGGAGGAAGAATAAGAAGGGAGAGAAATAAAGAAACATCAGATGGTGTTTACAATAACGTAACAAGAAAGTTAAGTTACATTCTTAGATAGTTAAGAAGCAACCCCTGAACCTTTGGTAACCACGAATCTAAAGCCAGCAATGGCAATAAGTACATATCTATCAATAATCACCCTAAATGTAAATGGACTGAATGCACCAATCAAAAGACACAGAGTAACAGAATGGATAAAAAAGCAAGACCCATCTATATACTGCCTACAAGAAACTCACCTCAAATCCAAAGATATACACAGACTAAAAGTGAAGGGATGGAAAAAGATATTTCATGCAAACAACAAAGAGAAAAAAGCAGGTGTTGCAGTACTTATATCAGACAAAATACACTTCAAAACAAAGAAAGTACCAAGAGATAAAGAAGGACACTACATAATGATAAAGGGTCAGTCCAGCAAGAAGATATAACCATTATAAATATATATGCACCCAACACAGGAGCGCCAGCATATGTGAAACAAATACTAACAGAATTAAAAGAGGAAATAGACAGCAATGCATTCATCTTAGGAGACTTCAACACACCACTCACTCCAGAGGACAGATCAACCAGACAGAAAATAAGTAAAGACACAGAGGCACTGAACAACACACTAGAACAGATGGACCTAACAGACATCTACAGAACTCTACACCCAAAAGCAACAGGATACACATTCTTCTCAAGTGCACATGGAACATTTTCCAGAATAGACCACATACTAGGCCACAAAAAGAACCTCAGTAATTTCAAAAATATTGAAATCCTACCAAACAACTTCTCAGATCACCAAGGTATAAAACTAGAAATAAATTTTAGAAAGAAATCAAAAAGGCTCACAAATACATGGAGACTTAACAACACTCTCCTAATTAATCAATGGGTTAACGACCAAATCAAAACAGAAATCAAAGAATATATGGAGACTAATGACAACAACAACACAAAGCCACAACTTCTGTGGGACGCAGCAAAGGCAGTTCTAAGAGGAAAGTATATTGCAATCCAGGCCTATTTAAAGAAGGAAGAACATTCCCAAGTGAATAGTCTAAAGACACAATTACTGAAATTGGAAAAAGAAGAACAAATGAGGCCCAAAGTCACCAGAAGGAGGGACATAATAAAGATTAGAGAAGAAATAAATAAAATTGAGAAGAATAAAACAATAGAAAAAATCAATAAAACCAAGAGCTGGTTCTTTGAAAAAATAAACAAAATAGATAAACCCCTACCCAGACTCATTAAATGACAAAGACAATCTACACACATAAACACAATCAGAAATGAGAAAGGAAAAATCACGACGGACTCCACAGAAATACAAAGAATCATAAGAGAATATTATGAGAATGTATATGCTAACAAGCTGGAAAACATAGAAGAAACGGACAACTTCTTAGAAAAATACAACCTTCCAAGACTGACCAAGCAAGAAACAGAAAAACTAAACAGACCAATCACCAGTGACGAAATCGAATTGGTAATCAAAAAACTACCCAAGAACAAAACCCCTGGGCCTGATGGATTCACCTCTGAATTCTACCAGACATAAAGAGAAGAAATAACACCCATTCTCCTTAAAGTTTTCCAAAAAATAGAAGAGGAGAGAATACTTCCAAACTCATTCTATGAAGCCACCATCACTCTAATACCAAAACCGGGCAAAGACCTCACCAAAAAAGAAAATTACAGACCAATATCCCTGATGAACGTAGATGCAAAAATACTCAACAAAATATTAGCAAACCGAATTCAAAAATACATCAAGAGGATCATACACCATGATCAAGTGGGATTCATCCCAGGGATGCAAGGATGGTACAACATTCGAAAATCCATCAACATCATCCACCACATCAACAAAAAGAAGAACAAAAACCACATGATCATCTCCATAGATGCTGAAAAAGCATTTGACAAAATTCAGCATCCATTCCTGATTAAAACTCTCAACAAAATGGGTATAGACGGCAAGTATCTCAACATCATAAAGGCTATATATGACAAACCCACAGCTACCATCATACTTAACGGCGAGACGCTGAAACCTTTTCATCTAAGATCGGGAACAAGACAGGGATGCCCACTCTCTCCACTGTTATTCAACATAGTACTGGAGGTCCTAGCCACAGCAATCAGACAAAACAAAGACATACAAGGCATCCAGATTGGTAAAGAAGAAGTCAAATTGTCACTATTTGCAGATGACATGATACTGTACATAAAAAACCCTAAAGATTCCATTCCAAAACTACTAGAACTAATATCTGAATTCAGCAAAGTTGCAGGATACAAAATTAACACACAGAAATCTGTTGCTTTCCTATACACTAATGATGAACTAACAGAAAGAGAAATCAGAAAAACAATTCCATTCACAATTGCATCAAAAACAATAAAATACCTAGGAATAAAACTAACCAAGGAAGTGAAAGACCTGTACTCTGAAAACTACAAGACACTCCTAAGACAAATTAAACAGGACACTAACAAATGGAAATGCATCCCATACTCTTGCCTAGGAAGATTATATATTGTCAAAATGGCTATACTACCTAAAGCAATCTACAGATTCAATGCAATCCCTATCAAACTACCAACAGCTTTCTTCAATGAACTGGAACAAATAATTCTAAAATTCATATGGAACCACAAAAGACCCCAATAGCCAAAGCAATCCTGAGAAGGAGGAATAAAACAGGGGGAATTACACTCCCTGACTTCAAGCTCTACTACAAAGCCACAGTAATCAAGACAATTTGGTATTGGCACAAAAACAGACCCACAGACCAGTGGAACAGAATAGAAAATCCAAACATTAACCCAAACATATACAGTCAATTAATATTTGATAAAAGTGCCTTGGATATACAATGGGGAGATGACAGCCTCTTCAGCAGCTGGTGTTGGAACAACTGGACAGCTACATGTAAGAGAATGAAACTGGACTACTGTCTAACCCCACACACAAAGGTAAACTCAAAGTGGATCAAAGACCTGAATGTAAGTCATGAAACCATAAAACTCTTAGAAAAAAACATAGGCAAAAATCTCTTGGACCTAAACATGAACAACTTCTTTATGAACATATCTCCCCGGGCAAGGGAAACAAAAGCAAAAATGAACAAGTGGGACTACATCAAGCTGCAAAGCTTCTGTACAGCAAAGGACACCATCAGTAGAACAAAAAGACATCCTACAGTATGGAAGATTATATTCATAAAAAATGTATCTGATAAAGGGTTGACATCCAAAATATATAAAGAACTCATGCACCTTAACAAACCGAAAGCAAATAATCCAATTAAGAAATGGGCAGAGGACATGAATAGACACTTCTCCAAAGAAGAAATTCAGATGGCCAACAGGCACATGAAAAGATGCTCCACGTCGCTAATCATCAGAGAAATGCAGATTAAAACCACAATGAGATATCACCTCACACCAGTGAGGATGGCCAACATCCAAAACAAAACAACAACAAATGTTGGCGAGGATGTGGAGAAAAGGGAACCCTCCTACACTGCTGGTGGGAATGCAAATTAGTTCAACCATTGTGGAAAGCAGTATGGAGGTTCCTCAAAAAACTCAAAATAGAAATACCATTTGACCCAGGAATTCCACTCCTAGGAATTTACCCTAAGAATGCAGCAGCCCAATTTGAAAAGGACAGATGCACCCCTATGTTTATTGCAGCACTATTTACAATAGCCAAGAAATGGAAGCAACCTAAGTGTCCATCAGTAGATGAATGGATAAAGAAGATGTGGTACATATACACAATGGAATATTATTCAGCCATAAGAAGAAAACAAATCCTACCATTTGCAACAACATGGATGGAGCTAGAGGGTATTATGCTCAGTGAAATGAGCCAAGCCGAAAAAGACAAGTATCAAATGATTTCACTCATATGTGGAGTATAAGAACAAAGAAAAAATACTGAAGGAACAAAACAGCAGCAGACTCACAGAACCCAAGAACGGACTAATAGTTACCAAAGGGAAAGGGACTGGGGAAAATGGGCGGGAAGGGAGGGATAAGAGGGAAAAAGGGGCATTACGATTAGCAGATGTAATGTTGGGGGGGCACGGGGAGGGCAGTACAACTCAGAGAAGACAAGTAGTGATTCTATAGCATCTCACTACGCTGATGGACAGTGACTGTAATGGGGTTGGTGGGGGGGACCTGATGAAGGCGTAGTTTAATAATCGTAATATTGCACATGTTATTGTAAATTAATGATAATAAAATAAATTATATTAAAAAAAGTGAAGGGATTGAAAAAGATATTTCATGCAAATAACAAGGAGAAAAAAGCAGGTGTTGCAGTACTTGTATCAGACAAAATAGACATCAAAACGAAGAAAGTACCAAGAGATAAAGAAGGACATTACATAATGATAAAAGGATCAGTCAAACAAGAGGATATAACCATTTTAAATATATATGCACCCAACACATGAGCACCAGCATATGTGAAACAAATACTAACAGAATTAAAGGACGAAATAGACAGCAATGCATTCATTTTAGGTGACTTCAACACACCACTCACTCCAAAGGACAGATCAACCAGACAGAAAATAAGTAAAGACACAGAGGCACTGAACAACACACTAGAACAGATGGACCTAACAGACATCTACAGAACTCTACACCCAAAAGCAACAGGATACACATTCTTCTCAAGTGCACATGGAACATTTTCCAGAATAGACCACATACTAGGCCACAAAAAGAACCTCAGTAAAGTCAAAAATATTGAAATTCTACCAACCAACTTCTCAGATCACAAAGGTATAAATCTAGAAATAAATTTTAGAAAGAAATCAAAAGGCTCACAAATACATGGAGACTTAACAACATTCTCCTAACTAATCAATGGGTTAACGACCAAATCAAAACAGAAATCAAAGAGTATATGGAGACTAATGACAACAACACAAAGCCACAACTTCTGTGGGACGCAGCAAAGGCAGTTCTAAGAGGAAAGTATATTGCAATCCAGGCCTATCTAAAGAAAGAAGAACATTCACAAATGAATAGTGTAAAGACAGAATTACTGAAATTGGAAAAAGAAGAACAAATGAGGCCCAAAGTCACCAGAAGGAGGGACATAATAAAGAACAGAGAAGAAATAAATAAAATTGAGAAGAACAAAACAATAGAAAAAAATCAATGAAACCAAGAGCTGGTTCTTTGAAAAAATAAACAAAATAGATAAACCCCTAGCCAGACTCATTAAGAGAAAAAGAGAATCTACACACATAAACACAATCAGAAATGAGAAAGGAAAAATCATGACACATTCCACAGAAATACAAAGAATTATAAGAGAATACTATGAGAAGCTATATGCTAGCAAGCTGGAAAACCTATAAGAAATGGACAACTTCTTAGAAAAATACAACCTTCCAAAACTGTCCAAACAAGAACAGAAAAACTAAACAGACCAATCGCCAGCAATGAAATTGAAGCGGTAATGAAAAAACTACCCAGGAACAAAACCCCCAGACCTGATGGATTCACCTCTGAATTCTACCAGACATAAAGAGAAGAAATAACACCCATTCTCCTTAAAGTTTTCCAAAAAATAGAAGAGGAGGGAATACTTCCAAACTCATTCTATGAAGCCACCATCACTCTAATACGAAAACCGGGCAAAGACCTCACCAAAAAAGAAAACTACAGACCAATATCCCTGAAGAACATGGATGCAAAAATACTCAACAAAATATGAGCAAACCGAATTCAAATACACATCAAGAGGATCATACACCATGATCAAGTGGGATTCATCCCAGGGATGCAAGGATGGTACAACATTCGAAAATCCATCAGCATCATCCACCACATCAACAAAAAGAACAAAAACCACATGATCATCTCCATAGATGCTGAAAAAGCATTTGACAAAATTCAACATCCATTCATGACTAAAACTCTCAACAAAATGGGTATAGAGAGCAAGTACCTCAACATCATAAAGACCATATATGACAAACCCACAGCTAACATCATACTTAACAGGGAGAAGCTAAAAGCTTTTCATCTAAGATTGGGAACAAGACAGGGATGCCCACTCTCTCCACTGTTATTCAGCATAGTACTGGAGGTCCTAGCCACGGCAATCAGACAAAACAAAGACATACAAGGCATCCAGATTGGTAAAGAAGAAGTCAAATTGTCACTATTTGCAGATGACATGATATTGTACATAAAAAACCCTAAAGATTCCACTCCAAAACTACTAGAACTAATAACTGAATTCAGCAAAGTTGCAGGATACAAAATTAACACACAGAAATCTGTTGCTTTCCTATAGACTAAAGATGAACTAACAGAAAGACAAATCAGAAAAACAATTCCATTTACAATTGCATCAAAAAGAATAAAATACCTGGTAATAAACCTAATGAAGGAAGTGAAAGACCTATACCCTGAAAACTACAAGACAGTCCTAAGAGAAATTAAAGAGGACACTAACAAATGGAAACTCATCCCATGCTCCTGGCTAGGTAGAATAAATATTGTCAAAATGGCTATACTACCTAAAGCAATCTACAGATTTAATGCAATCCCTATCAAAATACCAACAGCTTTCTTCAATGAACTGGAACAAATAATTCTAAAATTCATATGGCACCACAAAAGACCCCGAATAGCCATAGCAATCCTGAGAAGGAGGAATAAAACAGGAGGAATTACGCTCCCTGACTTCAAGCTCTACTACAAATCCACAGTAATCAAGAGAATTTGGTACTGGCACAAAAACAGACCCACAGATCAGTGGAATAGAATAGAAAATCCAAAGATCAACCCAAACACATACAGTCAATTAATATTTGATAAGGGAGCCTTGGATATACATTGGGGAGATGACAGCCTCTTCAGCAGCTGGTATTGGAAAAACTGGACAGCTACATGTAAGAGAATGAAACTGGACTACTGTCTAACCCCACACACAAAGGTAAACTCAAGGTGGATCAAAGACCTGAATGTAAGTCATGAAACCGTAAAACTCTTAGAAAAAAACATAGGCAAAAATCTCTTGGACATAAACATGAGCGACTTCTTCATGAACATATCTCCCCGGGCAAGGGAAACAAAAGCAAAAATGAACAAGTGGGACTATATCAAGCTGAAAAGCTTCTGTACAGCAAAGGACACCATCAGTAGAACAAAAAGCCTTCCCACAGTATGGGAGAATATATTCATAAATGACGTATCCGATAAGGGGTTGACATCCAAAATATATAAAGAACTCACGCACCTCAACAAACAAAAAGCAAATAATCCAATTAAGAAATGGGCAGAGGACATGAATAGACACTTCTCCAAAGAAGAAATTCAGATGGCCAACAGGCACATGAAAAGATGCTCCACATCGCTAATCATCAGAGAAATGCAGATTAAAACCACAATGAGATATCACCTCACACCAGCGAGGATGGCCAACATCCAAAACACAAACAACAACAAATGTTGGCGAGGATGTGGAGAAAAGGGAACCCTCCTACACTGCTGGTGGGAATGCAAATTAGTTCAACCATTGTGGAAAGCAGTATGGAGGTTCCTCAAAAAACTCAAATAGAAATACCATTTGACCCAGGAATTCCACTCCTAGGAATTTACCCTAAGAATGCAGCAGCCCAGTTTGAAAAAGACAGATGCACCCCTATATTTATCACAGCACTATTTACAATAGCCAAGAAATGGAAACAGCCTAGGTGTCCATCAGTAGATGAACGGATAAAGAAGATGTGGTACATATACACAATGGAATATTATACAGCCATAAGAAGAAAACAAATCCTACCATTTGCAACAACATGGATGCAGCTAGAGGGTATTATGCTCAGTGAAATGAGCCAAGCCGAAAAAGACAAGTACCAAATGATTTCACTCATATGTGGAGTATAAGAACTGAGAAAAAAACTGAAGGAACAAAACAGCAGTAGTCACAGAACCCAAGAATGGACTAATAGTTACCAAAGGGAAAGGGACTGGGGAGGATGGGTGGGAAGGGAGGGACAAGGGGGAAAAGGGGGCATTACAATTAGCAGATGTAATGCTAGGGGCGCACGGGGAGGGCTGTACAACCCAAAGAAGACAAGTAGTGACTCTATAGCATCTCACTATGCTGATGGACAGTGACTGTAATGGGGTTGGTGGGGGGGACCTGATGAAGGGGGTTGTGTAATCACCATAATATTACTCATTTAATTGCAGATTAATGATATCAAAATAAACTTTAAAAAAATAATAAAATAAAATAAAATAAACAACAAAAAAAAACTACAACGCGTTATCACCTCACACCAGTAAGGATAGCCACCACCCAAAAGACTAAAAACAACAAATGCTGGCGAGGATGCAGAGAAAGGGGAACCCTCCTACACTGCTGGTGGGAATGTAAGCTAGTTCAACCATTGTGGAAAGCAATATGGAGGTTCCTCAAAAAACTAAAAATAGAAATCCCATTTGACCAGGGAATCCCACTCCTTGGATTTTACCCAAAGAATACAACTTCTCTGATTCAAAAAGACATATGCACCCCTATGTTTACTGCAGCACTATTCGCAATATCCAACATATGCAAGCAACCTAAGTGTCCATCAGTAGATTAATGGACAAAGAAGAGATGGTACATATACCCAATGGAATAGTATTCAACCATAAGAAAGAAACAAATCCTACCATTTCCAATAACATGGATGGAGCTGGAGGATATTACGCTCAGTGAAATAAGCCAGGCGGAGAAACAAGTGCCAAATGATTCCCCTCATCTGTAGAGTATAACAACGCAGCAAAATTGAAGGAACAAAATAGCAGCAGACTCAGACTTCAAGAAGGGACTAGTGGTTATCAAAGGGGAGGTGTGTGGGAAGGCAGGTGGGGAGGGTGGGTGAAGGGGATTGAGGGGTATTATGTTTAGTACACATGGTGTGGGGGGGTCACAGGGAAAACTGTAGCACAGTGAAGGCAAACAGTGAATCTGTGGCATCTTACTACACTGACAGACAGTGACTGAATTGGGGTATGGGTGGGGACTTGATAATATGGGTAAAAGTAGTCAACACATTGTTTTTTCATGTGAAATCTTCATAAGAGTGTATATCAATAATACCGTATTAAAAAATTCTTTAAAGTATGTACAAATTTGTGACCTCAAGACATGTAAATAAAAGTTCACAGAATGGAATGCTGTGAAAAAAGAAATGAGAAAATAAAAAAGATATGGATATTTTTCTCCCAACATCTCTTTTTTACTTTTTTTGGGGTGTTGGACACTGAACAAAGGAAATTCCCCCCAAAAAGGTAAAGCCGAGATATAACAAAAACATGAAAGCAAAGACCAGACACAAATTATCAATCTAGACAACCCTATAGGACCAATTAATAGTTCTAGAAAAAAAAGGGACAATACAGAATTGACAATGAACTAATACAATACTCCAAAGACAAATGAAACAAACCTTTAAACTGAAAGAGGTCTGTGAGAGGCCAGTACAATGAACAAAGAAAAAAGTTAAATACTGACATCTACATGAAATTTCACAACAAGGATAAATACCTCCTAAAAAGCTCTCTGAGAGGGAAAGAGAGTTCATTTATCAAAAAATGAGAATCACTATTAGAAGACTTCTCACTGGCAATATAGATTCTAGAGGAAGAAAAATAAGAAAGGCAAAGCCCCATAAGTGTTAAAGGAAACTGAATTCCACACACAGCCAAATCAACAGCCAAGTACAGGGTCTAACATTTTCACACAGGCAAGGACAAAGAAAATTAACTCCTACATATGAAATAAACAGATAACAGATGAATGGATAAATGGAGAACAGACATGAAATTACATACAATATGTAAAGTAAACTTTTACCAATCATATGAGAGTTAAAAAATGAAAGTATTAAAAAGTATTACTGAGAAACACAAAAACTAAAAAAAATAAAAAGATTATATAGTTCCAAGTGGTTTCCCTCTTGAGAATGAGAATAGGAGTAGAGAACAGGAGGGCAATAAAATATTTTCATTATAAGTCCTTTAATACTTTTATATTTTTATATCATATGCAGGTATTTACTAATTTGATAAGATTTTGTTTTTTAAGAATCACTAAGTATTAAAGTGGCTCATCCAATATGGCAAAAATGTTTATAACACATGGTGCTATGTGTTCTAATTAAGAAGCTCACTGAGTCAAAGATAATCTATTTTAGCTTGCCTATAAAAAACACCATATGGCAAGTTCTTGCTCTTTTAATATCTATGCTTATAATATTAACTAAGAAAAGTTATAAAATATAGGTACAGTGACAATGTATTTTTGCAAAAAAGGGAAGAAATGAAAATATGCAAAGAAAAATATAGTCACATTCCAAAATGTTAACATACACCTGAAGGGATTTTCATATACTGTTTATTATCTCCTTTTGTTTCATCTTTAGTAAAGAATTAATCTTACCCAAAAGGGATGTTCTGGACTTTGCCTCATCTCCAGGGAGGTGCTCTCTAGGAAGAGTATTGTTTATTTGGGGACCTTTGGGTTCCTTTATCACCTTTATTTACCTGGGGTCAACACTAAACAGTCCAGCAATGTAATTACGTCAGGTGGGGCTTTGGGTCACGCAGTATCTGTTCTACCTCTGGAAGGGCTGGAGACTAAAGGTCTGTCATACTGGCAGTCCACTATATCTTCTCAATAATACTGCACACCAAAGCTCTGGTGATCTTTCCTTGTTGGTAATACTCTGCATATTGTCACACATCATTGCCAGAAGGAGTTAAATGTTGCCCATGGCTCCAGGAGAAGGGGAGTTCCACACCTAGAACTCTCCTGGACTCTGCCCCATGCTTCTTTTCTCTTGACTGATTTTTTAAACTGTATTTTTTTGCTATCATAAACCACAGCTGAGAATAACAACTTTCAATAAGTTGTTAAGTCCTTCTAGCAAATTATCAAAGGCAAAGGCAGTTTTGAGAACCCACAAACTCTACAGTTGGTTTAAGAAGTTAGGGCAGTCTTGTAACCAGGAAAACATACCTTGGCACTTTTCTACAAAATACATACACTGGGTAAAAATATATTACTAAAAAAAACTGGTACCAGACAGTATGTAACAACTATAGTTCCTGAAAAGTTAAAACTGTTTAAATAAAATCTTATTTAACTCAAGAGTTTGTTATGCAATGAGTAATGAGCACCATCATTCCAAGATTCAGCACCCTCTATATTTTGGAAAGTAGACAAAACCCCTCCATGATTTAAAACAACTGTATTTGGCTAAATTAAGAAAAGTGTTTCCATTGAGTGTTTAAGTGAAGATATAAACATCGACTAAATAAAAGGTTTGGAAACAAAAAAGAACAATGTATATATCCTGAAAAACACTACCGTCCTGTCAAAGACACATGGGCACTCGTCTATCACTAATGGCTCTTCCACCTGATCCATTCTTCTACCAAACCAATCATTTACAGTTTAACTCTTTGGTTGTAGGTTATTCATCTTTAATTTCAATTGTGATTACCCCTGACAGCAAAAGTGAAATTTAAACTACTTTAGCTACTTACCAGTTTATTTTCAAAGTGTGAAGAAAGCAACCAAAATGGGTAAGATACCACATTTTAGTATTATGTGATCTGTAGGGATGACAAATATTTTTACCTATGTCATCAAAGGACCTAATAACGGAACACTAGATAATCTGGACCAACCCTCCCAGGAAAGACAACAAAAAAGCTGCATGAAATATAGAAATTCATCTTCTTAAAAACTATTACTATGTTTTTAGTTTTTTAATCTCATCAGGTAAAACCCAGGTAAGGACTGACATCCAGAGATAAGTACAACACTAGGGCTACCTTTGCCCTGGGAGGTATCTGCCAGTTCTAAAGACATGACTGAGAAGCTCAACTGCACTTTCAGCAGCTTTGTCATTCTGTGGTGCAAGAGTGGAGTCCAGAGACTATCAAGGGTGGTACCTCTGAGAAAATACATACACAGTACTATCCTATTAGGACAGGACCTTAAATAAGTGCACCCATGCACTGTAACCCAGTTTAATGTTATCTGGGTGACTTAGGAAACCTCACACCTTGACTGTGGATTCAAGTGGTTTATGTGGTTCAAAATAAAAGATAAGCCATCAAAATCCTTTCTGGGAAAAGATATCCTAGACCTAAAATTGTGTCAAGAAGTATTTTTTCATTTACAACATCCAGAGACAAGCAAAGATAACCAGGAATGCAAAATGATGAACACCAAAAATAAGTAACTAGAGGAAACAAAAAACAACAGAAGCATGCCAACAGATTACAGATACAGGACTCATCAGATACAGACTTTAAAACAATAAGGCTTGAAAAACTGACAAAGAACTGAATATTGTAGATAGTTGAGAAAGCAAACATGAAAAAGAACCACACAGATATATTCTAGAACTGAGGAAGACAATAATCAAAAATAGGAACTCAATGGATGACTTTAAAAGTATATTAGATATAGCTATTTCTAATACAGGTAAATTAAAAATACCTATATTTCTAATTTAGGCAGGTACATAGAAGATAACCAAACTGAAACCAAGAGAGACAAAAATATGTAAGATATAGGAGAATGTAAGACATAGAAGATATACTAAGACAGCCTAACATGTTCAACTGGAGTCCCAGGAGAACATAAGTAAGTATCTGAAAAGTTAATAGCTATGAATTCACCAAACTGATAAAAGACATCAATCCATAAAGTCAAGAAATCTAAACAATTCCAAGCAGAATTAAAAAAAAAAAAGAACTCTTCAAACTCAACATTGTAAAATTTAAACAAAGAAAATCAAAGACAAAGAGGAAAAAATATCTTAGAAAAAAAATGTTACCCAACAGGCAACACTTAGATGCACAGCTGATTTCTCAGCAAAAATGGAAACGAGAGGCAGCAGATTAGTATCTTCAATGTGTGGAAAGAGAGTAACCGAAAATCATAAAGTCTGTACCAGAGAAAGCATCCTTTAAAATAAAAGAAAAAACAGTGACTGCATTGGGGTATGGGTGGGGACTTGATAATATGGGTAAACGTAGTAACCATATTGTTTTTTCATGTGAAACCTTCATGAGTGTATATCAATAATACCTTAATAAAAAATTTTTTTAAAAGAGAAGAAAAAAATAGACACTTTGGATAGGCAAAAATTTGGAGTTTGTCACACAAAAAGGAACTCTGAAGGATATTCTCTAATCAAAGCAAAAGAAAGGTAAAGATCCTATATGAAAAATGTCAGATACAAAGGAAATTAAAGCAAAGGAAGTGATAAATATCTAGGTATACAAACACTGAGTACACTAATACAAAAATTAGGTCAAAATGGATTAATAACTTGAATTAGACTTGAAACCATAAAACTCCTAGAAGAAAACAAAGGTGTTAAGCTCCCTGACATCAATCTTGGTTTTTTGGATTTGACACCAAAAGCCACGGTAACAAAAGTAAAAAAAAAATGTGCAACTACGTCAAACTAAAAAACTTCTGCACATCATCAAAATGAAAGGGCAAACTAGCAAATGGGAGAAAATATTTGCAAATCATTTACCTGATAAGAGGTTAATATCCAAAATACAAAAGCTCACACAACTCGATAGGAAAAAAAAAATCCAATTAAAAAACGGGCAAAGGACCCGAGACATTTTACCAAAGAAGACATACAGAGGACCAACAGGCACATGAGAAGATCTTCAACATCATTCATCATCAAGGAAATGGAAATCAAAACCACAAGAAGGTATCACTTCACATCTGTCAGAATATCTACACCAAAAAGAAATAACGTGTTGGTTGAACATGTGGAGAAAGGGGGACGCTTGTACACTACAGGTAAGAATGCGAATGGCAGCAACCACCACGGAAAACAATACGGAAGTTCCTCAGAAAATTAAAAATAGAACTACTGTATGACCCAGCAATTCTACTACTAGGTATTTATCTGAAGAAAACAAAAAAAACTAATTTGAAAAGATATATGCACGCCTATATTCATAGAAGCATTATTTACAATAGCCAAGATATGGTGTATGTTACTAATTTGGGAAAATTCTCCACCATTGTTCAAATATTTCTTCCTCTCTGTTTCCTCCTTTCTTTTTTGGCATTGCAATTATGCATATGTTATATTTTAAAAACTGTTCCACAGTCTTTGGGTGTAAGTTCTTTTTTCCCCCCATAAATTATTTCTTCTATTTACATTTCATTTTGGGAAGTTTCTGTTGACCTACCCTCAAGCTGACAGATTATGTCTTTGGCAGTGGTTCGTCAGCTGATGAACCTATGAATGACATCCTTTATTTCTTCACTTTTTGGTTTACTTTTCCAGTTTTTATTTATATTTTAAAAAGCAAGGGGACTTAAGTTTTTGCTCGGGTTTCAGAGTACAGTAATATCTCTAATGACGAAGGCTTAAGGCAGGTAATTCTCCCAATATTTCTGGGAGAGATGAAAGGAAAGGATAAGAATTGTCCCTTAGCTTTATTTTAGGAAATATTACTTTTCCTAGGATGTATCTAAGGACTGCAGCATTGTGAAAAGGATGTTATACAAGGGATGAACAGCGCAGATTACTGTATCCGTGAGTAGTACAACAAAAACAGAATTGAAGTCATAATTCTTACCACTCCCACAGTTATATAATAGATGATAAAGTTCATTTATTTCTGTGAAAATTCAGAACTGACAGAATAAATCAATGACTAGACAAAGGTTACAATATATTGTGGCCATGATATAGCACAGGACTATGTTTATATATATTTTCATTTACAGTTGCCAGAAAAAAAATTGGCCTTTTAATTATATTATGCCAATGAGGTTTGTTTCATATTTTTATGTATTTCAGAAAAGTATGTAAGACTATGCCTATCCAACAGAGATAATAGGTACAGACACTCAGGAAAAGAGTTTGGCAGTTTCAAATAATGTTAAACATACACTTGCCATATAACCCAGCAATCCCACTCCTAGCTATGTATACTCTGGAGAAGTTAAACTTGGGTTTCACATAAAAACCTATACACAATTGTTTATAGCAGCTCTATTCTTACCTGCTGCAAACCAGGAAAAACACAAATGCCCTTCAAAAAAAATGGATTAAAAAATGTGGTATATACTCAGCAATAAAAGGGAATGAACTATTGATACACAACAATTTTAATTTCAATGAATATTAAGAGCATTATGTTAAGATATAGGCCAATTTTCAAAAGGTTACGTATTACATAATCCCATTGATGTGACATTCTCAAAAAGATTAGTCTATAAAGACGGAGAACAGATAGGTGGTTACCACTGGTTAGGGGTGGAGGGAAGATCCGACTACAAAGGGATGTCATGAGGAAATTTTTTAAGATAATGGAACTGTCCTGTATCTTGATTGTGTGCTGATTATAAGAGTCTACACATGTTTATTAAAATTAACAGAACTGTATATCCCCCAAAAATTCCATTTTCCTGTATGTCAATTTGACAAAAATAAATAAGACAACTGTGTATAGATGCAAACTGTCTTTTTGTAATGCAATTAACAGCAAAAAATTCTAATACTTCTCACATCAACAGGAGTATGGTTAAACATATTATTTCCATACAATACAGAGTAGTCATAGAAAAATGTTCATGGTAAATGAAATGTACATTATAAAGTGGCATGTATAATGTAATCTAACTTTTCCTAAAAGGGAAAAAGAAAAAAAAAGGGAGGAAGGTGCTTCAATAATTTTAATAGAGAAAGAAATTCATAAACCAAAAATGTTAGTTACTTCTGAGTGGTTAGGTAATGGATTTTTATTTTCTTTAACTTTCTAAATGTTCAGACACCTAATTTTTAAAAAATGAACTGTTGCTATCGTCAGAATAAAGCTATTGTATTAAAAAAGACAAGAACAAAATGACACATGCTGACAACAATACCATTGAAAGAAAAGAGGTTTCAAGTACATGATTTCCCTTTTGTATAAAATACACACACACACACAGTGTCTTGTTTATATATTACAACAAAAATTTCCAATGACATATACACCACAATGATAGGAAAATATCTCTGGATGGGTTTTCCCCCCTCATTCTATTTCCATTTTCTTATTTTTCTATGAAAAATATAAATTATATAGTTTCAACAGCAAAATTTTAATCATAAAAATACTAACATAAAAAATCTTAAGCACCCTGTATGTCAAACAACAGGTGATTGGTTAAATTAAATATGGTAAAACCATACAAAGGAATAAGACTTAATTATGAAAGATACAGGTTAGGAAAATATGTGCAATGAAATTTCAAGTGAATAAGGCAAGAGACCAAACTGTATATAAAATATGAACCAAATCTGTAAAGTATATATTTAAGACCTCAAAAACATCAAAATAACCTCACTCTGAGGAGTTTAAGGGTCTTTTTTCTCCCTTACTCTTTGTATTTTTTAAACTCCTATGATGAATAGTTTTATAATCAGAAAGATGTTACTAATGTTGGTATCTTGTAGTGTGCTGTATCTACAGAACGTTAATGTGGCAAAAGCCCAATTACACACCTACTCCTTATTATAATGTCCCACTTCTCCAGTGAGTTTCATTCCAAGGTGAGAGAGGAGGACATCTAATGTTATGTCCCACAGTATACACCAAAACCTTTCACCTAATTGTAGCATTCATCAGAGCTATCTGGAAAATATTTCAACCCTGAAAGAAACATAAAAAAGGCATAAACCCCAATTGCCCTACTATGAGAGAATCTCCAATTTCAGTTACCAAGACCAAACTCAATACAAAAAGGTTAACCCCAATCTTCCAACATCACTTTACTGCCTTAGAAACTATAAATTCCATAAAGTGACATGGAACAAGAAATCCTGACTACATATGCACTATTTTCTAAGTTCCTAACTATTCACTCAATTTAATAGTGCTATTTGTTGTTAGCCATCTACTTAATTATAATGTCTGTATTTGGATATAAGAATTATTAAGTACTTCAAAGTCCTTTATAATACTCTTAAACATAACATGTATTTATAAGATAAATACTACATATATGAAATACATATGTTCTTCACAATATAATAGTAATGAGTTATAAAGGGTATGGCAGAAAATATGTTCCAGCAGTTAAGTGTCAGCTCAGTACAATGAACTCCTCCTTAAATCATGTTTAAATTACTCTTTAAATTATTTTTGCCATCTTGCAGAATAATACTGAGTTGACTTTCACATATTTCATCCACTTTAACAAAATCTCTACTCAAAAGTCCAACTTTCATTTCAACATAGTCCATGTGTTTTCCAGCAAAATTTACTTATTCTTTAAAAATCAGTTTTCTGTAAGAGCTATTTTTACACAATTTTAAAGTAGCATTTTATTTTAAACTTTTCTCAGGTAAACAAATTACATTCAAAAACATAACTCCTTTTTATTAAAGCTAAATGAGCCCAGATCTTCCTGAACTCAAAAAACTTCAAAGTAAATGCATCCTAGGTATTTGGGGATATTTTTACCAATATTAAGAATAGCACCCACAGCCAATATAATACTTATAAGCGAGAAGCTAAAAGCTTATTCTTTAAAACTGGAAACAAGACAAGGATGCCCACTCTCCCCACTTCTATTCAACATAGTTCTGGAGGTCCTCACCATGGCAATCAGACAACACAAAGAAATAAAAGGCATCCAGATTAGTAAAGAAGTCAAACTGTCAGTTTGCAGATGACATGATATTGTACATAAAAAAAACAAAGAATCCACTCCAAAACTACTAGATCTAATATCTGAATTCAGCAAGGTTGCAGGATACAAAATTAATACACAGAAATCTGTGGCATTCCTATACACTAATGATGAACTGGCAGAAAGAGAAATCAGGAAAACAATTCCATTCACAACTGCATCAAAAAGAAAAAAATGCCTAGGAATAAACCTAACCAAGGAAGTGAAAGACCTATACTCTGAAAACTACAAGACATTCCTAAGAGAAGTTAAAGAGGATACTAATAAATTGAAATTCACACCATGCTCTTGGGTAGGAAGAATTAATATTGTCAAAATGGCCATCCTGCCTAATGCAATCTACAGATTCAATGCAATCCCTATCAAAATACCAACAGTATTCTTCAACGAACTAGAGCAAATAGTTCTAAAATTCATATGGAACCACAAAAGACCCCGAATAGCCAAAGCAGTCCTGAGAAGGAAGAATAAAGCTGGGGGGATCTTGCTTCCCAACTTCCAGCTCTACTACAAAGCCACAGTAATCAAAATTTGGTACTGGCACAACAACAGACCCATAGACCAATGGAACAGACTAGAGAGCCTTGATATAAACCCAAGCATATATGGTCAATTAATATACAATAAAGGAGCCATGGATATACAATGGGGAAATGACAACCTCTTCAACAACTGGTGTTGGCAAACTGGACAGCTACATGCAAGAGAATGACACTGGATTATTGTCTATCCCCATACACAAAAGTAAACTCAAAATGGATCAAAGACCTGAATGTAAGTCATGAAACCATAAGACTCTTAGAAGACAATATAGGCAAAAATCTCCTGAATATAAACATGAGCAACTTTTTTCTGAATGCATCTCCACAAGCAAGGGAAACAAAAGCAAAAATGAACATATGGGACTACATTAAACTGAAAAGCTTCTGTACAGCAAAGGACACCATCAACAGAACAAAAAGGTATCCTATAGTATGGAAAAATATATTTGTAAATGACATATTCAACAAGGGGTTAACATCCAAAATATATAAAGAATCCACATGCCTCAACACCCAAAAAGCAAATAACCCTATTAAAAAATGGGCGGAGGGCATGAACAGGCAATTCTCCAAACAAGAAATTCAGATGGCCAACAGGCACATGAAAAGATGCTCCATATCACTAATCATCAGGGAAATGGAAATAAAAACCACAATGAGATATCACCTCACACCAGTTAGGATGGCCAGTATCGAAAAGACTAAGAACAACAAATGCTGGCGAGGATGCAGAGAAAGGGGAACCCGCCTACACTGCTGGTGGGAATGTAAGCTAGTTCAACCATTGTGGAAAGCAATATGGAGGTTCCTCAAAAAACTCAAAATAGAAATACCATTTGACCCAGGAATTCCATTCCTAGGAATTTACCCAAATAATATAATTTCTCAGATTCAAAAAGACATGTGCACTCTGTGTATTGTAGCACTATTTACAATAGCCAAGATATGAAAGCAACTTAAGTGTCCATCAGTAGATGAATGGATAAAGAAAAGGTGGTACATATACACAATTAAATAGTATTCAGCCATAAGAAAGAAACAAATCCTATCATTTGCAACAATATGGATGGAGCTGTAGGATATTATGCTCAGTGAAATAAGCCAAGCAGAGAAAGACAAGTACCAAATGATTTTCCTCATTTGTGGAGTATAACAACAAAGCAAAACTGAAGGAACAAAACAGCAACAGACTCACAGACTCCAAGAAAGGACTAGCGGTTACCAAAGGGGAGGGTTGTGGGAGGGAGTGTGGGTGGGGAGGAAGGGAGAAGGGGACTGAGGGGCATTATGATTGGCACACATGGTGTGTGGGCGGATCATGAGGAAGACAGTGTAGCACAGAGAAGGCAAATGATGACTCTGTGACATCTTACTATCCTGCTGGACAGTGACTGTACTGGGGTATGGGGGGGGACACGATAACATGGGTGAATGTAGTAACCACATTGTTTTTTCATGTGAAACCTTCGTAAGAGTGTATATCAATAACACCTTAATAAAAAATAAACAATAAATAATAAATAAATAAAATAATAAGAAAAGAAAGTGGCAATCCAAATAACAAAGATTGAAATTATGTTTATTTAACTTAACAATTCCACTAAGTGACCTGGAACAGCTGTAGCACTTGTATGGTTAGTTCATCCAGCAATCCACTTCCAAAGCATCTTAGAAGCTTGACTTGTTCAGAGAGGCCTATCAGGATGAGCATGAAAGATAAACTGGATCCACCAGAGATTACAGAATACACAAAGGAATCTGTCAGTTCAACAGCCTAAATGACAGGCTGCAGAGTTAGGCCTTCTCTATGGCCAAGAGGCATGTGAGAACTTAATGAAACTGGGCTGGTTCCTGGATATGCTGTAAAGTTCCAAGCCTAAAAATTTCAATGAAATGGATAAATTTCTATTAAAAAATTACTCATGAAATATATTTTTAAGTCAACAGATCAATAATCTGGGAATAATATCAGAGAGTGGTCTCAATAGGGACTCAGAAGCACTTCCCAAAAATAGATGATTTGTTTTAAAGGTTAACTCTTTCAAATTACCCCACAACACAAAACAAGCCTACAAAAAGCTTCACGGTTTTAAAATAATCATTATTTTGAAATAATGTGAATGATATTAAGACCAAAGTTTATACCCAGAAACGTACTCCCTCAATTAGACATGGCTCTAAGTAAAATGCCAATAAAAGGAATTCAAAGGCATAATTAGCTACAACTAAGCAGAGTCTATCATGGCATAAGTTTAATCTTAGAAAATCTAATTTATCATATGAATAGATGAAATAAGAAAAACACATGATCCATAGATTCTAGAGTAGCATTCAATAAAATTTAGCCTTTTTGTGTGTGTCTATGTGAACTGAATCCATCTGGTACAAGTAAAATATTCCTAGCATGAGATCTTAACTTCAAGCTTTGACCCAGAAAACAAGCTTTGGGGCAAAATTAGCATTTAGTACAAAGCAAATTGCCACACACATGTGATTAATGCCTCCTCCCAAAATAGTAAATCCTAAAAACAACAAACACAAAATCCATCTAAAGAGCAAACAAGTTGGAAAATTCAATTGTTTCTCATTCAGATTTTTATTCCCATTAACTTTGAAAAATCACTAGAATTAGTTCTAAGCCCATTTCATGCCAGATTTTTTAAAATTCCACATAAATATTTGTCATAGAACTCAAAAAAAAACTCCTACAAGCACCTACTGGATAGATAAGTAAAAGATCAGTGTGTAACAGTTAAAAGATGTTAAAACTCTTTTAAGAGAAAATAGTTACCCAAATACATGGACAATTTCTAATACCAAACCACATATTTAGTTGATAAATATTTAAATTTCTTTATTTTTAAACATGTTAAGATAATCATTTCCATTCATATTACTTGCTCTGTTTAGCTCAACTTTCTCCCCCTTTTCCAAAATGTTTTAAGAAATAATTAAGAAGACATGCTTTGAAGTTAAGACCAATGCAAGGTTGATCCTGCCTTCTCCACATCCTGTCTCTGGCCCTCCATTGAATCAAAATCTTTCCAACTTCAATTCCTGAATCTCAAGAATGGGAACAGTGTTTTACCCCAGAATGCTCTTATGGAGATTAAATGCTAAATAAAAGGTCTAGCATTGTAAGTAAGCATTACCGAACTGCTAATACTCAGCCAAGTACCAACTAAAAACAATTTTTAAGCTTTCGAAAATATTGGAAGTTGCTATAAATGACAACTTCACTTGCTTTCTAAGTAGACTTTAAAGTGTTTAAAACAGTCAAGTTGTATAGACAACTGCAAGACCCTATGAGAATTAAAATCATTAAAGTATTTGAAGTAATCATTTGAACTTCTGTTTCTAAGCATCCACCAAAAATAAATACATGCATACAAAAACAATAATCTAAATTTTTATAATCAACAGTGTTAAATTAAAATTTCCCAGGCCCCATCACAGTGCCTGACACATAGTACGTACTCAATGGTTATTTGTGATATTGAAATGAAAAATAGCATATTGCCTAAATTTTTTAATTCTTATTTCAACACAAGTATAATCATACTGAATGCTCATTTAGCAAATACATGAGTGGCTGCTACTGGAAGGCACTGGTTCTAGATACCTGGATAGATTTAAGGAAAAAAAAAAGCTCTCTACACTCCTCCAATTTATATTCTAATAGGGTAAGACAAACAACAAACATGGGAAATAGGGAAATTACAAAGTCAGTTACAATGCAGACCTAATAGTTTTTGTGTTTTTTTAAGTAGGGCTGGGATGCCTACCATCTGTAACCCAAATGACACCTCTCAGGAGAAGAGTTAGGAACGTTCCACATTTTACAGTGGTTAAAAGTATAAGGCACTGGAATAGGGTTGCCTAGATTTAGTAATAACTATTTACTGTACTCATGTGCTTGTTTCCTGATCTGTAAAATGAGAATAACGGTATCCAAAAACACACAGATTTTCTATGAGAATTAAATGAAATAATGCCTGTAAAGAGCTTAAAACTATGCCTTAACAGAAGTACCTAATAAATATTCACTAAATGTTAACATCTAACACAATATACTGCAATCTCCCCACTAATAATTAAGGAACTGGAGTGCAAGGATCTTGCACACCTTTTTATTTTGGGTGGTTCTGTTTGTATTAATGTATATGAAAACCTCAAGAAATATTTGTCTAATTTACACCAAAGTATCTACTGATTAGATAAAATTGTAATTATTATTCTGGGAAAAAACAGTGTGGGATATGACTGACTAAAAAGAACTGGAAATGTTAGAATGTAGAAAAGAAATCATGTAATAGCTATTTAACAGTCCTTTAGAACTTTCTTGGTATCACAGACCTCACTGAAAATACAGAACAATATAGACCCTTTACCCAGAACGATGACATCATGAAGTCCATGAAAAATTTTACATGTTTAAAACTGACAGACTTCTAAAATGTTTTTCCCAGGTCATTTCTGAGAACTTATTGTATTCCCAATAATTATTTGTGTTTTCCTTTTATGCTCCTGGTCAATAACTTCATTTATTTGTGAAATACCATTCTTAAAATTTATCTCTTAAATTAAGCATTATAAACTGAAGAAACAGCTCTCAGTATTAAGGCCAAATTATACTATCAAGTAACAATCAAAATGTTATTCAAAAGCTTTAATTCTCTAATATACGAGTAAGCCAAGTGCCAAAGAACATATTTTATTTAGAAAACAGTTAAAGAAAAAAACTTCAGGCCAATTACACACAATCCACCAAACTGAGCATTTTTTTCCATGAAAAAATATACTTAATTTGATTACAATAAATCATCACTAAATATTTAATACAGAATTAATCAGATAAAAATGTTTTATTTATCATTAATAAAACCTAAAATAGTGTAATTCCTTACCTAATAGCTTACAGTTACATAATACTTCTAAAATATTTTCATATATACTCCAGATTCACAACAGATCTGCAAGATTTACAATCTAACACTGCACTGTCCAGCTGGTAACCACCGTAAATCACATATGACTACCGAGCAACTAACTGAGCTGCAGGCAGTCCGAAATGAAATATAAACTACACATCAGCTTTCAAAGACAGAAGAAAATGTAAACAACCTCATATAACTTTTTATATTGAACAGGTGTTGAAATAATGTATATTTTAATCCAACATATCCAAAATATTAAAATTAATTTCCTGTACCTTTTTATCTAACATGGCTGCTAGGAAATTTTAAGTTATATGTGTAATTTATCAATTTAGTATGTCTCAAAGAACATATGTATACTTGCTTCACAACACCCATGTAAAGATGGTATATTTCACAGTTCAACATTTTCCAAATTATTTCAAACAAATTTTTAAGAAAATTAAGCCTTTATTACTAAATTTGTATAACATGATAAATTGGAGAATTTATCATACAGAAATGTCTTTCCATCTGCAAAACAGGTAATTTTTCCTTTAACTAGAAACATGTAACATCAATGTTAATATACACAGAATAGGCAATCAGATGCTTACTATCCCAGATAACTGATTCTCTACTACAGGGACTTAATAGCTTTAAGGGTCATACAGAAAGGATTAAAAAATTTATTTCTAAAAAGAAAGTTAGACCTCCTTCACCAACTTCAAACAGTAGCTCCATTAGGCAACATTTTGTTACCCTGGTTTAGGAAGACAAATTTTTATTATTAGACTGGCTCCCTCTCCCCAGTTACTCCAAACTAAATTACTGAATCATAGACTTAGTAGTTACATAGTAGGCTCTCAATTTTCTTCTGGTTATTAAGAGTGTTAAACAATTTTTTAAAACAATAGAATAATGTGGTCTCTGGCATCAAAGAACTTAGGGCAAGTAAGGTCATTACACACAAAATCAAAATAACAAAGGGGTTGGTTTTTTTAGGCTTTAAATTATGAGCTTCTAATTATAAGTTCAACTGTTTTTTTGCAGAATATAAAGAATATGAGAAACAGGAAATTTTGTGAAAAAGGAGTTAACTTCAGACTTAAAAGGTAGCCTTTACATTTCCACTTGACGTTCATTCTGAAAATTCTGAACTCTCAACAGATTTATTTTCACCATAAAGGTATTTTTTAACTGCTTCATAAGCTGTTTGATAACAATGGCTTAATTATAGATAATTAAAAATGGAGTCTTCACCTAACAGCATGCACACATGCACATGTAGATACATACACACAAGGCAAAACACTCATCAGAATGCAACCTGCTGCAGCAGAGCAGGAATTTTACTTAAAGTATAATACAAAACTTTGATATTAGGAGAACACATTCCAAAATAAATTAAAAGTCAGTTTCTAATATAAATAGTGGGAAAAATCATGAAAAGAGTATACAAGAGAAAAGCCAACTTTAAATATGTTTCCTTAAAACATTATACCCTAGCCAATTTTATATGGTCTCAATTTTGCAAATATATTAATTTCTATACTTATAATCCAAAACAAAAAATTTGGCACTGATTACTACAATAATCATGATAAATATACTCTAGCAGTGACACTCTTTTAAAGTCAGTTTAGTTAAGTAAATTTCTGGCCTCTGGGGCACTAATATATACTGCGGTTAAAGAGTTTTAATATCTTAACGGCATCAGTTCAAATGAAGACATGCTTCACTCTGAAGACCCGGTGCCAAGGGGAGAGAAAAAAATGTGCTGGCTACTGCCAAGTACTTACTATGTCACTGGACAAACTAACAAGAAATGAACAAAAAATCATACTCATTCCAATGCAGGAATCTATATTCTGGTCTTCCTTGTGCTTCTCCTATTATACTTTAACATTTCTAATACTGGAATACATCTTCTTAATGTACTAGATTCCCTTTCTTGTTTGAAATTTCTAGTAATTCATGTTAAGTTTTGTTCTTATCATGCTAAGTCTTTTTCCTATCACCACAAAGCAAGCCATTCCAACATAAACTCAACACTTACCAACAACTGGCGTGGAGGAGAGGCAGGAGCATTTATATCAGAATCTCCAGGGGGCAGTGGGATTTTTTTTTAATCTAAGTGATTTTAGTAATGTGCCCAACCTATAACACTACTATAAATTACTTAAGGAATCAAAACATATTTGTCATAATTGTGTTATGACAATTAATCATGGCATTAATCACATTTCTCACTTTAAGGCAAATACTTCTTCTTGATCAATCTCTCATCTAAAACTCCTTTTCTTGATGATGTGACCTTGTGATACAAACTTTCTCTTATTTGGTGGCAACTATTAGTCACTGTTACCACACTTGAAACATTTTTCTACTAGAAACTCCTGGTGGTTACATGCCACACACTCTTTTGAAATTACCTGGACATTAAGTTATCAAAAAGAACCTGAGCTAAGAGGCACTAAGATAAACACTAGAATTTAGGATCCAATGCTCATGGTCTCTATTTTGTAAATTAGTTGACAAACAGAATGGAATCATGATGGGAAGTTTAATAAAGTATACAAAATTTGAAAGATTAGGAAAATCCAAGTCTACTGGAGGCATTGCAAAGGATTGATATCAGTAGGTTCTAGGTAAAAAGAGTCCATAACACTGACATACCTGCACTAGTTTGACATCTTCAGCTAGATATCAATTTAGAAAGCTTCGGGGAATAAGGCAGGAGGAATGTGAGGGAGGACTGAAAAGGACAGGTACAATCTACAAAAAAAGAAGAAAAAAAAGGTCTAATAAATAGCCTAACTCCCCTCTAGTGAAACCAACGGACCAACATTAGTCCTTTCAAGTTTCTTATGCCTTACTTGCCCACTTATTATATAGGCAGTTAAGATAACTCAACATTGTAAAGGATTGTATGTTTGCTTCTGAAACAGAAGGGTTATGCTGAACTTTGAAATCTGTCTTGCAATGGGTCTAAAAGAAGAGGAACTCACGTGAAAAAGTGCAGCAAAGAAAAAGCAACAAGCAGAACACATGAACTCCCTGGGACCAACAGAGGGAGTGCAAGACTATGACCAGGCAGTATCTTCTAGCATTTAGAGAATCTCTTCTCACCTGAGGTATCCTGGACCACTCATATCACACTTATAGATTCCCCAGCTACTAGTTAATAATGGAGCCTACTAATGTAGTCCCAAGGCAAAAACATGTAAGATCTATAGCTTAGGGTTCAGCATGTTATCATTATTATTGCTTGGCTCACTCTCAACAATTTCAATTAACAAGCTCCTTTTTATTCCTGGGAACAAATACCTACCTTATATCTCTCATAAAAAATCTAGATCCTGTCTAGACAGTTTTGTTTCTGTGTGGCTAGGTCCTCCACGCCTACTGACAAATGCCATTCCCTCTCTACCCTCAAGATGCCAGTCTGAACCTCTACTAGTACCTACTACCAACCATCCCATCCCACACCAAGTTGGCTGCTCTACCTACACAATGCCTTTTGCTACACGTATCACTCATGCTGACAGGCTGACAACAGGCACATATGGATCCCTATCCAGATTTCCAAGAACCAGTGTTCTGGCCTCTCGCCTATCTAGAAAGACCTAAATCCTCCTTGAGATCAATCTGCCTAGTAGCTGGATATCAAATCCCACAATTAAGCAAGTCACAGTTCCATGGCAACAATTACCCAATTTACCTAAACTGCAATCACATCATACTATATTTTATTCATCCCTTCTTTTCTAAACACAAACTGAAAACTTTCAGACCTTTCACAACTTGCTTCACCAGTTTTTCTGGCATGCAGATCTACAGCTGTTCCATTCTCACTCAAATTAAGAATCATGACTCTTTTCTTTGCTTATCTCCAAACCCTTGACACCACACCACTTCCTTATATAAAGTACTGAACATTTGTCATACTTAAAATACATTTAATAAAGGAGAATATTCCAGAGAGAAGAGGGGAGGAAAACACCTACAGATTTGGATTACGAATAAATAATCACTTGGAGATATTTCTGATTGGCGATATGGGATGAACCAAAAGTACTTCATGTTTTATAACTTTATCTTAAACCTTAAAATTTAGATCATCGTACTAAGTTAACATGACATCACTTGAATTTGCAAACCGTTCATTTAGAGATATAAGCAAACTTCAAGCTAGTTTCTACAGGAAAATATTACAAATACAAATTTTCACCCCTAATGTGACTTTTGGAACTATATTCAAAGTTTGAAACACTTAGAAAAATCTGATCATGAGTACTTAATAATTTAGAAATACAAGTGATTATTAGATGTTAGTGATCCAACTTCAAAACAAAAATTTCCTACTATTCCTCTTTCATTCTCTAGATTAATTTATTGAAGTAAATCATAAAACTGAAAGATGAACCATTATAGCAATTTCCATTTACCACTATTTATCTGTAGGAAGATCATCTCCAAACAGTGCAACAAAATGAAAGAAAGAAATCACTCTATTATAAAAATGCATATAAATCAACTGCATGTTTCTGTACATTAAAACTACCTCATAGTTTAAACATGTTGACCTGTTATATATAAAAGCTTATAAAAAATAATTTAAACTAAAAAAGTTTATAACCTAATCTAAAATTAACAAATGCAGTCATTAAAATTCGCTTACCTTTTCAAAAATAAAAATTTGCCTATAGTAAAACCTTGTGCCATTTGCTTTCTGTCATATTCTGCTCCAAAATGTAGATCTGTACTTTTAGAATAAGGAAAATAAGTATTGTCTTTCTATCTCTCTAAAGCTCTCCCCAAATTCTTTCATATAGGATGCCTCAAGTTTTTTATATTAAGTATTCCTTCACATTTAACAAATGTATAAACTAAAAACAGTGCTTTATTTTAACATAAAATTCAAATAAGCTATCTCTACTAGTGCTCATCCCACATACTGAAAATAGTATCTTCCTACATAATTTTTAAATTCAATTTCTGCATTGGAACAAAATCATCTCCTTCCACTGTCCTTTCGAATACAATATGCTGCTTCTACAAAAGTCAAAAATCAGGGTTTTTTTTTCAAATAAGTGCAAGAATTGGAGAAAACATTTGAAAATAATAATTACAGTAAGCAACAGTGGCACTGATCAAAGCACTTTACGAGCATTAGCTCATTCAGTCCTCCTGACTACCTATGAGGTTGGTATTTTTACCCCATTTCTACAATTTCTAGATTAAGAAACTGAAGCACAAAGAGATAAAGAAATGTGCTCAGTCACAATAGCTAGAAGGTGAGAAGATCCAGGATTCGACTGTAAGCTGCTTCAGTGCAGAGCTGTACCACCTAAATGGAGGAACCATCACTTAATAGGTATCCAAGTTATTTCAAAACAATTTAAAGATTTTTTTCATTTTGTGGCAAACCAGATAAAACATCATAAATATTTTAACCTATCATCTTCAACCCTAAGAAATAAGACTTTAGACAACAAAACCAAGCAAATGAGATTTGAATTAAAGAGGAAACTCCCTTTAAATGACTTTGATAATCTTAATGTGAATTATTACATGAGTAGTAAACTTAAGTATACATTTGTATGGAAATATCTGACAAATACCTTTCAAAAACTAACTACAAATGCCCTCAAATAATCACCTTTCAAAACACTTCTGGGTTGGTAAATTGAAAGTATGCAAATATCAAACTTTACCAAGATAATCTGGTAACTCACCTACCCAGAACACGGCAAGTTAAGTCACCAAGTCCAATATCCAAGTATTGAAACTCATTTACTTTTCTTGAGAGAGGTTCTCTCTCACACACACACACTAATAAGGGTCTACTGATTTTTCCCTCATGCAGAATTACAAATTTAAGTATGATGATGATGAAACTTAACAATAAAATTAGAGAAGGAAGGGTGAAGGGGGACACGGACCACGGTGACAAGTACATCCAAAAAGCAAGGCAGAAAAATATTTATTTAAATGACTTAAAAATGCAAATAAATCAGATCAACAATCCAACAAGGACTCACAGTAATTGACAGTTAACAAACGAATACCCTCAGTCATCAAGAGGTTTAATTATATTCTGCATCCTAGTTGAGACAGGAAAGAATTGCATATTTAACTTCAGCATGATTTTCATACAAAGTAGTTAAAGTGGTTTTATTATTTGATGCTTAAAGGAATAAACTCTCAATTACCCAGTAAACTCAACTAATAAAGGAATTCATTTGAAAGTTCTAAACAGCGAAAGTTTTACAGTTTCAGAGCATAAGAGCACTTTGCGTACAAAAGTTACCTGAAAGCAAGCGGAAGATGAGGAAACATAAAGCAGAAGGTCTGTGAGAACACAGAAGAGCTAAGCGAGTGAGTGTCTGTAAATACTAAGCTTAAAATATTTCCCGCAAAACAATGTGTGGGCAGTAGGTGCCACATCAGCAGTACTCTATTTATACTCTATTTGTCCTGCTTCTAAACCATTTGTTAGTTTCATGAATTATTAATTTCCGTTAATAGTTTGTTGATAAAAAGTGACAGCGTCCCGATTTACTCTATAGAAACCAAAATTGGGATTACTCTTACAGAACATGCTTACTCCTTGTAGTGCCACAAATTTTTGCTTTATTGGAGGCACACTTTCCTTGAAAAAAGCAACTCTCTTTTCAACTCTTTTTAGTTTTTAAAGGATTGAAGGAGAGAGTGCCGAGCCCACACAGAACATAACATGCTTATCCCTTGGGGTGCCACAAATGTATGCTTTCTAGTGGCACACATTTTTTTAAAGCAATTCTCTTTCAAATTCCTTTTAATTTTTAAAGGATTGAGGGAGGTGGTGCTTAGCACGCAATGCAAGTTACCAAAAGAATTGTTACACTACTCGACAAAACTTCCTTTCAAACCAGGCTGCAAGACATTCTGCTTTCT